>JAMKFB010000850.1:600000-946309 GCA_036247105.1 Cirrhinus mrigala
CAACAGCTTTTATGAATTCAGTGTGTTTATACACACGTGATAGTAAATGTAAGCAGTTTAGCATTGTTTAACAATTGTATTATCCTAAATCTTGTGTATTACAGCTTAAAGTGATTTCTAATGCATACAGGTGAAACAAATGAAATAATGCAGCATTAATATAAACATACATGAACACATGGACAATATATCAAACAACATTTCAGTCATAGTACAGATCAGCTCTTTTGAGGGTTTCGTCAGTTTGTTCTTTCAGATTCGGTGAATCTGCTGCGTTCGTTTCATCACATCTGGTTCGGAGGACCTGAAACCGGAAGTTGTTCATCAGTTAACACGGTCAGTGCCTTCAGCCTTGTTTTGTAAATTGGCTGGTATTCGCTTTCTTCTCAGTGACTTTGATTTACCCAAACTTCCTGTGAAGTTATCAGCATTCCACCAACAAGTCTTATTATGTTGGAAATTGGCACACACACAATTTTACACCTCACAATACTCCTGTCTGGAATAACAAATCCCTGTTTTATGAGAACTGGGTAAATAGAAATATTTGGTCAGTGATGGATGTAATGGATGAGAGTGGTGATATGTTAGATTACAATTCTTTCACTTTAAAACACAGATTTTCCTGTCATCCAAAGCAGTTCTTTACTGTTGTTAATTCAATACCCTCAGGTATAAAAATGTTAATGAGATGTTCCCTTTCTTCCCTTATTATATGTTGGTGATATTGAAATAGAGTGTAAACTCTGCACTAACAGATATATAAGACACATTATTATCCAGTTATGCCACCCCTGTCAAATATTAATAAATAAATCAGATGACACATTTAATACAAAATACTGTTAAATATTTAAGAACACCCTATCTAAGATTCACTATCCTCCAAAAGGTAAAAGAAACACACTTTAAAATATTATATGATATATATTCTTCCAACAAATTTTCACATTTAAAATTCAATATTATTGCAATAATCTGATAATTTTGGCCAATCGCTGAGCTACTACGATGCTCTGAAGCAGTGAAGCTTAAAGTTGTACTGTAATTTTACAATCTGAATCATTAGTGTTTAAAAACAAAATCTGTAAAATATACTACAAAATGATTCAGCTCAAAAATGACAATTTCTGTCATGTTTCCTCATCCATATTAAACATGCAGCTCATAGTGAAACACATTTGTTTTACTGCATGTTTTCTTTAAAATATTTGCACTAAAATGCTAACTAATGCAACTGCTTAATGAAAAGATAGAAAACTGAACTGTGTGAATTGTAGAGTGGCTTGTAAATTGTACATCCTCACAACGCATTTCCAGGCATACAAAACTACATAAATACTAAACAAGCAGATAGCAGACCTCTTTTATGTTACAGAATCAGATTTTGACAGAAAAACACTTTAAGCTGTAAAACTGATGTATTTCTTCTCTTACAGGTTCAACAGAGACTGAAGATGATCTGAGGATTGTGCTGCTGGGAAAAACTGGAGTCGGGAAAAGTGCAACTGGAAACACCATCTTAGGAAGAAAGAAGTTTACAGCAGAAACATCTCAAGAGTCTGTTACTAAAGAGTGTCAGAGAGAAACAGCTGAAATCAACAGCAGACACATTACTGTGATCGACACAGATGTTCAGAGAGATGGAAAGAGAAATACAAGAACTACAGAAGAACATACTGATTTAGAGAGTAGAGCAACTGAACAGAGAAAAAGAAGAAGTGATGAACAAACATGAAGAAGAGAAAGAGGATTTAGATGATGATGAAGGAAGATTATGACAAAGAAAGAAATAGAAAAGAATAACAATATAAAAGAGACATCAAAGAAAGAGAGAAACAAGAGAGAAAGACACGAGAGGAGATGGAGAGAACGAGAGGAATGGGAGAAACAGAGACTAGAGGAAAATAAGAGAAAAGAAGAAGAGTTAAATGAGAAAGAAGAACAGTATAAAACACAAATACAAGAGAAAGAGAGAAAAATCCATGAGGAGATGAAGAGAGAACAAGAGGAAAAGAGAAGACGAGAAGAAGAGGAGGAGAAAAGAAATAGAGAAAAACAGATTTCAGATAAACAGATTCAGAGACTGAAGAGTGAAATGGAGGGAATAATCATAAAAAAAGAGAGAATAGAAAGAGAGAGACAAGAACAACTCAGGATTCAGAGAAGAGACTGACAGAAGAAAGAAACGAGAGAAGATCAACAAAAGACTCTTAAAGACAAACAGAAACTCCTTGAAGAACAGCATGAAGATGAACTGAAGAGAAGACGAGTGGAGTGGAGAGAGGAATATGAACGAGAGAAAGAGGAAATGAAGAACTGCTCTGAAACTGATCATTCACTACAGGTGAGAAACATGAAGAGCAGATATTAATGTTCATTTATGCCATTTTAACCCTTTAAACACCTCAACTTCAATATCTCCAGTTCACAATTTATGTCAGTAAAAAGCTTGTTAAATAAAATAACTATTTGTGCAGACAGTAATGCAGAAATGAACTGAACTGATCTTATGACTGAGCTCAAAAGAGAAGACATTTTCTATTTATTATATGTATGATTATATTCATATATATGTTACACCTATGGACGTTTTGTTGTGTTTTCATTCCCCATGTGCTCAGTGTGACCCAGTTTTTCCCCGTGTTTCTTTATGTTAGTCAGTTCACCTGTGTCCTCATTAGTTGATCATCCTCACCTGTCTGTCCCTCGTTAGCAACCCTACTTTAGTTCTAGTCTGTTCATAGCATTAATAAATTCAGATAATTATTATATTCACGATTAAAATATTTTAATATGTAAGAAATGTCAGGTGACATGATTAGTCTGTTTAAATCCATATTGACTCTGAATAGCAGAAATTAATTGTTGGTTGTAATGATTATAATAATAATAATAATTGTAGTAATGTTTTAACTTATTGTTTTTTACACAGGGAGAAAACAAGGATATTGAACCAGCAGGAGTCAACGCAGAAAAAATACAAAATCTATTTCACAGACTTCATCTTGAAGACAAACACCTCAACAAACTGAGAGCTGCAGATGTTCTTCAGATAACTGAACATTCATTACAGTCTCATGAGTCTTGTGCTGAAGAACAGCTGATTCAGACTTTCATACAGAAACTACTGATGATGAACTACAGAGCAAGATACATTAAAACCAATCCACTTATGAACACTGTTCACCCGATGGATGTCCAGATGGTCGTGTTTCATTGTGCTCATGTTTTCCTGAAGCAGCTGATGGTCACTAAACTGTCCCAGTGTCAGTTCGCTCTGCCTCTGCTTGTTCCTGATCCATTCACACAACAGATTGAGTTTCCTCTCTGGACATTCAGACAAATCAACAAGACCTGGAAGATCAGAAACACCAACAATGAAATCATCCATCAAACCCAGCCGATCTACAAGACACAAACTCCAATGGTGTTTTTCTTCAGGTTTGGCTCTTCATCCAAGTCTCATCTGATGAACAGTCTGATCAATGAGAAACACGACACGTTCTTCCACAGGAACTGCCCAGACAGCAGCAGAACCAGAGTCCTGATGGATGGAGTGGTGGAGATCGCCTGGTTCTGCCCCTCTGGAACAAACACAGATAAATTCACTGAGTGTGTTGTGTTCTGTAATCTACACGGTGATGCAGGAGACCATGAGAAACAGCTGCAGATCCTCACTGAAATCCTCTCTTCTGCCCAAGGCTAGTGGTCACAAAGTCTATTCCTAGAGGGCCACAGCTCTGCACAACTTTGCTCCAACCTTAATCAAGCAATTACAAGCAATTACTAGGAATTCCAGGCAGGTGTGAGTTGGAGCTGGTTGGAGCTAAGCTCTGCAGAGCTGCGGCCTTCCAGGAATTGACCATATGCACAGAGCGTCTTTAAAACTTCCGCATGATGACAAGCTCGTAAACTTCTGGTGAAGCTAATTTTATGTGCCCTGCACATTTTGTAGGTCTCCCTAATCAGACACAATCAGACACAACTCCAATCGTATTTTATCCCTCAATTTCAAAAATCATTTCAGAATCATCCTACATCACTGCAGAAGTACTGAACCAGTCTTTGCAAAGTGAACATGCACAGAAGATCAAACACCCTTAACAAAAAAGGTAAAACAGCGATATAGGACGATTTTGAATATTTCTTAATACTAAACTAAAATTAAACAACTTTTAATTAGTAAAGATACTTACCCTTGTTTAATTCAAATGCTTATTAAAGTGATGGATTTTGCATTTCTTTAATAAAAAAGGTATTCCGGATATTAAAAATTTGATATGCTTTTCCGCACTCTCCTTACAATCGTGAAATGCGTCAGAACAATATAACATTTTTCTTTCTGATCATACCAGATTAATGTTGGGAAACTTAAATTTGGTATGTTTAGATTATGTAGCCAGGCTGTGATCAATCAATAAATCACAACAATCCCACACTGCCAATGTGATACAGACACAAACACAGTGACTGAATGTTAACACAAGTCTAAATGCAGCCTAAGAACAACAAAAGTATTGACTTTTAGTTCTGTTCATCTTTGTTAGATTCATGGTTACTGTTAAGATACACTGAAAAATGAAAAATGTCATTATTTACTCACCCTCATGTGAAATAGATTTAACAGAATCAACCGTGCCTGCTTGATTTGAAGGAACCAATGAGATTTACAAGCATGAACATTTAAACTTACCTTCTGAATAATCGGCTATCAGTATCAGTGGAGAAATTTAATATCTGTAGCTCTCTACTTTTTTCATATGTATTTTTGAACCCCTTCTGTCATGTAGCCTGTAACACCATTGGTCAAAAGTGAAATTGCTTGCAAATTCCTTGTTTTGCTAAATTATCACCAAATATTGGATTCAATACAGGTTACAGATTTCTTGATCGTAGGCCTCACTGATTTGATCTTATGCAAATCATTTTTTGAGTGGAAAAACAAACATTTGTAAATAATCAGATGATTGAATTCAAGATTTGCTGATAATTTAGCATTACAAGAGATTTATAGGCTATTTTGTCCTACGAATACAATTTAGAAAGCATTGCAGTACAAAAAAATAAATAAATAAAATCTGCATTTATCAAACATGCTTGTGTGGTTCTTACACACACCAGAAAGTAATCATTGTTGTTTAATCCCACTTTCTGAAGCACTATGCTCGCTCACATTCATGGTCATTTGCATTCAGAAACACCTTCAATGAACAATATATGGTGACAACACCTCCCTTTATAAATCACGTGAATGTATATGTCCTCACTGAAATCATGGCAAAGAAAGCAATACCACTTGAGAAGCCGTTCTGTGCTGCACTAAGATCAGTGTGGTCTCTGAAAACACATTCTCTGTGCAGTGCACAGTTTGCTGAATCTTCCAGCAGAGCGAGATCAGCCATGGCACTACAGCTACATTTCAAATGACTTCCCAGCTGTCTTTTATATCTTTTCACAGAAATGATGTAAATGTGTAGCTTTAACTATGAAATTAGTTTGAATGTCAGTAAAGGGGTGGTTGATTGTGATTTCAAAGTTAGGATGCTGAAAGTTCAATGCAAATGACAATAAGTCTTATATTAAGAAATATAAGTCTTTTAAAATGATGACAGTTTAATGCCTACAGTTATGGCTGGTAGGGACTACAGCGAGCTATTTCCAGGGTGGGTGACATCACAAACCCTGAAATTTACATAAACCCTGCATCAGGAACCTGCAACAAACATGGCAAGGCCATGTTGCACTGCTTTAGAGAAGAGGAAGAATTGTTGAGTTGCCATGCTGTCAAAACTAGGGGTGTACAAAAAAAAAATCTTAATATATGAATCGCAATTCTGTCTTCTAACGATTCTAATGGATTCACAAGTTTCAAAATGTTCTGAACCAGCAGTTCTTAATCCTGTTCCTTTCATCTCCTGCTCTGCACATCTCTCTATCTCACTTGATTCACTGAGGGGACGTTTCAGTTAGGGCTGGGCGATATGGCTGAAAACTGTATGACCTTTATGAACTTTATGACCCATTTAAAATAAGGACCAGGAGAAAAATATATTACATTTAAACATTTTTATTTTAAACTTAACCTTCCTCTGATCATAATACCCTCAGTTATTAGGACAGAAATGTCAACAACCATGGAAAACTCAAATAATTAAAATGTAAACATAAGTCTAAAGTCACAATGAACACTTAACAATTATCTCTTAACATTTAAGGTGCAAAATAGGGCTGCACGATTTGGGAAAATTTTCATATTGCGATTATTGAGGTCAATATTGCGATACGCGATTGCGATTATAATAAATGGTATTGTGAGCCAACTTGATGGGTTGAAAATGCACACACAGATTAGTGATAATGTGGGAACGTGTATTTGTAACACTAGAAATGGTTTCAAAATAAATAATTTTTACCAAATGAAATAGCATTTGCATTAACGTAAACTTATTTTCTCAAAAGTATAGCTAAATTAAATAAAATAAAAACATACACATTTTCACAAAAATAAGATATTTTAAAGATTTTGCCCAAACAAACGGACATTTATGAAGAATGTAAAATATACTCTGTGTAAACTTTTTTTTTTGAAAGGAAACTGAATATGTTTTTGGTCGGATCACAAGTGGACAATGGAGACAGTCGTTTACACCTGGCGTTTTAATCCATCTCTTCTGTCCGCTTTCGACCACTTCTGATCACATTCCTGCATTTACATACATTACAAACTCAACTGACTGGCGTCTCTCCTGTATGATTTCATGTGATTCTCTTCAGACATTAGAACTGTACATGAATTATGAGCTTCTAGAATGTTTAACCTCCTAACTGAAGATCTTTTTTACAAATATAAATAAAAACAGTATAAATAAAAATAGTCTAAACAAAAAAAGCTGTATTAAGTGCAAACAGTGCAGCCATAATCAAAGTAGGCTAGGCTACTCTCTCAATGTTCAGTGCAAATAGAGACCAATTTTTTCAAGCCTGATACAGAGCTATAGACAACTACACAACCTATTATAGGATACATACAAATAACAACATATATATGTTATGTAGCCTAATTTGCGCGCACTGTGGAAACACTCTCTAAAAGCGGGTATTAAAATTGCTTTTGAAGGCGCCTGCGCGTTTTACTTTCGGTTTCGTTTTAAGGACCGTGCGAATTCTCAGCGGCGCTGAGCGTGCTCTCTACAATACGAGACATTCATTTAACAAACCAATTTGAAAGTGAGGGGGACACAAACGGGATTTTGAAAAGTGGATGTGGTCAAAAGTGGACAAGCTGAAAACGTTCTACACACCTATTTACACCTGTACTTAGCATTGTCCACTTGTGATCAGATCGACGCATCAGAAAACGCATATTAATACCAGGTGAAACAGGGCCTCTAATTCTTGCACAGTACCTCTCTCTGGTCAATGTCAGTAATCTCAAATCCAATGTTAGCGGTACGGAAAATCAGCAAACTGTCTCAGAAAGTAGGTGTTCTCAAGTCCACACGTATTTAATATAATCGCAACATTTTGCCGTCATATAATCGCACAGGCTGACATCGCGATTGCGATACGATTAATCGTGCAGCACTAAGTGCAAAATGAAAGAAAATGTAAGAAATGCTTAATAAAGTGTAATAAAATAGTGCAAAGTGTTAAATATAAACAGAGAAATATGCCACTGCCTCCGTTATATCTTTGTACCGTTTAGATTCTTTGTCATAAGGCACTGATGCAGAGTACCTCTCCATGGTGATCTGCTGCTTGTGCGGTGTTGCAGCTACAGATGTTGTTTGTTGAATACGGCTGTGCTCCAAAGGGTGAGCGCGGCTAAGGTGGTACATCAAGTTCGTGGTATTACCAGTCTTGGCGGGGACGACGGTCTTGCATAATTTGCTGACGACATTTGTCTGACTACGGTCAGATTTATAATATCCAAAAAACTGCCATACTGGCGAGCTGACTTTTCCTCTTTTATTTACAATTTCCTCGCTCACTGCGGCATTCATTTTCTGCTTATGAAGAGGAATCCAGCAGACCAGCACGAGACAATGATATGGCGCAACCAAAATGATACTGTCACATGATTGGCTGTTAGCGTGTCACTCCCTACGTTGCTAGGTTACCAGAGAGCGAGTGCCTTTGTTAATGCAACCAAACTTGCTTCGCAACCTCTGTTTTCTTCCGACGAAGAATAAAAAATATCGAACGTTTTATCGAACACATTTTTTATTGATATCGATCACGTGTCTATCGCGATACATATCGTTATCGTTTTATCGCCCAGCCCTAATTTCAGTTACACTGCTGTCTACGGAGGGCCAGAAAGCTCTCGGATTTAATCAGAAATCTGTTTAATCTGTGTAATTTTCATTTCTGGGTGAACGATCCCTTTAAGACAAGGCTGAGGATTATGGTGAATATGAAAAGAATACATACGCAGAACTTAATTTGAAAGTCTTGGTTTTACACACCTTCATTTTAACGAAACAATATCGATTCTCCTCAGATAACCTCCTGAGCCTACTCACACAAAAAATAGTAAGCATGGAGAGTGAAATGAAAGCAATGAGGAGCTCAGTAGCCGCTACGTACAAACTTTATTCTCCTGCGCTGGGTGATGGGACTGGTCAGCGAGCAGAGGAGATTAGACTTGATGTGTGTGGCACCATCGATGAACTCCTCTCTCTAGAAGAGAAGCTAAAAGAAGACACATTCAGGAAGAGAGTGGTGTGTTACTGGTGATCTGTAACGCTTAATTAACAGATTTATGATAATTAACAAAAATATCAACTGATCCATTTAGATGTATTCCATCTTGCAGACACATCATTTAAGCCTGTTGGAGGTCCAAACCCATGGGAGAACACCCGGCGGGTAATACGGGCAGTGTCCTCCTACAACGTTTGGAAGAAATTCAGCCTAAAGGGGAAAAAAGGGAAGAGGCCGCTCCAAAAGCATGATTGTAATGAAAGTCATAAAAAGTAAGTCCAATAAGTCAGTTAATCCAAAACAATCAGTATTACCAGTACTTTTTAAAATATTGTGTCATAATTATGGGTCTTCATTTTACAGAGGCAGTAATGAAATCCAATCCTGGACTCCAGCAAGCCAAAGTGGAGGACATAGTGGCAGACACACTTAAACATGCTCCAGCAAGGTGTCAGAATGTGAGCTTCTTTTCTAGTTCAATCTTCAGGGTCCTAAAATGTCATTTTCAAGGTTTGAAATGTGCTTAAATTTTGATAATGTTAGGACCTGGTTTTGCTTTTAGGAGTCCTAAAATTGAAACTGACATGCGCATTGTTTTTACCAGTGCATTTTAGTGTAAACGTCTATTATGTTGTTAGTAATATTTATATTTGCATGTATGTTTTGAAGCTACTTGAGTTATTCTTAACATGCATTTGCTTTGATTTATTAATTTTTTTTGTTTGTTTGTTTGTTTGTTTTGTTTTTTAAAAGTAATTTCATAAAATAATAAGAAGAATCTATAACTTAATTATCCAACTAATCTGTCATTTATACATTTTCCAATCGTTTAGCCATGGGGGAGGGGGGGGGGGGTCTTGGTAACATTGCCTCTTTGAATAATTTTACATTTTGTTATATAGCAACACAATTAGCAGATGTTTCTATTTATTCCCTATAGTAACACATGTAACATTATGTAACAAAATAAATATAACATTAACGGCCCCATCATACACCCGGAGCGATGCAAGTGTTTTTGCTAGTTTCAGCCCGGCGCAGTTATCATCGTCACGTTCAGCGCCGCGTCGTTTAAATAGCAATGCACTTGCGCCCATCTGTTCGCCCATGGGCGGGCTGGTCTGAAAACGTTGTGTGTTCAGGCTTATTGTTTGAGCGTTGCTATATTGAGGTAACTGAAAACCACTGCACATTGACCAACTAAAACCGCCAAATGCCACTCGACCCGTCAGCGCTATTTGCGCCTGCCACTCCACCTGCCACCGCCAAACGCGACCTGAAAGCGCCCGCTCCGCTCTGCTCCCTACGTGCCAGTGGAAACGCTACAGCGTATCGAGCAAGGCGAAGCGAGCGTTTTCCATTCATTCCTATGAAAGATGAGCTTGCATTATGGGAATAAAAACGGCACGGAGAAAGCGTTGAGAGCGGCTTTTTACCATGAATTTCACACACCCCAAACAGTGGCGTTGTAGCGTTGCCAGCGGCACTGAGCGCAGATTTGACGCTGTAGTGGAAACGCACCGTAAAAGATGCTGAGGCGCGCGACGCTTCGGTGCTGTGGCAGGCACCTTTCCGACTGTTTACACTCCGATGGGCGCACACGAGCAAACAGACAGTGCAACTGTACATGTATTTAGCTTTTTGTCACTGTGCCTTATATTTTATTAATTTCTTTAAATAATGGAGCGCGCGTCCCGCCTGCAACAACTCCGATCGATGCGCGTGAGAAACCGGAATGTGACCACAACTCTACCAAAGATACACTTCACCAGTCAGATCTAGTGTCAGCTGTCAGAGAACATGCGACAGCCAAGGTGAGTTCACTTAATATTTAAAACCTTTTTTTGTTAAATATTGTTACTTGTAACTGTACTCTGGTGAGTTTATTAGATTATAATAGGATTATACAGTGTTTTTTACATCTTTATATAAAAACATTTTGTTTAAACTGTTTGTGTCATTCAGCAACGTGAAACGACTTTATATATTTGTTTGTTTATTTATTTGTACGTATGTATGTCCTTCAGTGCTAATGAATGTGAATTATTTTTCGATACAGTTGATCAGTTTATACCTAAAATATCTTCCCGTATTTTTAATAGTTTTGAAAATCCCATAACTTTAGAAGAATTACATTTAATTTTATCTAAAACTCCTTCAAATAAAAGTCCTGGCCCTGACGGCTTGCCATCTGAACTTTTTGGAAAGATCTAAGAGATTTGATTTTCTCTGTATTTAAAGACTGTTTAAGTTCTGGTGAATTAATAGAATCTATGAAACAAGGTCTTATTACACTTTTGACAAAACCAAATAAAGATAATCGTTATATTGAAAATTGACAGCCTATTACTCACCTCAATTCTGATTATAAATTGTTAACTTCTCTATTTGCAAAAAGCTTAAAACCCTGTCTAGAAGATATTATTTTAATAACACAATCCAGCTTTATTAAGGGTAGACATATCTCTAATAATATAAGTATTGCATTGGATATGATGGACTATTCTGATCTTATTGAAGAAGGTGCCATTATTCTATTCCTAGACTTATATAAGGCATTTGACTCTATTGAACATGAATTTATATATACAGCCTTAGATCAATTTGGATTTGGATTAAATTTTAAGAATATGGTAAGAACTATATACAAAGGTATCAACAGTAGTGTTTCCCTCACAGAAGGTACATCGAAGTGTTTCATGATTAGTAGGGGTATTCGACAGGGTTGCCCGATTTCCCCTTTTTTATTCTTAATTGCAGCCGAATTATTGAATCTTTACACTGTAAATTGTATTAATGTTGAGGGTATAAGAATAGGTGATAATATAATTTTAATTTCTTAGCTAGCAGATGACACATGTATTTTTCTTAAAGATGAAAACCAGGTTCTGAGTGTTTTGAAAGGTCTGGATCTTTTTTCAAAAGCTTCAGGTCTCCTGATCAACACAGACAAGAGTGAAATACTTACTGTTCATGACTCTAACAAAACCATCATCAATGGAATTAAGGTCAAGCAATCAGTGAAATATCTCAAAATAACAGTTAAAAAATCAGCGAAGGAAAGACTGGATGACAACTTTACCCCAAAGCTACAGAAAACAAAAAACATTTTTAACGGATGCTTTCAAAGGGACTGAACTATAAAAGGAAGAACACTGCTCTCAAAAGCAGAAGGAATTTCAAGAACGGTTTACCCTGATTTATCATTATATGTGGACAAAAAGACAGCAACGTCAGTTGACTCTGTTTTGTTCAGATTTATTTGGAAAAACAAGCCTGAATACATCAAAAGGAAACAATGATTAGTGATCATGCTGACGGAGGCTTTAATGCTCTTGATTTCACAACTCTCAACCAGGTGTTTAAAATCAACTGGGTCAAACACTGTATGTTAGGAGGAAATGATCCCTGGTTTTTCATTCCAAACTTATTATTTAACCATTGTGGTGGCTTAAAATGTTTGCGAGGTTGTAATTTTAACTGTAATAAGTTACCAATCAAGTTATCAGATTTTCACAAGCACTGGATTCTTGGAAACTGGCTTTTAAGCATAATTTTTCACCTCACAAATGTATTGTATGGAATAATCAATATATTCTGTATAAAAACAGGACCATATTTAACAAAGAATGTGTAGAAAAGAATATCATCTTTATTTCAAAATGTATAGACACTGGTGGGACTCTGATTAGTTATGAAAAATTCATTAAGGAAAACAGTATTGATATTACTCGTGTAGACTTTATTAGAATAATTAATGGAATATTATCTAAGCTTCTACAGCTTATTAAATCATCTTTACAGTATTCTTCTTTAAAGGAAGACATTCCCCGTTTAATGATAGGAGGTGTTGATTTGTTAGATTAAAAATGCAATAATATTCATATCAGAAGAACATTACTCTCTATGAGCAGTATTGACCCTAAAGCACTGTCTCCATGGAAACAGATTTATCCTTCTTTATCTTTGTGTAACATATGGTCTGTTCATAATCATTTTGTAATACCAAACAAGGTTAAAGAAAAACATCTTAAAATCCTTCACAAATTTTATTCCTGTAAGTAAGTTTATGGATATTCACCCAGAATGCCGTTTTTGTGGATCTGAAAATGCTTCATTTGTTCTTTAGATGTCCCTTCACAATACCATTTTGGACTGAGATTTCAATTTTGATTTTTTCCTCCTTTAATAACCTCATTGATATTACAGAAGAAATGGCCCTGCTTCTGTTTTGTAACACTGGCTCTGCTCTTTTAGATAATGCTGTTGAAATCCTATGCTTGCTTGGAAAAGATCATATACACAAGTGTAAAGTTACAGTTTCTAAACCAAATTTTATTGTTTTTTTGCTCTGATTTAAGAGGTTTTTCTGATTCCCTGTGTAAATTAAAAAGAAACATACCAGATAAACATACCAGATTTTAAATAAGATCATTGAATCATCTGTGAACAGATATACAATGTTTAGTGAGGTTTCTTAACCCCCACTTGAGTCAAAACAAAAAGTAAACTTTTTTTTTTTAAATATATTTGTTTTATCCTTATTTTGTTTTTATTTCATTATCATGTATTGTATTTTCATTTATTTTATTTTAGTTATTTATCCATTTATTTTATGTTTAACTTGTTAATACACTTAAGTCACTGTACCTGACATTTACACTGTTTTGTAGAGTCAGTATTAATAAATATAAATAAATAAAAATGATTTGATGATGATGAGGCACAGGTGAGGGTGTGTGGTCAGTCCCAGGTATGAGGGGTAATGGGAGATGGAGTCTGAATGGGAGAGAACTAATACTCAGGAGATGGTTCCTCTGGTGGTGCGGGGAGGCGGTACGGGAGCCTCCTCCATAACAAAAACTATTTCAACCTTAAATGGTAGATTGTGAAAAGCACATATATCTACATCACAGCAACCTGTAAAACTGAACAGAAATGGTCAATTCAGAAAATAAGATGAAAATAACTGGCCATTTTCTGTTTGTTGTTCATTATAATTAATTGAGTTCTGAACTAATTCAGTGAATCATACCTTTCATATATCTTAATTATTCATCATAACTTACAGGCGAACTGAAAGAAATCATAGGCTATTGCTATAATGAAATGATTTGTCTGTCATTATTCAACTAAACCTTCAAAGTTCACACATGTACAAGAACGAGGAGAATCGAGAAGATTGTGCATTATCTGCAGGAGAGGGAGAACAGGAAGAAACAGCACTACTTTAGTTTGTGATCTGCAGTTCGAAGGAAGAAGGAGAAAGCAGGTGTGTTTGTGCATCACATTCCTGTCCAGTTGGTGGCGCTGATGCACTAGATCTGTTGGTAACTGGACTTTGATTCGTATCATGTGACAAACATCAATCTTGAAGATCACACAGGTGTGTTTCTACAGCACAAGATCGTCTGAACTATTGCAAGTAAGTTTGAAAACTTTCACGATTACAGTTATTTAGGAGAATGATGAACGGATTTCATAGCTGTATTTAAGCGTGATTTGTTAAGTTATAACTTAATTTACAAGTCTGTAAAAATGTAGCATGAAAATAATTCTAAGAGGGTTATTTTTTTTATTTGCCCTTATTCCATTTTAACACGCGAGGCCGAAAGTATTCTGTGATTAAACCTGTCCTTCCGGATCCAGAGGTCGATAAAACAGAGCAACAAATGAATATTCTTTTAAACTTAATGTTTCGAAAGTTGCTGCATAGTAATGTGCATGTAAATATAAATATTGCGGTAAAGTTAGTTTGACGTTTGACATTCATTAGACATTTGGTTTATACCAAATTTAACAAGGATGCTTTAAATTTATCAAAACTGATGATAAAGACATTTATAATGTTACAAAAGATTTCTATTTTAGGTAAATGCTGTTCTTCTGAACTATTCATCAAAGAAACCTGAAAAAATCTACTTCACTGTTTTCAACATATTAATAATAATAAATGTTTTCTGAGCAGCAAATTAGAATATTAGAATTATTTCTGAATGATCATTTGACTGGACTAATGATGCTAAAACAATCAGCTTTGATACAGAAATAAATTATATATATATATATATATATATATATATATATATATATATATATATATATATAGATGTAATGTATTCAGAATCATTAAAATCAATGTTTCAAAAAAAAATCTTAAATTGTACTACTATTTTTTACATTCCGATGGAAAATAGCAATAAGTAACTATTCTGATGTCGCATTATGGTCTTTTAAGAGTTAAATTACATTTTGTGCAGTAATATTCGTGAACAGCAATCTGTTGAGAAATCAGGTAAACCATAAAGAAAACACCATTCTGTAAGTACACAAAAAAAAGTGCGGCTGGGGTGATCGTGTATTTTCAAGACGCGACTGGTTTGACCGCAGTCAGTAGGACCATTTGGTTATTCTACATGGCAGTTCATTTGTTTGTAACTCACTTTATTTTATATAGTGTTTTTGTTGCTGTTGCTGCTAATTCAACATATTTATTCATCTCATTAGCAATCATCATCTTCAGGTCAAACTGAACAGCAGATTGTTTTCACAACCCAATGCTGATCACTGGAGTTTATCTGCAGTATGTCAGAAGAGCGAGGAAAGGACTCTCAGTCTGAGATGAGTCTCTCACAGAAACAGAGGTAAGACTGAGTCTGTTTTTAGATCATTATTTTAAACACTTTCTGTGGAAAAAAAAAAATGTTTGTATGTTGCTAGATTTATCTGTGCTGTTAACCTATTAGAACCTGTAGAAATGACATTAACAGATCGTCCAAAATGTATCATAAAATCTGATTGCATTACATGTTTGGGGTTGCATATTTAGTGGTTATTAAATGTCAATAATGGGCAAACTAGATAAAATTTAAATTAATAAAAATGAAAATATACATCAGACTCTTAAAGTGTAAATTTGTGGGTATTTTTAAAGGGAAATGTAAAAGGTTTTTGTCTCTTTCCCAGACTCAATCACTGTACACAGTTCATTGTTCATTATATTCATTGCTATAGATACAAGATTCATGGATATAAGTTGTTTTTGTTTTAGTATTTTCTCTTCTGTCAGTGGGGCCAACAGAGTTTGTTTACTCAACAGTTTTAATATGGTTGCACTATAACACAGTTTTTGAGTCAGTTGTGTTTTTTAGTGAAGTAGAAATTGTGCAGGATGAGAAAGCAGCGCTTTACTTGACTGTTAGATGATTCCTTTATAGCAGGCCTGATGAGTTAGTGAATTAGTTTGTGTTAAACTGGACTAAACAAAATCTCTTAAAATGAGACTGAAGTAGCTCCTATAGTTTTTCTCTGTTCTTTGTGTCATTAGTGTAAGATCAGGCTCACATGTGTCCAGCTCTTTCCAATAATACAATTATACAGGCAGCCATTACGAGGCATAATTTCACTACAGAAAATAAAGTAGATCATGCAACCAAACATTTATAGGCATAGAACAACAAATGCATGGCTATATCTGTATATTAATTACCATTTACAACATTAAAACTTTATAAATTAGACTGAAGAACATTGTGTAATATTGTTTGTTTTGTTTCTCTGTTCTTTGTGTCATTAGTGTAAGATCAGGCTCACATGTGTCCAGCTCTGTGTCTGTGAAGAGTGACCGGTCAAAAGAAGTGCCACTGAGATTCAGTGAGAAAAAAACATCATCTACCAAAAGGTATTTAATGTTTTTCTTATCGTTGTTTGCACATGGACTGCAAGAAATATTTCATTGAATATTTATCATGAATCTGTATTGTGCAAATATTTATCAGCATTTTCATTAAGATGCTAAGAGCAGCAGCAAAGAAGATTAAAATGAGACCTGATATTTACCTAAATTTATACTTAAATAGATCCTATGGTTAACTGTGTGAGCTTAAACAGCTATTGCTCTCTGTCTTTGTTAAAAAATTTAAAAAAAGTACTTCATTTTATTCATTAATAGGGTTCAATGTGAGACATTATATTCAGACGTCCAGACTCACAGGAACTACAAGAATTTCAACAATCTCTTGCGAATCTTCCAAGTAGGAAGCACATTTTCAATAATGTTTACATTTATAAAAAATGAAAGTCAAATTCACTGCGCTCAACTTTTTTCTAGGGTGCGTCAATCAATCAGCAACATATATTTTAAAGTGCCCCTATTATGCCATTTTAAAGGTTGATAATATTGTTTTAATAGACTCCCAAAACAGGTTTACATGTATGCAAGGTCAAAAAACACTTCAGTTTTCTCTAAAAATAGATTTAATTTTACCCCATTTCTAAATGATTCGTAAGCGACTCGTACGAAGCAGTTCGAAGAATCAGTCTCTCTAAACCCCTCCTTTCCGTGAGCCCTCACTGCTGTGATTGGTCAGATGGCGCAGTCCTTTATGATTGGTCTACCGCGTACAGCGTGTGTCGGAAACGAAACGCCCGTTGCCATAACTGACTGACGGCCTTGGATACTTGTCAATACATAGAAAAGATGGCATCAATTTTACCATAACAATTCCAGCCAGAGTCTGATGATGAAACGACTGAAGTGGCTGATCGACAAGTTAACACAGTCTACCGTGGAAAGTGCTCGCAATTTGCTTATGTAAGCGACCGGGCACACCTCTATGTTGTAAACTTCAACATTGTATAATGCATTAAGGCAGCTTTCACACCGAACGCGGAAAGCATTGCGCTGGCCGCTGGGTTCAGTGCAGCCCTTCAGAGCGTAGTGGCAAAAGTTCATTTGAACAACTTATTTGAATTTTGTTCGTGGCGTGCGCACTCCGCTGCGCGTCCGCTTTGGTCGAGACCGAAACAAGCCGTTGAAATGAATGGGTTTCATAGCACAGCGCTTTCCGCATTCGGTGTGAAAGCCGCTTCGTGCGCCATCCTTTATCATTACTTAAACTAATGAGACAGACAGACAGTCAAGCTGCATCAATCACAAATTGTCAGACTACAGTGGGTCCACAGCTGAACAATAGAACTACAGAAGCGTGATTTAGCCGGTTATCAAGACATGTGCAGGGTTGTTACACAACATAACATACACAACTACATATTTTGAAAGATCGCCAGAAAATACAATCTTTGTAGATTCATCATCTTTTGGAAGTGAATATAAAACAGTTTTACTCACAGCGTATGATACAGCGTCTTCTGTATAATGTACGTGTAAATTTCCATGTGACGTAAACGCCATGGAAATGGCGGGCAAGTTGTTCGCGACGTAGAACGTGGGCGGACAATATGCAAATGTGTTACTTTGTGATGTGTGGCCGTAACAGAAAAAGATTTGAAATCCTGACGACTCGTTTAGGCAATTGTGAGCCGACTCTTTTAATAGACAATAACTTTATTTATCGTGCACTGTCGGCTTCACAACTTTGCAGATAGTTTGTTCACATACAGCTACATGACACACTGCATGAAAGGACATATTTGAAAAGGCATAATAGGGGCACTTTAAGTAAAGGATCTACACTTGCTCAATCTTCTTGATAATTTACAATTAATTATTTAGCAACAGATCATTCAGATGTTCACTGAAGAAAGCCTGTTGCCGAAACGTCTGAATGCTCTGTTACTAAATAATAAATTGTAAATTAAGAAGATTGAGTGAGTGCGGATCATTTACTTAAATACATTTATAATAAACAAATAGTTTTCTGAACAACACTTGCAAGAATATTCAATAGAAATTTGATTTCTGTTTTATCTTGATCATTTACAGTGGGTACGGAAAGTATTCAGACCCCCTTAAATTTTTCACTCTTTGTTATATTGCAGCCATTTGCTAAAATCATTTAAGTTCATTTTTTTTTCCTCATTAATATACACACAGCACTCCATATTGACAGAAAACACAGAATTGTTGACATTTTTGCAGATTTATTAAAAAAGAAAAACTGAAATATCACATGGTCCTAAGTATTCAGACCCTTTGCTCAGTATTTAGTAGAAGCACCCTTTGGATCTAATACAGCCATGAGTCTTTTTGGGAAAGATGCAACAAGTTTTTCACACCTGGATTTGGGGATCCTCTGCCATTCCTCCTTGCAGATCCTCTCCAGTTCTGTCAGGTTGGATGGTAAACGTTGGTGGACAGCCATTTTTAGGTCTCTCCAGAGATGCTCAATTGGGTTTAAGTCAGGGCTCTGGCTGGGCCATTCAGGAACAGTCACGGAGTTGTTGTGAAGCCACTCCTTCGTTATTTTAGCTGTGTGCTTAGGGTCATTGTCTTGTTGGAAGGTAAACCTTCGGCCCAGTCTGAGGTCCTGAGCACTCTGGAGAAGGTTTTCGTCCAGGATATCCCTGTACTTGGCCACATTCATCTTTCCCTCGATTGCAACCGGTCGTCCTCTCCCTGCAGCTGAAAAACACCCCCACAGCATGATGCTGCCACCACCATGCTTCACTGTTGGGACTGTATTGGACAGGTGATGAGCAGTGCCTGGTTTTCTCCACACATACCACTTAAAATTAAGGCCAAAAAGTTCTATCTTGGTCTCATCAGACCAGAGAATCTTATTTCTCACCATCTTGGAGTCCTTCATGCGGGCTTTCATGTGTCTTGCACTGAGGAGAGGCTTCCGTCGGGCCACTCTGCCATAAAGCCCCGACTGGTGGAGGGCTGCATTGATGGTTGACTTTCTACAGCTTTCTCCCATCTCCCGACTGCATCTCTGGAGCTCAGCCACAGTGAGCTTTGGGTTCTTCTTTACCTCTCTCACCAAGGCTCTTCTCCCCCGATAGCTCAGTTTGGCCGGACGGCCAGCTCTAGGAAGGGTTCTGGTCGTCCCAAAGTTCTTCCATTTAAGGATTATGGAGGCCACTGTGCTCTTAGGCACCTTAAGTGCAGCAGAAATTTTCTTGTAACCTTGGCCAGATCTGTGCCTTGCCACAATTCTGTCTCTGAGCTCTTCAGGCAGTTCCTTTGACCTCATGATTCTCATTTGCTCTGACATGCACTGTGAGCTGTAAGGTCTTATATAGACAGGTGTGTGGCTTTCCTAATCAAGTCCAATTAGTATAATCAAACACAGCTGGACTCAAATGAAGGTGTAGAACCGTCTCAAGGATGATCAGAAGAAATGGACAGCACCTGAGTTAAATATATGAGTGTCACAGCAAAGGGTCTGAATACTTAGGACCATGTGATATTTCAGTTTTTCTTTTTTAATAAATCTGCAAAAATGTCAACAATTCTGTGTTTTTCTGTCAATATGGAGTGCTGTGTGTACATTCATGAGGAAAAAAAAATGAACTTAAATGATTTTAGTAAATGGCTGCAATATAACAAAGAGTGAAAAATTTAAGGGGGTTCTGAATACTTTCAGTACCCACTGTATGTATTCTTTTAGGAACACACAAAAATGGAAAGGGAAAAATTTATTTTTCTTTGATTTTTGGAAAAAACTATTTTTTTATATATATTAGGGTCTTGAATGCAAAATGATCAAATTTCTGAAGAATGAGTTGGAAAAGTTTAAGAAAATATTACAAGAAGAAGATTTACAGTACTTTGTGAAGGATTTTAATGAGAACAGATGCAGCATCAAAGAAGCAGCTCTGGATCTCACACTCTACTTCCTGAGAGAGATGAAGCAAGATGAAGCTGCTGATACTTTAGAAGGTAAGAGACCCGTGATCATGTCACATTATCACTTATAAATGTAGTGGAGAAAATAGTACGACTAAAATGCTTAAAAAAATCTGTTTCTTTTTTGTCCCTGTGTTTAGATGAGCTGTTCTTTATTCATCAGCTAAAATGCAGCTTAAAGGAAAAGTGTCAATGTGTGTTTGAAGGAATTGCAAAGCAAGGTGACTCTACACTTCTGAATAACATCTACACAGATCTCTATATCACTCAGGGTTGTAGTGAACAAGTCAATACTGAACATGAGGTTAGACAGATTGAAGTTGCTTCCAGGCGTCATGAATTACAAGAAATACAGGTTGAATGCACAAATTTGTTTGAAGCACCTGAACAAGACAAGCAGATCAGAACTGTACTGACAAAAGGAGTTGCTGGCATCGGAAAATCAGTCTCTGTACAGAAGTTTGTTCTGGATTGGGCTGAAGGAAAAGAAAATCAAGATATCAGCTTCATATTTCCTCTTCCATTCAGAGAGATGAACTTAAAGGAGAAAGAAAAACTAAGTTTGATGGACCTTATAACTCAGTTTTTCCCTGAGACTAAAGGACTGAACCTTACAAGAAGGAACCAAAAAGTTCTGTTCATTCTTGATGGTTTGGATGAATTTCGTCTTCCTTTAAACTTTAAGGAAAATGAGACATTGCATGATGTGTCTTCACCATCATCTCTGGATGTTCTCCTAACGAACCTCATCAAGGGAAATCTGCTTCCTTCTGCTCTCATCTGGATCACCACCAGACCAGCAGCTGCCGGTAAGATTCCTCCTGACTGTATCGACCGTCTGACAGAGATACGAGGATTCAATGATGCACAAAAGGAGGAGTACTTCAGAAAAAGAATCACAGATGAGGATCTGGCCAGAGAAATCATTGATCATGTTAAACAATCAAAGAGTCTTTTTATCATGTGCCACATCCCAGTCTTCTGCTGGATTTCAGCAACTGTTCTCCAGAACATTTTAGAGGCGAAAAGAAATAATGTTGTGAAAAATAATCAGGCTGATGACGCCTCCAAAACACTGCAGGAATCAAATATTGAAGACACTCCTAAGACTCTGACACAAATGTATGCGCACTTTCTCAGATTTCAGATCCTGCAGAGCAGACGAAAGTATGATGGAGAATATACACCAGATGTTTCCTGGGATAAAGATGCCATATTTTCACTTGGGAAACTGGCATTTCATGAGCTGGAAAGAAACAATGTGATCTTCTATGACACAGACCTGGAAGCCTGTGGTATTGACGTCTATAAGGCATCAGTGTATTCAGGCATGTGTACCCAGATCTTTAAGGAGGAAACAGGGATCGTTCTTGGTCCAATGTACTGCTTCGTTCACTTGAGCATTCAAGAGTTTATTGCAGCCCTTTATGCTCATCTGTTTCTAGACATAAAAAAGAGAAGTATATTTGTTCATGAGTCTACAGAACAGGAAAACAAAAGTGAAACCATGATTGACTTGCTCAAGACTGCAGTGGACAAGGCACTAGAGAGTGATAATGGACACCTGGATCTTTTTCTTCGATTCCTTCTTGGTTTGTCACTCCAGTCCAATCAGCGACTCTTACAGGGTCTGTTGACACAGCAGAATGGAAATGACCAGAGCAAAAAGGAAATAGTTCAGTACATCAAGCAGAAATGTGAAGCTAATCTGTCTCCAGAGAGATCCATCAATCTGTTCTACTGTCTGAATGAACTGAACGACCAAACTCTGGTAAAAGACATTCAGACCCACCTTAGCAAAGGAAGTCTCTCATCTGCTGATCTTTCTCCTGCCCAGTGGTCTGCTTTGGCCTTTGTGTTGTTGACGTCAGAGGAGGAGTTGGAGGAGTTTGAGCTTCAGAATTTCAAGAAATCAGACGAGTGTCTCATTAGATTATTGGCAGTCATCAAAACATCTAAAAGAGCTCTGTAAGTTAATCATTTTTTGTAATGGAAAATCTGGAAAATGATAAAACAAATGTTCTTGTGTTTTTCTTTAGATGAGAATGAAGCGTTTTGTTCTCCTTGAAACATGTTAGTAGCAGAAAGTGCTTTGTTCAGGGATGCTGAGGTTTGACATTTTAAATGATGATGTTTAGTCCATCAAATTTCCACTCAAATGTTTGTAGTAAATGCCAACAGATAATCAGCTGCCTAGAGATTGTGATTTATTTTAATGTACAGTTCCAGCCTTTCTGCAGTACCAGTAGTACCAAATACTGGGTTATTGTGGTACCCGTTAATAGGCAGCGGCTTTCAAACATTCCTGTGTATATTTTTTTTTTTTTGTCAGCACTCTGTTAAGAGCATTGTGTTTTTACAACATGTTTTTACAGCATTGTGCATTGTAGCCAGTGTTGAGAACCTGATTACAATGGTTAGGGTGTTTAATTAGAATCGCTCAGTAATGCTTTTCCTTGAAACCATGGAACTAGCACTTTCAAATGTACAATTCATTGTAATTATAGGCAAGGCAAGTTTATTTATATAGCACATTTCATACACAAAGGTAATTCAAAGTGCTTTACATAAAAGTAAGTAGAATAATCATAAAAACAATAATAAGTCAGTTATTTCTATCTTTTGCTGTAGTGTGTCAGTAAAAAAATATCGGTTTACATTTCCAAACATTCTGTTTGCCATTAATTAGAATAATCTAGTGAGATTTTTGTTTGCACAAAGTGTCTGACAACAGCCAGTGCTCCACACAGAGATCTGATCTCACCATCATCCAGTCTGTCTGGAATGACATGAAGAAACAGAACAAACTGAAACAGACTAAATCCAGAAGAACTGTGGCAACGTCTCCAAGATGCTTCAAGAGACCTACCTGCAAAGCTACCTGAAAAACTATGCACAAGTGCACATAGGGCAAAAGATGCTTTAAACGCAAAGGATGGTCACATCAAATGCTTATTTATTTTAGTTAATAGAAGTTAATTGATAAAGAAAATCTATTTATGACATTGTTTTTGACAGCGTCCTCATTTTATGTGCCTTACTGCCTAAATATTTTAACAGTACTGTAGCTTTGTAGGTGTAGGTCTCTTAAAGCATCTTGGAGATGTTGCCACAGTTCTTCTGGATTTAGTCTGTCTCAGTTTTTTCTGTTTCTTAAGACAGACTGAATTTAATGATGGAGAGATCAGATCTCTGTTTGCACAAGGAGTCTGACAACAGCCTGTGCTCCATACAAAAATCTCACTGGATTATTATAATTAATGGCAAACAGAATGTTTGGAAATGTAAACCGATATTTTTTTTACTGACACACTACAGCAAAAGACAGACTTCAACTGACTTTAAACCATTTTTTAGCTGATGAAAATACTAGTGGCCTAAGACTTTTGCACAGTACTGTATATATAATTTTTTTAAAAAAGGTTATAGAAGCATTAAACACTTAATAAAGAAGTTTATTCTAATACTTGCGCTTGTGCTAACGATTAACTAAGCAAATGGCGATGTTTATTTAGGGTATAATTTTTATAACAGAAGCTCTAAATATAAAATTAAATTAAAACTTACCTGCTTGAACTCTTTCATTAAATCTGGGTGTCAGTCTTTGAGGTGTTTTATTAAGTTCTTTTCAACAAGCGGATTCAGAGCAGCCGCATCAGCAGCACCACCGGTCACCATGTCTGTGCTTTTATGAAGAAGATGCAACTGCGCAGTGCGCACCTTTCGGATAGCTCAGCAAGAACCGGGTTGACCGGGTACCGTAACATTTAATTTTTTTTTTTTTTTTTTTTTTTTTTTTTTTTAATGAAGCATGTTTGACTCTAGATTAAAAAATATTAGCTGATCAGAGAGGGGGCCTGATGCAGTTTTACTGAGGGTGAACTCTTCAGTCACTTTTGTCCAAAATAATATACATTTTGAAAACGGTGGCTTCATTGGAATGGGACAACTTTTTATAGCATTTACGGCACACCAAAAAATGATCCCATGAATCAAAAAGTGGTTGTAAAAAAACGAATAAATAACAAATAGTCACACATGTAGTCCTCATGGATAAAAAATGACCACCATCAAAAATTTTAAAAATATAGAAAAAATGTACAATGTAACAATTAATGTTAGTAGCAGAAAGTGCTTTGTTCAGGGATGCTGAGGTTTGACGTGAGAAAAGTATTTTGAATGATGATGGTTAGTCAATCAAATGTCCTCTCAAATGTTTGCAGTAAATGTCAACAGATAATCAGCTAGTGATTTTGATGTATTTTGATGTATGATTCCAGCCTTTCTGCAGTACCAGTAGTACCAAATACTGGGTCAATGTGGTACCCGTTAATAGGCAGCTGCTTTCAGACATTCCTGAGCATATTTTTTTTGTAAGCACTCTGTAAAGAGCATTGTGTTTTTACAAGTGTTACAGCATTGTAGCCGATGTTGAGAACCTGATCACATTGGTTAAGGTTTTTAATCAGTTTTAATTCGCTCAGTAATGCTTTTCCTTGAAACCATGGATCTAGCACTTTCAAATGTATAATTCATTGTAATTAAAGCTATAGATTAACTAATATATTTATTATGTGTGTTTAGCAGAGGTGGGAGCAAGTCATTGTTTTGCAAGTAAGCAGTAAGTCTCAAGTCTTTGCATTCAAGTCTTGAGTCAAGTTCCAAGCCAAGACGGGCAAGTCCAAGTCAAGTTACAAGTCATTAGTGCTGTTTGCCCAAATTAGTTTGTCTGTACTAATTACTACAGTAAATTAAAAAAAAATATATATATAGTATATAGTAAGCATAATTTTAAATGTATAATAATTAGTGGCGTTTCATTGAGAAATGAATAAGTGTTTTTGAAGAAATATAGGCCTAAGTGAGTGAATAATTTATTTTAAGTCTCATTTAAGTTTCATTTATTAATGATTCAGTGATTTTAATGAATCAACTCAGTCAGATATTTAATAACTTGTTAATATGTGCTAAATGTACATGCACTGATTTATTGCCACCTACTGACGTAGGTCTACAGACATAAACATTTATTTTTTTATTGACATGATTGACAGGTGTTATTTAGAATATTTACAAAACATTTATGCTACTTCAAGTCCTAAACTGATACGTTGATACAGAACGTTAATTACTGGGCAAAGAGATACATGAAATGAAGCAGAAAAGTAAATATATAAGAATAGTTATAATGTATATAAATGTTAAAAAATCAGTGAATGGATTTAAAAGATGGATTGGATGTGTTTTCTTATAGTTCTGTATTATTTTATGTTCTTATATAGGCTGTTCCTACAACAGATATTGAGATAACAAATTATTTGAATTTCATGCTGTCACAGAGACATGTGCAATAATAGTCATAATCTGTTTTAGTCTTTGTTATTCTTCATTCATAATAAAATTTTAATATTGTAATAATTCTAGGGGTTGAGTTAATATGTCAACTTTGCTACAAGTAGCCACAAACGTCTGGCACCACACCGTTCAGGGTTTAAGAAATGAGGCATGCAAAATTATTCACGGTAAAACTGTAGCTATTCAGACAAATATGTGTAAGTAAATGTATTTTCTGTTTTAAACAAATTGTTTCTGTTGGATATACAACACGTGAATTCATCAATTTCTTCAACAGATAATCAGCTAGTGATTTCTTCTGAAATCAATCTTTCTTCTGGTGGTTATGGTGACCTCGGAATAAGAAAGAAACAGATTAATATTAGCGTAAATGCCATTCTTCTTACAATGCAACAAGTACATCAGGTGTTATGGGAAGTGTTCCCGGTTCCGGTTGACCTAATTAATGCAGCCTAACAATCCTTTACAACTTCAATTTAAACTGTTATGTTCAAAAGGTTCAGCCTATTATTAGGTTACTGCTGTTTCAATATACATCAGTGTTTATTCTTCATCTTCTTATTATTATTGTAAGTGGTTTATAGTGATTATGTGCATTTTAAATGTCTAAAACATTAAATATCCTAAACATGTGGATGAAAACACTAACAAGTGCTCACTTAGTGAGTCCGTCTCTGGCTCAGTGCCAAAAGCTGCGCTAATCATGCCAGTGTGATCATGCGCTTTAGTAACCAGCCTATATTGATCAGAACAGATTTTTTTTTTTTTTTTTTTTATCAAATAGAAGGCAGGCCATGATGACAGGGCTCAAGTCCAAGTCAAGTCTCGAGTCATTGTTGTCTAAGTCGAGTCACAAGTCTTTTATTATGTCAAGTCAAGTCACAAGTCCTCAAATTTTGGACTCGAGTAATGTGACTCGAGTCTACAGCTCTGGTATTTAGCAAATGGATTCAATCTAATTATTCTGTAATCTTATTTCACTGTAGGCTAAATGATTGTGGCTTAACAGACAAAAGCTGTTCAGCTCTGGCTACAGTTCTTGGATCAGATACCAGTCTGAAAGAGCTGAACATGAGCAATAATAATCTACAGGATTCAGGAGTGAAGCTACTTTGCCATGGACTGGAAAATATGAAGTGTCGTTTGGAGATACTGAGGTAAGTTGTGTGACAACAGACAAAATTGAGCTCAACAAAATCATAAGGTGAAAATTAGACTTAGATTATGAACAAGTCTGTATGTTGTGCTTTTATATTTATGCCTGCCGTAGTGTTTTTTTTTTCTGATTTGGTCTGTCATTGACACTGTCCTAAGCCGACACATTGTGCTATACCGTTGTATTTGGTTATGTTCAAGGTAGGGACAACTTGACATACATTTGATGGTTCATTTGTGTTTGTGATGAAGCATATCTGTTTTGTTTATATAATTGGATATCAAAAGCTAAGACAAGATGTTTTCATGCTATTATTATTTTTTAAGTTTTTGCATTACATTACTGATAAAATATACTGTATGGGAGTTCAGGGTTTTCGTCTTGAAGTATGGACCATTTTTATATTTTGATTTAAGTATCTTCTAAAACTAACAAACAACATGCATACTGAGAATGCTCAGTATGATGAACAGAAAAATGTTAACTAGTGGAGTCAAGACATGTTTGTTATATATCACTTTATACGATACAGATAATTTCATTTCATTTTTATTTTGAAGAAAACATAATTTAAAACAAACAAATACACACATATATGTGTTGCTGTGCCAACAAAAAACATCCCAAAAACTTCATACATTACAGAAAAATGTTCAAAAAGGAGTGGGATGAAGCTAAAGCTTATTTTTCCCACTCCCTATACAATTCCAAAACATTCCCTTATGTCTTTTATTTATACCAATATCTTTGTAAGAGAACAATTCCACAAAAAACTAAACACCAACCAAATACTTTCTTCCCAAAACAACCAATCACCCATTCTCATACAATCCACCTTTTAACCCCCACAACCCTCACAATCACCTGTATATATCCACATATCCATCCATCCATCCATTTTCACCCGCTTATCCGGAACCGGGTCGCGGGGGCAGCAGTCTAAGCAGAGACGCCCAGACTTCCCTCTCCCCAGACACTTCCTCCAGCTCTTCCGGCGGAACACCGAGGCGTTCCCAGGCCAGCCGAGAGACATAGTCCCTCCAGCGTGTCCTGGGTCTTCCCCGGGGCCTCCTCCCGGTGGGACATGCCCGGAACACCTCCCCAGGGAGGCGTCCAGGAGGCATCCGGAACAGATGCCCGAGCCACCTCAACTGGCCTCTCTCGATGTGAAGGAGCAGCGGGTCTACTCCGAGCTCCTCCCGAGTGACCGAGCTCCTCACCCTATCTCTAAGGGAGCGCCCAGCCACCCTACGGAGAAAACTCATTTCGGCCGCTTGTATCCGGGATCTTATCCTTTCGGTCATGACCCAAAGCTCATGACCATAGGTGAGAGTAGGAACGTAGATCGACCGGTAAATCGAGAGCTTCGCCTTACAGCTCAGCTCTTTCTTCACCACGACAGACCGGTACAGCGACTGCATTACTGCAGAAGCTGCACCGATCCGTCTGTCGATCTCCCGCTCCATCCTTCCCTCACTCGTGAACAAGACCCCCAGATACTTAAACTCCTCCACCTGGGGCAGGGACTCCACACCAACCTGAAGAGGACAAGCCACCCTTTTCCGACTGAGCATTGTGGGATGGGTGGCGGTCGAAGGCGGGGGCCTCGGCGACCCAATCCTCGGACGCAGAATCTGGCTATAGGAACATGGAATATCCACATATCCTTTAAGTAAAATGGCTTTATACCATGTCTTAAACTGTTTAATATTTATACATTGCTTTAACACATGCTCCAACCCATTCCACAGCTGCACCCCACAGACAGAGATACACATACTTTTTAAAGTTGTTCTTATTTTAACATTTTTGAAGTTTAACTCTTCCCTCAAATTATACCCACCCTGCCTTTCCAAGAACATTTTTCCCGGAAGTAACATATTTCTTGCTTTGAACATAACGTGTGCAGTTTTAAATTTAACCAAATCAATAAACTTCAGTATATCTGACTTTAAAAATAATACATTTGTCTGTTCCAGATATCCCCCATTATTAATAATTCTGATTGCTCTCTTTTGTAATATACATATCGATTGTAAATTGCTTTTGTAGGTATTTCCCCAAATCTCTACACAAGAAATCAAATACGGTAATATAAATGTATTATACAAAATATGCATTGATCTATTGTCCAAAATATATCTTGCTTTATTCAAAATAGCTATAGTCTTAGCAAATTTTGCTTTAACATACTTTATTTGAGGTTTCCAACATAACTTATAATCTAAAATTACTAATTATTTTCATATACTCTTTCTATATTTTTATTATCAATTTTCAATTTAATTTGAGGATTTGTTTTATATCTTCCAAATAACATAATCTTAATTTTAAGATTTTGTAAATTATCACCAGAACAAAAAATATTTGTATCATCTGCAAATAAAATAAATTTTAGTATATTTGATACTCTACACATATCATTAATATACATTATAAACCGTTTTGGACCTAAAACTGATCCTTGAGTTACACCACAAGTTATGTTCATATATACAGATTTATGTTCACCAATTTCTACTAACTGTTTCCTGTTTGTCAGATAACTACTCACCCAGTCCAAACCCACCCCTCTAATACCACATCTCTCTATTTTTTTTTTTTTTTGTAATAAAATATTGTGATTTATGGTATCAAAAGCTTTCTTTAAATCTATGAAAATTCCTACTACATGCTTCTTTTTATCTATACCATTTGTAATTTCCTCAATTAATTCCATTAGTGCTAAAGTTGTTGATCTATTTGTCTGAAATCCATATTGACTGTCAACTAGAAAATTATGTGTTTCAATCAAATTATCAAGTCTTTCTATAAAAAGATTTTCAAGAACTTTGGAGAACTGGGGGAGTATAGAAACAGGTCTAAAATGTTTATATAATGGTGTTATTTTTGCAACTTTCATTTTATTTGGAAATTTACCAGATTGAAAAGACAAATGAAAGATGCAAGTTAATGGATCCACAATCTCGTCAATAACTTTTTTTTTTTTTAATTTTTATAATCATATCAATATTAATCCAGTCAAGAGAGGATTTACTTTTATATTTTCTTACACTATCTATTATCTCCTCTCGATCCACTGCTCTAAGAAAAATAGAGCTTGAATTTCGATCAAAAAAAATCTAATTTTTTATTATAGTATTCCTCCTTACATATTCTCATAATATTAATTAATTTATTTTTATACTTTTTATATTTATTCTCTGCTTCTGGAGTACGAGTGTTGATGAATTGTCTATAAAGTGTATTTTTGTTCTTACAAGCATTTAATAAACCCTTCGTAATCCATGGACTATTTCTTTGCCTTTTTGTATCAATGTATTGTTTAACAGGACAATTTTTTTCATACAATGATGTAAAAATCTTTAAGAATCCATTATATGCTTTTCAACATCATCTTCGTATACTATTTTCCAATTTTGTCTAAGTAATTCCTTCTTAAATGCATTTATAATTTCTAAGGATCTTATTCTTTTATATTTGAACTTCACAGCGTCTCGTTATCTTAACAGTACAAACCCCCGATTCGAATCCGGTTCATTCTCTCAACGGCGTTCTCTCAACCAGCAGCTGTTATGTGTAAAAATGCTTTTTCTATGTTAAGGTTTGACTGTAGTAATAATAATGCAAAAACTGAGACTTTACATTAACTTTTCAAACTAAAAATATTTAAAACATAACAAAAAGTAGTAGTTGAGAATGTCTGAATAAATATCCAAATCCATAACCTAATAAAAGTAAACAACTGTGTAAAAAGTTTAAGCCTCTCTTAAAGCATCTTTGAGATGTTGTCACAGTTCTTCTGGATTTAGTCTGTCTCAGTTTGTTCTGTTTCTTCATGTCATTCCAGACGAACTGAATGATGATGAGATCAGATCTCTGTGTGGAGCACTGGCTGTTGTCAGACTCCTGGTGCAAATAATCTGACCGGATTATTAAAATTAATGGCAAAATGAATGTTTGGAAATGTAAACTGATATTTCCTACTGACACACTACAGCAAAAGATAGAAATAACTGACTTAAACAATTTTTTAGCTTGTGAAAATACTAATGGAAAAAGATTTTTGCACAGAACTATATGGAACAAAAATATATTACATTTATTTTACTGAAAAAAAAAAAAAAGTTGTATTTCAGGTGTTCAGTCACTTTTGACCATGAAGAGCACAAGTGTACCTCACAAATGAGGAGCATCAGAAGTTTAAAGCTTGAAAGTGACTGTAAGCTGGAGATACTGCAGTGAATTGATGTCTAACAATTTAAAGTTTGTTTGTTTTGTTTTTTTATTAAATCAATGATATTTAGATTATTATATTTATTTAGAATATTATATAATTTAGTCAGATTTTGCTTTACAGCTAAGCTTTAGTTCATTTGAATAAGGAATAACATATTGTGTTTAGGGATTTACATTGTTTAGGTCATTTCTAGAATAACTGATTAGTCATCTGATTGTGACATTTTCATTCTGGTTCTAGACTTTCAGACTGCAGCATCACTGAAGAAGGTTATAAAGCTCTGGCTTCAGCTCTGAGATCAAACCCTTCACACCTGATAGAGCTGGATCTCACAGGAAATGATCCTGGACAATCAGGAGTGAAGGAGCTCAGTGATTTACTACAGGATCCAAACTGTCAACTCAAGACACTGAGGTGAGAGATGATGAGATAATGCAAAATAAATTATAAGCATGTGAATAAATTAAATTATATTATACTATATTATTTCACTATTTCACTAAGGTACATAATTTGTTGCTTCAAGAATGTTTAAGATGATCAAACTTGAAAGATCAGATGCTGCAGCTGCTGTTGTTTTGATGATAAATGTCAACACAGTTTAGTTGTGTTAAAAGTTATAGGTTAATCAGACATTTTGGGTCACTAGATGTGCTGGTATTCAGCACATTATATAACAGGCCACAAACATGTATTGTGTGTCAGGAGAGGACTGGTGATAATTCAGCACACACAAATATGTCTGAACCTGAACCTGCAGTTTCTCTCATAATGAGCAGAATTACTGTTGCATCAACACAGACATCAGTTAAAGGGGTCATCGAATGCTAAGTTCACTTTTACGTGTTGTTTGAACATTAATGTCAGTGTATGTGCACATCTACCCTATAATGATAAAAATCCATGCGGTGGTTTTTAATTAATCTGTAAAAAAAATATCCCCTTTTACAAATCGAGCCGTTCTCAGATGTCTGTCGTTGTGCTGTCACACCAACAGAGGTCCAGCTGTCACAGTCCAGTAACTTTCCTTGTTTCGATGCCGGAGCAGGGATGTAAGTTAGACAAGAATATCTCAGATTGAGTGATTGAGGTGTTGTGTTGCTGGATATAATAAGGAACATAGTGCTCGTCATTTACTACTGACATCTGAGCCACTGAAGATGCAGTAGATTATGTTTGTTTGTGAAGGGAATGCACCTCCCGATCTACATATATCCGTCTGTGTTCACACGAATCATTCATGATCCAGCTTCACTTACAGCAGAAGTGAGTATAAGCGTTTTTTTATGAATCTTTGCGATCGCCTTTTTGATATAATGTGGTAGTTAGGAAGTTTATTGGCTAAATGCGGCTAAAGTAAACAAGATCGTCATTCCACAGAGAGAAGAGAGGGGCGGGGTGAGCAGAGCTCATTTGCATTTAAAGGAACAACCCCTTAGAATGAGATGATTTTTGCAGAGTTGATTTTGTACATTGGAGAAACAAAAGGCTGAATTGCAAATAAAAATGGAAACTCTGGAGCTTGAAGCGGATTTGGCTGCTACCGATGAAAAGTTAAAGGTTTTGGAGCTTTATGAAACACAGTCTAACACTGAATCCTTGCAAACCCCTCGTAAGTCTCTGGAGCCTGGAAATGGAATGAATGAATATTTGCAGCAACATTCAACAACAAAATCTTCTGAATTTAGTAAAGTTGAAGCAACGTTATCTCCACTCACCTTTAAGGATCTGAGGGCAGTGCCTAAAACACCTATGCAAAGATTTGTTCACAAGCCACAAATGTCTTTAGAGGATGAAGACACTTTGAATCCAACTTCTCAGCCTTCGGAGATGCCTGTGGTTCAGTCCTTAGTAAGCAATCACCAATGCGATGCACCTACTGTCTCTCATAGTCAACCGCAAAATCCCACAATTAGGAATCCTGCAGATGATGCTTCGCGAGGAGTAACAGCTGAAGCTTTTCTTAACAGAGAACGATGGTTTAAAGGTCCAGATTTTCTGAGAGAGCCTGAAACAAACTGGACAAATTCTAATCATGAATTATATACTATGGAGGACAATGATCCTGAACTCAAGAAAACTGTTGTCACATTCACTTTGACTGTTATACAGAATGAGGATCCTCTCATTGGTTTTATCGAAAAGTTCTCATCCTTGGATTGTCTGAAGAGGATGACTGCATGGATTCTGAAATTCAAATTTGTTCTGGGACTTCTGAGTAAAAGGAGGAAGGAAATTTTGTTGTCCTTCTCTATAAAGAATGGTCAAGACCATCAACAGCAAGTGGATAATTTGATGTCCAAATACAAAAAACAACTTGGATCACAAACCTTATCCTTGGAAGATATGCAGAGAAGGCCCTTGTGATTTATACCCAACAACGCTCCTTTGATGATGAAATAGCCTCCTTGAAGACAGGAAAATTCGTTAAAAGGAGTAGTAAGATCTATAAGTTAGATCCAGTCTTTAGGGATGGTATATTAAGAATTGGAGGAAGGTTAAGTAAGCTCGCTATGCCTGAAGAAGTCTTACATCCTGCCATTCTCCCTAATGATTGTCACTTGTCAAAATTACTCTTGAATCACATTCATTCTAGGGTGGGTCATTGTGGAAGGAGCCAAATATTGTCTACACTTCGACAGAAATATTGGATCATCAAGGCAAATTCTGCTGCAAGAAGAATTATTCGTGAATGTGTGTTATGCCGGCGATGGAATTCTTCTGCCATACACCAGAAGATGGGAGATCTTCCTATATGTCGCATTACACCGGACTTGCCCCCTTTTACGCATGTGTGACTAGATTATTTTGGACCCATAGAAGTAAGAAGAGGACGGAATCTAGTAAAAAGATATGGAGCCATTTTTACATGCCTCATAAGCAGAGCAGTGCATCTTGAAGTAGTGATCTCACTGGATACCAACTCCTGTATCTCGGCTTTACGGAGATTTACCTGTCGAAGAGGACAAGTTAAGGAAATAGTCTCCGACAATGGAACGAGTTTTATAGGAGCAGAACGTGAGTTAAAAAGGGCATTGGCTCAACTCAATACTTGCAAGATCCAGAATACAATGCTAGATGCTGGCATTAAATGGACTTTCAATCCTCCATATGGCTCCCATCATGGCGGCGCATGGGAAACACTCATATAAGACTCATTATTAAAAAGGACGCTTTACTCAACCATTGGACAACAGACTTTGGATGACGAGGGTCTGATAACATTACTCTGTGAGATCGAGTCCATTCTCAATGACCGACCTATTACAGTAGTCTCCGAAGATGTTAAAGATCCTGAAGCCTTAACTCCTAACCATCTTCTGTTACTAAAAGGCCAAGTTTCTCTGCCCCCTGGTGTTTTTAATGAAAATGACATTTATGTTAAAAGGAGATGGAGACAGATACAATACATGGCTAATATTTTTTGGAAGCGGTGGACTAAGGAGTACCTTCCACTTATGCAAGAAAGGCAGAAGTGGAACGTAATAAAGAAGAACCTCAAGCAAGGAGATATAGTACTGATCATTGATGATACAGCACCGCGAAATTCATGGCTTATGGGATGAATTGTGAATATCTATCCAGATAAGAAAGGGATTGTTCGTCGAGTTCAAGTCAAAACAAAGAATGGTACTGTAGAAAGACCTATCACTAAGCTGTGTCTCTTGATGGACAATTTATGATCTGAAATTGGCCTTAAATCTCTGTCTATGAACTTTTATAAAATTATGGACATTTCTCAGGCTCTTGAATGGACATTTAAAAATTGCCCCTTTAGGCCAATTAGGGGCCGGAGTGTACGAGCATGTGAGGTAATGTTTTATGTTTGTGCATTTGTATGTTGTACTGTTCTATCTGATTGGTTAATGAGGGGGTTGTACTTGCTGTATTGGCATTTTTAGTCGGTTGGTCATGGTGGAGGGGTGTGGCCTATGGGGAAAGGGACACAGTTTCGAGACCGTGTGGAGAGCTGTGTTGAGTCTCCTCTTAATGTTGTATTAACAAACTATTTATAATAAATAATGGAATAAATTAGACACGCGTCGACTGTGATTCCCCGGCGATCTGGAAGGTCACCACAGACAGGGTAAAAGGCGTGTTGTTTTACAAAACCATGGAGAATTTTTAATCAAAGTATATAGAGACTTTTCATTAAGACCCTAAAGAATCATATCAACTTGTGGAAAATGGGCATCCGACGACCCCTTTAAATAAATTGACTCCTGTTTTATCTTCTCTTCTGCAGGTTTTTGGGTCCTGCTGCAGATGAAGCCTGTCAGTATGTGACTGGAATTGTGGGTAAAAACCCGTTACTCCTGAGAGAACTGAATCTGAGTAGACATGAACTAGGAGACACACGAGTGAATCAGATCGCTGCTCTACTGCAGGATAAACACTGTCAACTCAACACACTGAAGTGAGTATCTTACATCATTTCACATGACTAGTAATGTTACAGTAGTATATTTTAATTCTCCTTTGAGTCTGACCCCACGTTATAAAGCTTTAAGAGCCAGGACATTTTTTAATATAGCTAATTATATTTGTCTGTAAAAAAGATTTATATACATCTAGGATGGCTTGAGGTGAGTAAATCATGGGGTAATTTTCATTTTTGGGTGAACTACCCCTTTAAGTGCACAGAGGTTAGAGAACATAATGTGAGCACATTAGAAATAGCCAGTATCTTATTAGTGTATTTACCATTGTTTGCTTTTAATACAGCTTCCAGCCTTCTTACAATAGATTCATACTAACTTTTGAATAGACTAAATGTTGTCTCTCACTTCTGCTGTGACTGCTGAATGAAATCCTGTTTACTGACTACAAACTGAGGATTGAAGACCAATTTAAAAACACTGACCACCAACGTATGTGGACAGGCATCCATGCGCTCACAGACTGAAAGAAAGGGCACCTATAATGCAAAATCCACTTTTCCATGATGTTTGGACATAAATATGTGTTGACGGTGTGTGAGCACAACCACCCTACAATGATAAAAATCCACCCACTTCTTATTTTTTAATCCCCATTAAAACAAATCAGTCTCATTAGTCCTGCTGTTTTGATTCTCTGAGCAGTGTGATGTCACATTGTTTAGGCTCCGCCCACGGCCGATGACTGACAGTCCTGCATTATCGTAGTTTCCGCTACGGTTGTTTGGTTGTATTATAGATATGTATAGGTAGATGCCACATTCAGTCACTCCAGATCTGTTGTCATTATGTCTGCCATCTTGGAATGTTCTGTCATCACTCACAATAATAATCAATAAGTTTCAAGATGCAGCAACATTGTGCAGCATCTGGTTGTAAAAACCAATAATATTTAAATTCCTGAGGAAATTGGATAAACTTTAAGAGAAAACCACAAACATGTAACAACATGCTCTTTTAATATGTATTAACTCAATATTACAGGTTTTTAAGCTAAAGTATCTTTTAAATGCCTTGTTATCTAACAGTTTCGTCTTGTTTTATTGCGTTTAGCAAAAGCATCTTCTGAAGTCTACTATAGATATAAATATTCATACATGCATATAACTGCAGTTGCATCGGCTCTCAGGTGTTTACAGACTTTCCTATATGGCGGACGGCTTACGTATAGCAGCCCTTGTGTGTGCACGGTGTGTGTGTGTGTTTGATCACTTCTCACTGCTGTGTGTGTGCACTTGGATGGGTTAAATGCAGAGCACAAATTCAGAGTATGGGTCACGTCACGTCCTTTCCTTTCCTTTTCCTTTCCATTTCATACACAAAGGTATGAAAAGTGCTTTACATAAAAGGCAGTAGAATAATCATAAAAACAATAATCACAACAATAAAACAAAAATATTAAACACTTTTTAAATGATGTAAAAATTGATTTAAAATACATTTAAGACAGTTAAAAACAGAAAAGGATTATACATAATGCAATCAGTTCGGAGTTTTTCTCTCGTCTGATGATGTGATGGTGGTAAATCCTATCAATCGCATGAGATCACAGCAATAGCGAACAATTATCCATCTTTTCATCCAAAATGAATTCCCGACCTGCATTTTTTCTTGTTCAAAAAGCTGTTTCACTTAGACATGCATCACAATAAGAAAAAAAAATCACAAAATGTTCTATTTGTTGTCTGTAAACTACAAATTTAAAATATTTTGAAGTAAGTTTTGATTTATGAACAGAATTTTCTTGATTTGTTACATTTAAACTCCATTTTTACATGTTTAATGTTATTTTAAAGTGGTTCTGTAGTTGATCCTGTATCTTAATTACAAATTAGAAATCACAAACCTATTTTTTTTTGGTCTGACTAAAGATTCTCCAGGGTTAAAATGTAACTAGTATCCTCAAATCCTTTATTGTGTTACTTTGTTGATGTGTGATTATTTATTTACTTATATTGTTTCCAGGTTTTAGCAACATTTTATTTATTGCACTGTATGGTGTTTACTCATGATTCATTAAACTCACACATGAACAACATGTCTGATTCATTGTCTTTTCTCTTTCTGTTCTCAGTCTGTGTTTATGCAGTATTACAGAGAAACAGTGTCTCATCCTGACTTCAGCTCTGAAATCAAACCCATCACACCTGAGAGAACTGAACCTGAACTGGAATAAACTAGGAGACTCTGGAGTGAAAAACCTCAGTGATCTACTGATGAACACACAATGCAAGCTGGAGAAACTACAGTTAGTATCATTATACTGTACAGCAGTGACAGTGAGATTAAAGATTATTGTTTACTTTCATAAAGTGTCTGAAATTAAAGTTGACAGTTATTATTTTTATGGAATATTGACTTGATTTATCCGTGCACATAATGTATTTCTAATTTATGTGCCCTTATGATCTTTTATCTAAATAACTTTCTCCCTCAAAACAACATCTCTTCTCTCCTCTGATGATGAAGGAAAATCTGTCAATCACTGGAGATCAAAATAATAACAAATGACAGCAGTGCAATTAATTAATGGACCAAATTAAATCCAGCCATACTTTTTTTTTTATTTTATTTTATTTTTATTTTTTTGCATTCACTCAGAGATACTGTACAAAAAAAGTGTTTATTCATAATAAAATAATCTTAAAATGTCTTTAGGTCAATTGTAATTCAGAAACGCAATTGTCTTGATTTCTCACATTTAAACTCAATTTTCACATTTTTAATGTTACTTTTAAGTAGTTCTATAGTTGATCCCAGATCTTAATCTACTTTGTTAATCTTTTTTTTCTTCTGTTCTTGTTTATGGTCATATAATGTTTTTGGCAATGTTTTAATTATTACACTGTATGGTGTTAACACATGATGAATTTACTCTCATGAACTTGACACTTGTCTGATTCATTGTCTTTTCTTTTTCTGTTTTCAGTCTGTGTTTATGCAGTATTACAGAGAAACAGTGTCTCATCCTGACTTCAGCTCTGAAATCAAACCCATCACACCTGAGAGAACTGAACCTGAGCATGAATAAACTAGGAGACTCTGGAGTGAAAAACCTCAGTGATCTACTGATGAACACACAATTCAAGCTGGAGAAACTAGAGTTAGTATCATTATACTGTACAGCAGTTACAGTGAGATTAGTTTACTGTTCAGTTTATTTTAATTTTTTTGTGTGTATTTGTGACTTTACACTCAAATTATTTTTGGCTCTTGTTCATTTTAATTGAAATGAGTTAAAGTAACACGTTTTTGAACATTCACATAGAAGAATCAAAATGATTAAAATCACTTCAACAGTTTAAACCAAAACACTTCATACTCAGTATCTTATAATGAGTCTGAGTTCACATTATATTTGTGAAAAATTCTTCTCCTTAATGATTTGTTTGTAAGATGATCTTCCTCTGTTTGTCTCTTTCTAGTCTTTATTGCTGTGGCATTACAGATGTTTCTTCTTTAACTCAGTCTTTGACAAACACAAAAGCACTGCAGTTTCTAAAAGAGCTTCATCTGAGTGACAATATGATTGGAGACTCAAAGCAGCAGCTCATTGATGTGCTACGAGACTCAGACTGTGAACTGAGGTGAGTAAACTTCACTTTCTGATATTAAAGTGATTCATTTACCTCTAATATGTGAACAAATATATACTTTCAAATATTTGTGAGAAGAGTTTATCAAATTATCATCAAGCTTTATTTCAAAGGGTTTGTGTCGGAATGAAATGTAAAGTTGAAAAAAATGTTGAACACAAAGGAGGAAAGAGAACAAAAGCACACTGTCAGAGCTTTATACAACAACACCTGCTTTATTAATGACATCAGTAATAGTGAATCATTACAGTTTGAAATAGATTTGGTCAGATTGTAGGAAAACGCTGGTAAAATCAGTGCAGATTCCAGCTTCAGCTCACAGCCGTCCAGCATCACATGATCAATGTCTCTGTCTCTTGTGTTTTTAACTTTGACAAGCAACACCTCACATTACTTATATAAGGTATAATCAGGGTGCGAATTCCCTCCACCTCTAGTCTAAATATCTCTACCTCTGCTGAATTATTTTTATCCCCGGACAAAATTTACACCCCGCAAAGTCTGCAAAAAAATTAAATGACAAAATAAGCAAACATGCAGTGTCAGTCCTATGTGAAATGCATAGAAATTTTGCTGAGGAAATAGGAGATGGCAATTGAAAAAGCAGTGCAGTGCTGTGGAGAAAACATAATGAGAAGAGTTTAACGCGACTGAGAATTGCATGTGAACAGTTTATATGATCCGCCAAAACAACCTCTCATTTAAAATCCAGCCACGGCTGATAGAACTGCAACAACTCAACGGTGTAGACCTGGAACACATGATTCGTTCTGACAAGGCTTGTCCTAATATGCTCACACTGCGGTACACTGTACACTGCAGTCCATGAGACAAGCCGATGGTGTGAACGCAAAATGCATGACTGATGAATTTGAATGTTTCCACATGTTCAAGGGTGTAAAAGTGTCTCAACCAAGTGACACAGACCATCTAAAGGCAGAAGTATTAGGTGAACGATTTTTGGTTTCTCTGACCTGAGCGCAGGCTGGATGACGACAGAATTATTTCTGCTGCAGCTGCTCTAACTCGGTCAAATTGCCCATCCGATAAAGACTAGCACATCCTATTTAGTGATGACAACTTTTCACGATACACAAGACTCTTGCTGTTGAGGCCACATCAAGTCCCAAACGCCTCAAGGAATTCCACCAATTTAACCCTTTAACTGAAATCTCTACCGTACGGTTGAGATAACTTTGATGGGGAATAAATCTATCAAAAGGAAGAGATGAGAGAGCAAACTTTGCACCAAAAAGTAGAAAAAAAAACCACAGAAGTGTGTCATCAAAGCAGAGTGTTTAGTCTGACAAATAAGCATTAACAAAAAATATTTGTTGTAGCCATTTAAGAAAGTGTTTTTATTTTATTTGTTTAAATATTATTTGTTTGTGTTTTCTTTAGTTTAATTTGTTAATTAAGAAAGAAACTTGTAAGCATCATTAAATTGGACAGCAGTACGCCGGAAGAAAGGGAGTGGGACAGATATAATTTTTTGGCTTAATGTTTTGGCCTTTTGTCTCATATGACTGTGTTATTCTGCGTTGCTAATGACAACGGTTGTTATGAGGGAATAACACACCTCAGAATGTCACGACTGACCAATCAGAATCGAGTATTCCAGGAGCTGTGCAATAATTTCAGTTATTTACTGAGACCAATATAAACATGTTTAAACTAGAGGACAAACAGCTTTAACTAGTGGAACATTTCACTGAAAGGTTTTTGTTTTAAGGCAAAATCACATTTGTATTTGTTCCTAGTCATTTATTATATTTGGTGTAAACTCATTAATATGCGTTTCACTTTATTTTCACTCAATAGAGACACGGATTGGAATTCATGTTCTAAATGTATTATATTTAAAACACAAATACTGTTTTATAAATACATATTTAAAATTAGGTATAGTCAATAATTAATCTGATTTTAATGTAATTAAGAGGATTTTAATGTAACTTTTTTTACTCAAAAAAAAAACTGTGATTGAAATGTATGAACTAATTTGTAGTTTGTTCCACTGAACTCTGATTATCTTCTCTTCTGTTCCACCTTACAGTGTAGATAGATGTCCCTTCACCAAAAGTCCCTGGTAGTTCAATCACAAGAAATATCTGGAGTTTAATCACCAAAAGATGATAAATGCTGTATATCATAATGAAGTGGTCTTGAGAGGAGCAGTAAACATCAAGTGAGGATCCACAGAAGAGCTTCACTACTGTGTCTATGAGGAGAAAGAAATGTGTGATAAATGTGTGAATGTGATCCATACAGGTGAAGAGACTCAGACTTTACAATCAAATAATGCAGCATGTATGTTAGAAACGTGATATTGAATGATTAATATTGCTTTAGTATTCAAGTGATCATTTTGTTTAATTTAAAGCTGGAACAGAGGAGGAAGAAGCTCAGATGAGTCTGTCTGGCTCTTCAGTTTAATAATATTTGTATTAAAATCATCCATAATGATTCAAATGTTTCTAATCATAAATGCAGCACTTAAATGTATGAAAAGAAATAAAACAAGTCTGTGTGAAATTTCCCTGTCACATAAAACATTTGTTATATCATATTTTATACACATTGTTATTCTATTTTATTTTATATTATATTAGGTTAGTTAAGTGTGTGTGTGTTGTTAATGTACAGATATCCAGTATATTGTGTTTGTTCTGTGGATGGAGTCTCTCCTTCATCAGTTCAGACCAACTAAACATTTTTACCAGTTAACAGCATTTGTGTCTTTCAGTCTCTAGATAGTCAAATACATTTGTCTTTTAATAAAATGCTACATATACAGTTAAAAACAACTATTTTGTTTGAAAAGTTCACTTGCCTGTTTTAAGTATTAAAATATTTGGAGAAAAGTCTCAGTGTCTTTGATTGGTTTTCAACTTTCTTCAAAAATATTTCACGTTCAGACAAGAGAAAGAAAACAAGGAACATACAGGTTCTTATTTAGCACTTATATCTTATAAAACTAACAAACAACAGATATTTTGACTTTAAATACTTTAAATGAGTTACTTACAAATACCTAGAAATTGTAAATAAAATAGTGTTAAAGTGTTTGTGAACAGGAAGAACAAAGGCGGTGAGGATCTCAAACTAAAGTCTTCTGTATCAGCAGTGATGTTGATGTTGATGTTGATGTTGATGTTGAAGGTTTCGAGGTTTCAGCACCTGATCTTTATGAGGATTCATCAGTAAAAATACAGAAACAATCACCAAATGTACAATAAAAACTTTCAGAAAGTATTTCAGAAATGATCCTGTAAATCAGAGAAATCTGCTGCAGATTTGTCAGTGAATTCACTTCTTGTTGAAATACTACACTGATTTTAAATAGAATAAGATTTACTGCTGTATGATCAGCTCTGCTTATATTTCTAACAGTAATTCATAAATGAAAACACTTCAAAACCAACAGCTTTTCTGAATTCAGTGTGTTTATACACGCATGTGATAGTAAATGTAAGCAGTTTAGCATTGTTTAACAAAAATCTTGTGTATTACAGTTTAAAATGATTTCTAATGCATACAGCGGAAACAAATCAAATAATGCAGCATTAATATAAACATACATGTACACATGGGCGATATATCAAATAACATTTCAGTCATAGTCCAGATCAGCTCTTTTGAGGGTTTCGTCAGTTTGTTCTTTCAGATTCGGTGAATCTGCTGCGTTCGTTTCATCACATCTGGTTCGGAGGACCTGAAACCGGAAGTTGTTCATCAGTTAACACGGTCAGTGCCTTCAGCTTTGTTTTGTAAATTGGGTGATATTCACTTTCTTCTCAGATGTGACTTTGATTTACCCAAACTTCCTGTGAAGTTATCAGCATTACACCAACAAGTCTTATTATGTTGGAAATTGGCACACACACAATTTTACACCTCACAATACTCCTGTCTGGAATAACAAATCCCTGTTTTATGAGAACTGGGTAATTAGAAATATTTGGTCAGTGATGGATGTAATGGATGAGAGTGGTGATATGTTAGATTACAATTCTTTCACTTAAAAACACTGATTTTCCTGTCATCCAAAGCAGTTCTTTACTGTTGTTAATTCAATACCCTCAGGTATAAAAATGTTAATGAGATGTTCCCTTTCTTCCCTTATTATATGTTGGTGATACTGAAATAGAGAGTAAACTCTGCACTAACAAATATATAAGACACGCTATTATCCAGTCATGCCACCCCTGTCAAATATTGAGAAATAAATTACATGACACATTTGATAAAAACATTGTTAAATATTTTGGAACAGCCTATCTAAGATTCTCTATCAAATTAGTATTATTATTATTTATTTATTTATTTATTTATTTATTTATTTTACAAGAAACAGTGTTTATACATGCTGAACGCAAGAGTATTTCACCATGAGCTTCTGCATGAAGAGAAATGCACATAACTTAATGAATGTACAATTAAAATTAGTACTAGTATGTCTCGAATAGACTGATTTTACTCCATCTGTTTTTGTCACTGAGTATCTTTATGTTTAGCTGCTGTTGTCTTTGTCATTTAGTCACATTATGTCTCACGCTTGAACTTTTGTCTGCATTTGTTGTCAGACCCGACAGACAGAAACAGGTTAGTTTCCTTTGTAAAATAAATGACTCCAACTGCAAACAACTTCCTGCTCTCATTTTAGCAGCGTGAAAATAAATGTCTACATGATGGAACCTCAAAATACAGGTATCATATACTCGCTTTATGTTTGTTATATGAGACTTAATTGTGACATGCAACATTAAATAATGAGTTTAGTTCATTCATCAGTTTCACTTTCATATTCTGTCACAGAATTTAATCAAATCTCTGTAAAACAAAATGTTTTCAGTGTTTAGAAGCAGAATTTAGAAGCAGAAAAGCAGCATTGTCTTTTGTGAAGTGTTTTGGTATATGTTCACTTGACTTGGTAAACATGCAGAACATGCTTCATGTTAGGCTTCATCTATCTAGTTGAGATTCAAGCTACTGCAGTTAAACAGAAAACTGAACAACAAACAACAGACACAAAATAACTATAATTGATGAATGAACAGAGAGTGTGTTACTGTTTGAAAATCACTAACATCTCTTACAGGACGATGAACAGACAGACGTCAAGCGTCAGAGAAGATGATCAGCTGAAGACTGAAGACAGAACAAAATATCAACGTCAACCTCCAATACCACAGGTAAAAATCCCAGTCACATCATTGTTTAAAATGATTCAAAAAGAACATTTTCATTCGATTCTGTCAAAAAAGTTTACTTTTCTTGAAGCACTGTATTTAAATTTGAAATCAATAGCAAGTAAATCAATAATCTGTTTAAATATATTTTCTGTTGGTGATGAAGGTCAAATATAATCTAAGACTTTTGTTTCATACAGTGATTGTCATCCAAAATCCTCTTCTCAGGAGAAGATGGAGCAAACAAGAACCTCCTATGAGTAAGCCTTTATCTAAATAATTTAAGCTATGTGTGGTAAATGTATCTCCTGCTGGTGGATTGTGGTTATTTTGATCTGTGATGTTGGTTAAGATCAAGATCCTGCATCATAACATGCTATGTATCACATGTGCTGTGTTTTATTGTGTGATGTGAGGATTGTGGACACTGAATGACTGATTTGACTGTTTGCAGTGAGGATTGTTCTTCTGGGTTGGAGCGTGTCAGAAAACAGTCTGGTGGGAAACTTCTGGTCATCAGATCAGTGTGGTCTCTGAAAACACATTCTCTGTGCAGTGCACAGTTTGCTGAATCTTCCAGCAGAGCGAGATCAGCCATGGCACTACAGCTACATTTCAAATGACTTCCCAGCTGTCTTTTATATCTTTTCACAGAAATGATGTAAATGTGAAGCTTTAACTATGAAATGAGTTTGAACGTCAGTAAAGGGGTGGTTGATTGTGATTTCAAAGTTACGATGCTAAAAGTTCAATGTAAACGATATTGTCTTTTAAAATTATGACAGTTTAATGCCTCCAGTTATGGCTGGTAGGGACTACAGCGAGCTATTTCCAGGGTTGGTGACATCAAAAACCCTGAAATTTACATAAACCCTCCATCAGGAACCTGCAACAAACATGGCAGGGCCATGTTGCGCTGCTTTAGAGAAGGGGAAGGATTGCTGCCATGCTGTCAAAACTAGGGGTGTACGAAAAAAATATTAATATATGAAATGCAATTCTGTCTTCTAACGATTCTAATGGATTCACAAGTTTCAGAATGTTCTGAAGCAGCAGTTCTTAATCCTGTTCCTTTCATCTCCTGCTCTGCACATCTCTCTATCTCACTTGATTCACTGAGCGGACATTTCAGTTACACTGCTGTCTACGGAGGGCCAGAAAGCTCTCGGATTTAATCAAAAATATCTTAATCTGTGTTCTGAAGATGAACAAAGGTCTTACGGGTGAAACAACATGACAGAATTTTCATTTCTGGGTGAACGATCCCTTTAAGACAAGGCTGAGGATTATGGTGAATATGAAAAGAATACATATGCAGAACTTAATTTAAAAGTTTTGGTTTTACATACCTTCATTTTAACAAAACAATATTGATTCTCCTCAGATAACCTCCTGAGCCTACTCACACAAAAAACAGTAAGCATGGAGAGTGAGATGAAAGCAATGAGGAGCTCAGTAGCCGCTACGTACAAACTTTATTCTCCTGCGCTGGGTGATGGGACTGGTCAGCGAGCAGAGGAGATTAGACTTGATGTGTGTGACACCATCGATGAACTCCTCTCTCTAGAAGAGAAGCTAAAAGAAGACACATTCAGGAAGAGAGGGGTGTGTTATGTTTTGAAGCTACTTGTGAGTTATTCTTTTTATTTGCTTTGATTTATTAATTCGTTTTTTTTTTTTTTAAAGACAACAACAACTAAGTAATTTAATAAAATAATAAGAAGAATCTATAACTTAATTAGCCAACTAATCTGTCATTTATAGATTTTCCAGTCGTTTAGCCATGGGGGCGTCTTGGTAACATGGCCTCTTTGAATAATTTTACATTTTGTTATATAGCAATAAAATTAGCAACTGTTTCTATTTATTCCCTATAATAACACATGTAACATCATGTAACAATATAAATGTAACATTAACGGCCCCATCATACACCCGGAGCGATGCAAGTGTTTTTGCTAGTTTCAGCCCGACGCAGTTATCATCGTCACGTTCAGCGCCGCGTCGTTTATAAATAGCAAATGCACTTGCGCCCATCTGTTCACCCATGGGCTGCTGATCTGAAAACGAGGTGTCTTCAGGCGTATTGTTGGAGCGTTGCTATATTAAGGTAACTGAAAACGACTGCACATTGACCAATCCATTCATTCCTATGAAAGTGAGCGTGCATTATGGGATTAAAAACGGCACTGAGAAAGCGTTGAGAGCGGCTTTTTACCATGAATTTCACACACCCCAAACAGTGGCGTTGTAGCGTTGCCAGCGGCACTGAGCGCAGATTTGACGCTGTAGTGGAAACGCACCGTAAAAGATGCTGAGGCGCGCGACGCTTCGGTGCTGTGGCAGGCACCTTTCCGACTGTTTACACGCCGATGGCGCACACGAGCAAACAGACAGTGCAACTGTAAATGTATTTAGCTTTTTGTCACTCTGCCTTAAATTTTTATTAATTTCTTTAAATAATGGAGGGCGCGTCCCACCTGCAACAACTCCGATCGATGCGCGTGAGAAACCGGAATGAAACCACAACTCTACCAAAGATGACACTTCACCAGTCAGATCTAGTCTCAGCTGTCAGAGAACATGCGACAGCCAAGGTGAGTTCACTTAATATTTAAAACCTTTTTTTGTTAAATATTGTTACTTGTAACTGTACTCTGGTGAGTTTATTAGATTATAATAGGATTATACAGTGTTTTATACATCTTTATATAAAAACATTTTGTTTAAACTGTTTGTGTCATTCAGCAACATGAAACAACTTTATTTATTTGTTTATTTATTTGTATGTATGTATGTCCTTCAGTGCTAATGAATGTGAATTATTTTTCGATACAGTTGATCAGTTTATACCTAAAATATCTTCCCATATTTTTAATAGTTGTGAAAATCCCATAACTTTAGAAGAATTACATTTAATTTTATGTAAAATTCCTTAAAATAAAAGTCCTGGCCCTGACGGTTTGCCATCTGAACTTTTTGGAAAGATCTAAGAGATTTGATTTTCTCTGTATTTAAAGACTGTTTAAGTTCTGGTGAATTAATATAATCTATGAAACAAGGTCTTATTACACTTTTGACAAAACCAAATAAAGATAATCGTTATATTGAAAATTGACAGCCAATTACTTTCCTCAATTCTGATTATAAATTGTTAACTTCTCTATTTGCAAAAAGATTAAAACCCTGTCTAGAAGATATTATTTCAATAACACAATCAGGCTTTATTAAGGGTAGACATATCTCTAATAATATACGTCTTGTATTGGATATGATGGGCTATTCTGATCTTATTGAAGAAGGTGCCATTATTCTATTCCTAGACTTCTATAAGACATTTGACTCTATTGAACATGAATTTATATATACAGCCTTAGATCAATTTGGATTTGGATTAAATTTTGAGAATATGGTAAGAACTATATACAAAGGTATTAACAGTAGTGTTTCCCTCACAGAAGGTTCATCAAAGCATTTCATGATTAGTAGGGGTATTCGACAGGGTTGCCCGATTTCCCCCTTTTTGTTCTTGATTGCAGCAGAATTATTGAAGGAAAACAGTATTGATATTACTCATATAGAATTTATTAAAATAATTAATGACGTATCACCTAAGCTTCTACAGCTTATTAAATCATCTTTACAGTATTCTTCTTTAAAGGAAGACATTCCCCGTTTAATGATAGGAGATATTGATTTGTTAGATAAAAAAATGTAATAATATTCATATCAGAAGAACATTACTCTCTGTGAGCAGTATTGACCCTAAAGCACTGTCTTCATGGAAACAGATTTATCCTTCTTTATTTTTGTGTAACATATGGTCTGTTCATAATCATTTTGTAATACCAAACAAGGTTAAAGAAAAACATCTTAAAATCCTTCACAAATTTTACTCCTGTAAGTTATTTTTATCTAAGTTTATGAATATTCACCCAGAATGCTCTTTTTGTGGATCTGAAAATGAATCAGTGCTTCATTTGTTCTTTAGATGTCCCTTCACAGTACCATTTTGGACTGAGATTTCAATTTTGATTTTTACATCCTTTAATAACCTCACTGATATTACAGAAGAAATGGTCCTGCTTCTGTTTTGTAACACTGGCTCTGCTCTTTTAGATAATGCTGTTAAAATCCTATGCTTGATTGGAGTCCGAATGGGAGAGAGCTAATATTCAGGAGATGGTTCCTCTGGTGGTGCGGGGAGGCGGTACGGGAGCCTCCTCCATAACAAAAACTATTTCAACCTTAAATGTCAGATTGTGAAAAGCACATAAATCTACATCACAGCAACCTGTAAAACTGAACAGAAATGGTAAATTCAGAAAATAAGATGAAAATAACTGGCCATTAAATATATTAAAATAACTGGCTAACCGAAAGAAATCATAGGCTCAAAGGAATGTAATGAAATTTCTTCATAAAAATAGGACTGTATATAATTCTGTTATATAATAATTCTGACCTTTCAGATTTAAATGTTTGGCTTGGATTATTTAATATGATTTGTCTGCCATTATTCAACTAAACCTTCAAAGTTCACACATTTACAAGAACGAGGTGAATCGAGAAGATTGTGCATTATCTGCAGGAGAGGGAGAACAGGAAGAAACAGCACTACTTTAGTTTGTGATCTGCAGTTCGAAGGAAGAAGGAGAAAGCAGGTGTGTTTGTGCATCACATTCCTGTCCAGTTGGTGGCGCTGATGCACTAGATCTGTTGTTAACTGGACTTTGATTCGTATCATGTGACAAACATCAATCTTGAAGATCGCACAGGTGTGTTTCTACAGCACAAGATCGTCTGTACTATTGCAAGTAAGTTTGAATACTTTCACGATTACAGTTATTTAGGATGAACGGATTTCATAGCTATATGTTAGCGTGATTTGTTAAGTTATAACTTAATTTACAAGTCTGTAAAAATGTGGCATTAAAATAATTCTAGGGTTATTTTTTATTTGCCCTTGTTCCATTTTAAGACGCGAGGCCAAAGGTGTTCTGTGATTAAACCTGTCCTTCCGGATCCAGAGGTCGATAAAACAGAGCAAGAAATGAATATTCTTTTAAACTTAATGTTTCGAAAGTTGCTGCATAGTAATGTGCATGTAAATATAAATATTGCGGTAAAGTTAGTTTGACGTTTGACATTCATTAGACATTCGGTTTCATACCAATTAAACTCTTTGTGTCTGTTGTGTTTTGAGCCCGAACGAACTTAGACATAAACATACGCCCTTTAGTTTGCACAAGGCACAACTGTAAATATTCAGAATATTATTCCCTATAATGCACAAGACTTGCTTTTCTGATTATGCCTTTATTATTTTTATATGTGGTACTGAATCCATATTTTATGTATGGAACCCAACAAAATTCATTAAAGTCTGCCACCGTTTGAGATAAAGGTATCAAAGATATAGGTATATGATACTGAATCCATATTTTTTATGTTTTATATACTGAACCCACTTAAATTCATTAAACTCCACTATTTGAGATAAAGGCATCAAACCAACTCTAAAATATTATTCCCTATTATGCACCCTATAAAGGCATCAAACCAACTGTAAATTATAGAAAATATGATTCCTTATGATACACATGACAAATTTATCAGATAATGCCATCATTATTTGTATATATTGAAAGCATATGAAGAGTTGAAATAGAAAAGCCCTTAAATGCCGTCAGAATTGTTCCTCTAAAATGAGCATTTGTGTCACGCTCCAATGTTTAGGTTCAGTACTTTCACTTCAATGGCAATCAATATTGTCTTTTATTTGCCATTAAAATTAAAGAGCTGAATATAAACGTATAATCTCTGAAAAAAGATACAGTACTTTCACTGGGGCGGTACCCTTAGGTTCAAAAGCAAAAATACATTTTTGTACCTTATTTATTAAGTAGTACAAATTAGTACCTTAAAGGTACATATTAATACTTTATAGTCTGCATGAACCAGAAGATGCAACCAGCTTTGCTTCAGTGCTGTGAATAGAGGGCAGGGTTTTGTGTTTGCACACCTTATCATATTGTTCATAGCAGATTAACAATTGGATGGGAGTTTTTATTTATTTATTTATTTATTTTTTGTTTTTTGTTTTGTTTTTTGTTTTTTTGTTTTTTTTCAGCACATGCAAATACAAGGCAAAAAGTACAAGGCAAATATTGAGCAATGTCATACAGCTTAAAACATGTAAAACAGAATAACAACAAAACATAAACATAAACATATATATAATATATATACAAAATATTAAAAGAAATACAAATACAAGGCCAAGAAGTTTTATTTAATATTAGTGCAGTTACAGTGCATACATTTGAAAAGCTTTAGAATTGTTATTGTTTTTACAAGGTTCTTATGTTGTAATCTCATGTTTTAAAATACATTTTAAGATCGGTGTTACAAAAGGTAATACTGTATATAATGGTTTCCTTAGATTTTTTTTTTTTAACTTACGAATATAAAACTTTGCTAAGATAATTACCAGCTTAATAATATAATTTTGTTTTATCAGAAAAAGATGGGTTTTGAAAACAAAGTAAAATATCATGAGGTTCTAAATTGAAAGTTATGTATGCTTTGTGTATTTTAAAGTCAACCCAACATAAAATAGAAAAAGGGCAATAGAAAAATAAATATTCAGTATCTTCAACTGATATGTTACATAAGGTACATTTGTGTGGAGAGGACATACAACCGCACACACACTTGCAAATAAACTCCTTTATTTGATTAATCACATTTCGGCAAGAAGCCTTTGTAAAGGTATACCAATCCTAATATTATTCAGATGCACTTTTGCATCTTCTAATCTATATTTATGTATTTGTAATCATGCCTATTTTGCATTTTCAATATTTACCTTCCCTACTGTGGTTTTATTTTTGTTATATATATATATATATATATATATATATATATATATATAGTTTTATTTTTTTATATACTTTTAACTTTTTATTTTTTGCACTAAAAGATCTTGTCAGCAAAAACATTTCCTTGTTTCTGTAAACAAAGTTCATAGTTTTTCTGATATTGTAAAGCAGGGGTGCTCAACCCTGGTCCTGGAGTTCCACTTTCCTGCAGAGTTCAGCTCCAACCCTGACCAAACACACCTGAACCAGCTAATTAGGATCTGAAGGAGCACTTGATAATTACAGACAGGTGTGTTTGACTAGGGTTGGAACTAAACTCTGCAGGAAGGTCGATCTCCAGGAACAGGGTTGGGCACCCCTGCTCTAAATTATATTCCTTATGATGCACAAGGCCTGTTTTTATAATATTAATTTTTTCATCTGTTGTACTGAATCCATAAAAATCCATTAAACTACAACAATACTGTTTCCGCTAAAGCCGCTATCTGTATATAATATAACTGTACATTTAATAATCAAGAGAAATAAGTGATTTAGAGTTGGTAATATACAGCTGGTTTGACTCCTTTGGCTGAAGTTGTGTTTATGAATAATGGATTTAAATTGGTTCAGGACTGTCTAAAAAAAATGTGCATCATGCTGAATAATGTTCAGAGTAGTTTACAGTTGGTTTGATATCTTTAGCTCAAATGGTGTTCAATTTGAATGGATTTAAATGGGTTTGGTACTGTATAAAAATGCATTTAAAGATTTTTACATTTGGTTTGATTCTTTATCTCAAATGGTGTCACCGTTTATTAAATTTCAGACTGTAATATATGCAGGTGCATCTCAATATTATGAAAAAGTTCTTTTTTTTATTGTAACTTATTTTAAAAACTGAAACTTTGATATATTCTAATTCATTACATGTAAAGTAAAATATTTCTACAGCTCATGAAAATCAAAAATCCAGTATCTCAAAATATTAGAATATTTCCTAAGTCAAATCAAATCAATCAAATAAAGGATTTGCAAAAAAATTAAAAAAAAAAAGTTCAAGTTTTTTAAAGTATGTTTATTCATGCACTCAATACTTGGTTGGCAGCACATATTACAGCAAATGACTTGCTTTTGATAATGCCTGTCAAATTTGATTTTAAATTGAAATGTCAAGTGGTGTAAGTGGTTGCACCATTTGACTCCTTTCTGTTAGGGGCCAATTTAGTATAATAACACTAGTTTATGATGCTGATTAAAGATGTAATATAAACTAACCTACTATTTGAAACCATTTTCAAGTGTTTAATGCTGTATTTTTTGAGGAAGTGGTTCTTTATCTACAACTTTATTATTGAAGCTTTGTAAGTGTAGGATAAAATAATTATGTTTTTGAAATGTTTAGCTTTAATTCATATTTCTATTACATTCACTTAAAGGGAATAGTTTTAAAGGGATAGTTCACCCAAGAATGAAAATGACCACCTGATTTACTCTCCAAAGTGCATATGACTTTCTTCTTTCAGACGAATACAATCATCGTTACATTAAAAAAAAAAAATAATAAAATATTTAGGCTCTTACAAGCATTGTAATTAGAATTAGAATTTGTGACCGAGGATTTGTAAAGAAAAAAGTAGAAGGATTTCCATATAAGCCAAGAGGAGTTTGGTTTTCCTTTTCTGTAAAAAAAAACTTGGCTCTCGTGAGACTAGCATATTCTCACCAGTGCTTATACTGAGTCTACGTTCTACATCATCTGCTGAAACACCACTCACTAGTGAACACAAGTGCGATAGATAGCAGAAGCTAAAGATTGCGGTTTATAAAGTTTTAAATATGGATTTATTATTATTTTTTTTTTTTTACAAAAGTGCACTGATTCGCTTCAGGAGGCCTTTATTAACCCCCTGGAGCCATCTGGAACACTTTTTTTTTTAGAATGGATGGATACAGTTTATTGAACTATTGAATATCCCCCATTCACTTTTAATGTCACTCCAGTTGTAGTCATTTAAAAGCAGAAAGTTACCTGCAAGGGCTTAAAGGGGGGTTGGGGGTTCATGGGGTAATTTTCATTTTTGGGTGAACTATCCCTTAATGAAATATATAGTATCGTATGATGTAATGTAATATATACATGATTGAAGTGGTTAATAATGTAGGAGAATGAAGTGGGTGTCTACATTTAAACGTAAATTCAGTGATAAAAAAATATCAACCAAAGATTACATTTTACATTACAATTAATTATATGTCTGATATTTTATAATTAATATGATATAACGGAGCCCTGTTTTCCCCAATACATGGCACAATACAATATGGCAGTGGTCTTTGGCTGTAGAAGCAACATGGTCAAGTGGTGTAACTGGTTTGTGTCAATTAGTGTAACCAGTATTTTTCATAAAAATATAATTGTGTACAGGAAAATTAATGTTAAATAAAATGTGGTCATCTAGTTTAGTATAATAATATGGTTTTTAACATTTTTTACATAATTTGTCAAAGATTATTTAGAGCTGTTTTTAGCGCATGCCATTGCAAAAACACATTAAAATTTACATTTAAAGTTAGCTCTAATAAAATCTATTTTCGTGTGATCTTAAATTTTGTAAAAATGGTGCATATGTAATTTTTAATGACATAAAATCAACATAAAACACAGTGTACATTTTAAAATACCTGATGGATGCTTTTAAAACAAGTTTTTAAAAGATTTTTGAATTTCTCATCTTGCCAACCCCTGTTTGTATGTGTATATATATATATATACAGGGGTTGGACAATGAAACTGAAACACCTGGTTTTAGATCACAATTAGTATGATATTGGGCCTCCTTTTGCAGCTAATACAACATCATTTCATCGTGGGAGTGACAAATACAAGTCCTGCAAAGCAGCCAGAGGGATTTTGAGCCATTTTCCTCTTGCAGAACAGTGGCCAGGTCACTATGTGATGCTGATGTGGGAAAACGTTTCCTGACTCGCTCCTCCAAAACACCCCAAAGTGGCTCAATAATATTCAGATCTGGTGACTATGCAGGCCATGGGAGATGTTCAACTTAATTTTCATGTTCATTAAACCAGTCTGTCACCAGTCTTGCTGTGTGTATTGGTGCATTATTATCCTGATACAGAGCACTACCTTCAAGGTACAATGTTTGAACCATTGGGTGCACATAATGAAACTTTACACTCTGCTCTAACTGGTGTAATGTACAGTAAGTGAAGATTGGGCACCAGACAGCGCAAATATAGCCATGAAACCTCCAATACTATATTGGCGAGTGTTTCAGTTTCATTGTCCAACCCCTGTATAATGATTTTAGTGTTATATATATATAAAAATAACAAAGGTATAATCAGAAAAAAAAACAAGCCTTGTGCATTATAGGGAATAATATTCTGAATATTTTACAGTTGATTTAATACCACTATTTCAAACGGTGGCAGAGTTTAATGAATTTAAGTGGGTTCTGCCAGCATGCTTCCCCCTGTAGGTTGTCTCCATGCCTCTAGAGGTCCCCTGTGTTTTCCTCTGCCTTAGTTCTTCCTTGTGTGGCCTTGGTAGCATTATTCAGGTCACCTGTACCTCATTCCCCCAGTGTATTTAAGTTGTGTATTTTTTGCTGGTTCCTCACTCAGTTTTGGGTCTTCACTCTGTGTTTTCTGCCTTGCCTTGCTAACGCCTCCCGAGCTACCCAAAGTAAGGAATTCTAGGCTATTTACTTTAGTTGTTATTGCTCCCTGCACTGGTCCAACGTCAACACTCCTGTGGCTCAGGGGTAGAACTCTCAACCACTGTTTGTATGTGTATATCAGGGGTAGAACTCTCAACCACCACACCAGAGACCCGAGTTCTAGCCTGGCTCGTGACAGAAAAACTGAGTCAGCCATGGACCCAGAAACGCTCACCTCCAAGGATCTTTTGGCAGTGATCCAAGGAATAGATCCAGGACAGTGATTGTCTTTCCAGTGCCATGAAGCAGTTCTCAGCCATCAGGAGGAGCTGATGGCCAAACACTCTCAACTACTGGCCGATGTGATGAGCTCTGCCAGATGGAGTTCATCACATTAGCTTCCGGGGTTTTACCTTCACCCTCGAGCTGTAACGGGTCTACTCCAGTTGCAGAGCCTCGACTATCACCTCCCAAGTCCTTCGCTGGTGATCCTAGTTCTTGCCAGGGTTTAAAAGAACACCATGCTCCCTGACCTTTGAGCTCCAGCCCTCAAGTTTTCCAACAGACCACTCCAAGATTGCTTACATAATTACCTTCCTCTCAGACAAGGCGCTCTCCTGGGTTTCTGCAGTGTGGGAATCAAAGGAGAAGCTTCCAAGCGCCTGCTTACTCTCAATCAGGGGTCCCGCAGCACCGCAGATTTCGCCATCGAGTTTTGGACCATCGCAGCAGGGAGCAGGTGGAATGATGAAGCACTGATGGTCTGCTTTCATGGAGGGCTGGCCGAGCCCCTTCAAGATGAGTTAGCAACCCAAGAACCGGCTGCTGACCTAGAGTCCCTCATTGCAGTGGCCATTCACCTGGACAATCGCCTTAGAGATCGAAGGGTGGCCTAAGTTCTAGCCCAACTCGTGACAGGGTTCAGTATATAAAATATTAAAAAATATTGATGCAGTACCATGTATAAAAATAATAAAGGTATAATCAGAAGAAACAAGCCTTGTGCATTATAGGGAATAATATTCTGAATATTCTACAGTTGCTTTGATACCTTTAGCTTAAATGGTGGTGTTTTTTAATTAATTTATATTATTGCACACATTAAAAGTTGTAAAATTATTATTCATTAAATTATTTTTATTTATTTATTTATTACTTTTTTCCCCTTTAAAATTAAGCCTTGTGCAACCTATGGGGCATATATTTATGTCTGTCTGAGTTTATCTATCTGTCTGTCTGAACAGGCACAGAGCGTTTAATTGGTATGAAACCGAATGTCTAATGCATGTCAAATGTCAAACTAACTTTACTGCAGTTAAATAAAGGCATGTGTTGTGAGTGATCTGAATGATAGAAGAGATTAAGACACGAATTGCATGGCTTTTTATATTGATTGTTTGATAAACATTCAGCACTCATAACTATCATGATATTGATCTCAGTGACACATTGTCATGTTCAGGTCATGATGAGCATCTGATCTTCTTCAGTGACACAAAGATCTCAGTGTTGATCAGTTTATCTGCAGTATGTCAGAAGAGTGAGGAAAGGACTCTCCGTCTGAGATGAGTCTCTCACAGAAACAGAGGTAAGACTGAGTCTGTTTTCAGTTAATTATTTTAAACACTTTCTGTGAACAATAAAACCCCATCAATAATGAAATTTAGTTTCTCCAAGATACTGTCTTCAAACAGACACATTTGTGTAAAGAAAAGAACACCATGTTTGTATGTTGCTAGAATTATCTGTACTGTTGACCTATCAGAACCTGTAGAAATGACATCAACAGATCATCCATAATTTATCATATACAGTGGGTACGGAAAGTATTCAGACCCCCTTAAATTTTTCACTCTTTGTTATATTGCAGCCATTTACTAAAATCATTTAAGTTCATTTTTTTCCTCATTAATGTACACACAGCACCCCATATTGACAGAAAAACACAGAATTTTTGACATTTTTGCGGATTTATTAAAAAAGAAAAATTGAAATATCACATGGTCCTAAGTATTCAGACCCTTTGCTCAGTATTTAGTAGAAGCACCCTTTTGATCTAATACAGCATGAGTCTTTTTGGGAAAGATGCAAGTTTTTCACACCTGGATTTGGGGATCCTCTGCCATTCCTCCTTGCAGATCCTCTCCAGTTCTGTTAGGTTGGATGGTAAACGTTGGTGGACAGCCATTTTTAGGTCTCTCCAGAGATGCTCAATTGGGTTTAAGTCAGGGCTCCGACTGGGCCATTCAAGAACAGTCATGGAGTTGTTGTGAAGCCACTCCTTCGTTATTTTAGCTGTGTGCTTAGGGTCATTGTCTTGTTGGAAGGTAAACCTTCAGCCCAGTCTGAGGTCCTGAGCACTCTGGAGAAGGTTTTCGTCCAGGATATCCCTGTACTTGGCCGCATTCATCTTTCCCTCGATTGCAACCAGTCGTCCTGTCCCTGCAGCTGAAAAAACACCCTCACAGCATGATGCTGCCACCACCATGCTTCACTGTTGGGACTGTATTGGACAGGTGATGAGCAGTGCCTGGTTTTCTCCACACACACCGCTTAGAATTAAGGCCAAAAAGCTCTATCTTGGTCTCACCAGACCAGAGAATCTTATTTCTCACCATCTTGGAGTCCTTCAGGTGTTTTTTTTTTAGCAAACTCCATGCGGGCTTTCATGTGTCTTGCACTGAGGAGAGGCAACTGCCACCCTAAGAAAATGCTGTGCCACCCCACTTGCCACCCCAGAATTATTATAGAATAAAATATAAATGTAAGCAGTGTTTCATGTGCTACTTTTCAGCCGCAGCGATGACAGCGTAACGCAAAATAATGGCAAAAAAAACACGTCTTTCAATAAAATGTGCACGATAGTTGCACGCGCACGCAGCGTGCCCAGTGTATTCGACTTCATTAACAAATGACTCTTATGAACCGGTTCATTTTGAGTCAAAAACACAAAGCGCGGCCCAGTTCACTAACTAATTGTTTTACATTTGTTCGTGAATCAGATAATTACTGCTTCTCGGCTAACTCAGAATTCCTCTGAGAAATCTAATCCCGTCCGGATATGTCTGAGATTTACCGCGTAATTGTTTGGTGATCCGATTCTCTGACCGCTCGCTCCGCTTTCATCATATATATATATATATATATAGGCCTTTTTGCTGTATCCGACGAAACAATAATAGCATGAAATCAATAAGAAGATGCCGATCACGGAAACTAATAGCAGAGTTAGGTAAGCATCTGGTCGTATTGCAGTTTTTTGGATTGTATGCAGAACTGAGAAATGACTACCTAGAGATACAGTCTTGTGTCAGGAGACCAAATAGTACTGTATGCTCTAATGAACTTTAGCAGAGGATGCTGAATTTAATTTTTAATTTTATTTTTTACTGTACTGTATTGTGGTGCATACCAAGTTCATATACAGTTCTTTGTTATTTGAACTTTTCTGGTGCTTTTCATCTGCTGCAAGATTACTTTACAGTAGTAAAATGAAAAAAATATAAATGAACATCTTAACATCTTAAACTTGCACTAAAACGTGATTTATACCATCTAAGTAGTAATTTAATACAATCGCATGTCTTCTTTAGTGATACAAGCTCAGAAACATTTACTGTATAACCTGTTGAAGTTTTTTTGTATTGTTTATTGTTTTTTTTTGTTTTTTTTCAAGTATTGTTTATTGACTTGGTGCCATGACAGACACTGAAATGTTGTTTTAAACAGTATAGATGATTACTTAATGGTAATGCAATATTTGTGAACACAACTGTGTATGTCAGACTATAAATCCCCAAAAACTGTGCATGGGGGCTTTCTTTAGAGTTGCCACCCCTCATAGACCCCATGCCACCCCTTTGCCACCCTAAAAATTATTTTCTAGATCCGCCCCTGGCCAGACGGCCAGCTCTAGGAAGGGTTCTGGTCGTCCCAAACGTCTTCCATTTAAGGATTATGGAGACCACTGTGCTCTTAGGAACCTTAAGTGCAGCAGAAATTTTTTTGTAACCTTGGCCAGATCTGTGCCTTGCCACAATTCTGTCTCTGAGCTCTTCAGGCAGTTCCTTTGACCTCATGATTCTCATTTGCTCTGACATGCACTGTGAGCTGTAAGGTCTTATATAGACAGGTGTGTGGCTTTCCTAATCAAGTCCAATCAGTATAATCAAACACAGCTGGACTCAAATGAAGGTGTAGAACCATCTCAAGGATGATCAGAAGAAATGGACAGCACCTGAGTTAAATGTATGAGTGTCACAGCAAAGGGTCTGAATGCTTAGGACCATGTGATATTTCAGTTTTTCTTTTTTAATAAATCTGCAGAAATGTCAACAATTATGTGTTTTTGTCAATATGGGGTGCTGTGTGTACATTAATGAGGGGAAAAAAATGAAATGATTTTAGCAAATGGCTGCAAAATAACAAAGAGTAAAAAATTTAAGGGGGTCTGAATACTTTCCGTACCCACTGTAAATCTGATTGCATTAAATGTTTGGGGTTGCATGTTTATTGTGTATTAAATGTAAATAATGGGCAAACTACATTTAATATAAATTACTACAAAAATACATCAAACTCTTACAGTGTAGATTTCTGAATATTTTTAAAGTGAAATTTTAAAGATTTTTGTCTCTTTCTCAGACTTTTTCACTGTACTCAGTTCATTGTTCATTATATTCATTGCTATAGATGTTGTATGAGTCTGTTTTGTTTTTTAGTGAAGTAGAATCTGTGCCGGATGAGAAAGCAGCGCTTTACTTGACTGTTAGATGATTCCTTTATAGCAGGCCTGATGAGTTAGCGAATTAGTTTGTGTTAGACTAAACAAACTCCTGTTTGGCTCACAAAATCTCTTCAAATGAGACTAAAGGATCTCCTATAGTTTTTCTCTGATCTTTGTGTCATTAGTGACTGGTCGAAAGATGGTGAGCCACTGAACTTCAGTGAGAAAAAAACATCTACCAAAAGGTATGACATTATAGCATTATGTTTGCTAATTTTGTCACTGTGGTTTTTCTGATAGATGTCGATGGAATTAAAAAACATAAATCACTGAACACAATGTATGGTGACTTTTATTGAACTCTGTCTGGAGCTTCTTTCCAATAATGCAATTATACAAGCAGTCATTATGAGGCATAAATTCACAATTGAAAATAGAGTAGATCATGCAACTAAACATTTATAGACATAGAAGAACAAATGCATGGCTATATCTGTATATTAATTACCATTTACAACATTAAAGGTTTATAAATCAGACTGAAAAACATTGTGTAATATTGTTTCTTTTGTTTCTCTGTTCTTTGTGTCATTAGTGTAAGATCAGGCTCACATGTGTCCAGCTCTGTGTCTGTGAAGAGTGACCAGTCAAAAGATGAACCACCGGACTTAAGTGAGAATAAAGCATCATCTACCAAAAGGTATGACATTATAGCATTATGTTAGCTATTTTCATCACTGTGGTTCTCTGATAGATGTTGACTGAATAATAATACAAAAAAATCACTGAACACAATGTATGGTGACTTTTAATGAACACTGTCTGGAGCTTCTTTCCAATAATGCAATTATACAAGCAGTCATTATGAGGCATAAATTCACAATTGAAAATAGAGTAGATCATGCAACTAAACATTTATAGACATAGAAGAACAAATGCATGGCTATATCTGTATATTAATTACCATTTACAACATTAAAGGTTTATAAATCAGACTGAAAAACATTGTGTAATATTGTTTCTTTTGTTTCTCTGTTCTTTGTGTCATTAGTGTAAGATCAGGCTCACATGTGTCCAGCTCTGTGTCTGTGAAGAGTGACCAGTCAAAAGATGAACCACCGGACTTAAGTGAGAATAAAGCATCATCTACCAAAAGGTATGACATTATAGCATTATGTTAGCTATTTTCATCACTGTGGTTCTCTGATAGATGTTGACTGAATAATAATACAAAAAAATCACTGAACACAATGTATGGTGACTTTTAATGAACACTGTCTGGAGCTTCTTTCCAATAATGCAATTATACAAGCAGTCATTATGAGGCATAAATTCACAATTGAAAATAGAGTAGATCATGCAACTAAACATTTATAGACATAGAAGAACAAATGCATGGCTATATCTGTATATTAATTACCATTTACAACATTAAAAGTTTATAAATCAGACTGAAGAACATTGTGTAATATTGTTTGTTTTGTTTCTCTGTTCTTTGTGTCATTAGTGTAAGATCAGGCTCACATGTGTCCAGCTCTGTGTCTGTGAAGAGTGACCAGTCAAAAGATGAACCACCGGACTTAAGTGAGAATAAAGCATCATCTACCAAAAGGTATTTCATGTTTTTCTTATTGATTCTTGCACATGGACTGCAATAAAATATTTCATTGAATATTTATCATGAATCTATATTGTGTAAATGTTTATCAGCGTTTTCAACTTAAACAGCAACTTACTCTCTGTCTTTGTTAAAAAAAGAAAAAGAAAAGAAATTTGCTATTTGCTATATAGTTTTCTAATAATTTCCCTGTAAATGCACTACTTTATTTTGTTCACTAATAGGGTTCAATATGAGACATTAGATTCAGACGTCCAGACTGACAGGAAACACAAGAATTTCAAAGACAATCTCCTGTGGATCTTCCAAGTAGGAAAACACCTTTTCAATAATGTTTACATTTATAATAAACAAATAGTTTACTGAACAATGCCTGCAAGAATATTCAATAGAAATTTGATTTCTGTTTTATCTTGATCATTTACGTATTCTTTTAGGAACACATGAAAATGGAAAAGGAAAAATGTATTTTTCTTTGATTTTAGGATTTTTGTTATTGTTGTTTTTTTTTTTTTTTTTTAATTTAGGGTCTTGAAAGCAAAATTATTACATTTCTGAAGAATGAGCTGGAAAAGTTTAAGAAAATATTACAAGAAGAAGACTTACAATACTTTGTGAAGGATTTTAATGAGAACAGATGCTGTATCAAAGAAGCAGCTCTGGATCTCACACTCTACTTCCTGAGAGAGATGAAACAAGATGAAGCTGCTGATACTTTAGAAGGTAAGAGACTCGTGATCATCTGTCACATTGTCATTTATAAATGTAATGGAGAAAATAGTAAAACTGAAATGCTAAAAAAAAAAAAAAAATCAATCCGTTTTTCTTTTTTTGTCCCTGTTTTTAGATGAACTGATCTTCATTCATCAGCTAAAATCAAACTTGAAGAACAAGTATCAATGTGTTTTTGAAGGAATTGCAAAGCAAGGTGACTCTACACTTCTGAAAAACATCTACACAGATCTTTATATCACTCAGGGTTGTAGTGAACAGGTCAATACTGAACATGAGGTTAGACAGATTGAAGTTACTTCCAGGCGTCATGAATCACAAGAGATACAGGTTGAATGCACAGCTTTGTTTGAAGCACCTGAACAAGACAAGCAGATCAGAACTGTACTGACAAAAGGAGTTGCTGGCATCGGAAAATCAGTCTCTGTGCAAAAGTTTGTTCTGGATTGGGCTGAAGAAAAAGAAAATCAAGATATCAGATTCATTTTTCCTCTCCCATTTAGAGAGATGAACTTAAAGGGGCAAGAAAACTTAAATTTGATGGACCTTATAACTCAGTTTTTCCCAGAGACAAAAGGACTGAACCTTACAAGAAGGAACCAGAAAGCCCTGTTCATTCTTGATGGTTTGGATGAATTTCGTCATCCTCTAAACTTCAATGGTAATGACGTGTGGTCTGATGTTTCATTACCAGCCTCTCTGGATGTTCTCCTAACAAACCTCATCAAGGGAAATCTGCTTCCTTCTGCCCTCATCTGGATCACCACCAGACCAGCAGCTGCTGGTAAGATTCCTCCTGACTGTGTCGACCGTCTGACAGAGATACGAGGATTCAATGATGCACAAAAGGAGGAGTACTTCAGAAAAAGATTCACAGATAAGGATCTGGCCAGAGAAATCATTGATCATGTTAAACAATCAAAGAGTCTCTTTATCATGTGCCACATCCCAGTCTTCTGCTGGATTTCAGCCACTGTTCTCCAAAATATTTTGGAGGAGAAAAGAAATAATGTGAAAAACAATAAGGCTGATGATAAGTCCAAAACACTGCAGGAATCAAATACTGAAGACACTCCCAAGACTCTGACGCAAATGTACACACACTTTCTCCGCTTTCAGGTCCTGCAGAGTCTCAGAAAGTATGATGGAGAATACAGACCAGATGTTTCCTGGGATAAAGTTGCCATCTTTTCACTGGGGAAACTGGCATTTCATGAGCTGGAAAGAAACAATGTAATCTTCTATGAATCAGACCTGGAAGCCTGTGGTATTGATGTCTATAAGGCATCAGTGTATTCAGGCATGTGTACCCAGATCTTTAAAGAGGAAACAGGGATTGTTCTTAGTACCATGTACTGCTTTGTTCACTTGAGCATTCAAGAGTTTATTGCAGCCCTTTACGCACATCTATTTCTAACTATCAACAAGAAATGTGTGTTTGATCAAGATTCTACAGAACAGGAAAACAAAAGTGAAACAATGATTGATTTGCTCAAGACTGCAGTGGACAAGGCACTCGAGAGTGATAATGGACATCTGGACCTTTTCCTTCGCTTCCTCCTTGGACTGTCACTTCAGTCCAACCGACGACTCTTACGAGGTCTGTTGACACAGGAAGACAACAATGACCAGAGCAAAAAGGAAATAGTTCAGTACATCAAGCAGAAATTTGAGGGTAATCTGTCTCCAGAGAGATCCATTAATCTCTTCTACTGTCTGAATGAACTGAACGACCAAACTCTGGTAAAAGATATTCAGGCTCACCTTAGCAAAGGAAGTCTCTCATCTGCTGATCTTTCACCTGCCCAGTGGTCTGCTTTGGCCTTTGTGTTGTTGACATCAGAGGAGGAGCTGGAGGAGTTTGAGCTTCACAAATTCAAGAAATCAGACGAGTGTCTCATTAGATTATTGGCAGTCATCAAAACATCTAAAAGAGCTCTGTAAGTTAATCATTTTTTTATTTCATCTAAAAAATACATTTATCTAGGGTTCCCATGCATCCTGGAAAACCTTAAAAAATTAATTACTGATTTTGTTTTAGTCTTGGAAAATGCATGGGAAATTTGAAAAATATAGAATGTAATGGGAAATCTTGTTGTTCTGGAAAATTATATTTAAAAAACCTTACTTTTTCTTAAGCTGTGAATGAAGCGTTTCCTTTAAACAATTAATGTTAGTAGCAGAAAGTGATTTGTTCAGGGATGCTGAGGTTTGACATTTTGAATGATGATGGTTAGTCCATCAAATGTCCACTCAAATGTTTGCAGTACATGTCAACAGATAATCAGCTACCTAGTGATTGTGATTTATTTTAATGTGTAATTCCAGCCTTTCTGCAAGTACCAGTAGTACCAAATACTGGGTCAGTGTGGTACTCACTGATAGGCAGCTGCTTTTGACCGTTCCTGTGTTTATTTATTTATTTATTTTGTCAGCACTCTGTAAAGAGCATTGTGTTTTTACAACATGTTTTTACAGCATTGTGCATTGTAGCCAATGTTGAGCACATGATCTCAAAGGTTAAGGTGTTTAATCAGAATTCACTCAACAATGCTTTCCCTTGAAACCTTGGAACTAGCACTTTCAAATGTATAATTCACTGTAATTATTAATCTATTAATCTATAGATTAACTATTATATTTATTATTTGTATTTATGCATGTATGTATTTAATCTAATTATTCCGTAATTTTATTTCCCTGGTAGGCTTAATGATTGTGGATTAACAGACAAAAGCTGTTCAGCTCTGGCTGCAGTTCTTGGATCAGATACCAGTCTGAAAGAGCTGAACATGAGCAATAATAATCTGCAGAATTCAGGAGTGAAGCTACTTTGCCATGGACTGGAAAATATGAAGTGTCATTTGGAGATACTGAGGTAAGTTGTGTGATAACAGACAAAAATTGAGCTCAACAAGATCATAGGGTGAAAAACAGACTTAGATAATGAACAAGTCTGTATGTTGTGCTTTTATATTTATGCCTGCCATAGTGTTTTTTTTTTGTTTTTTTTTCTGATTTTGTCTGTCATTGACACTGTCCTAAGACGACACATTGTGCTATACCGTTTACAGGATTTATTTGGTTATGTTCAAGGTAGGAATAACTTCACATTGATGGCTTATTTGTATCTATGATGATGCACATCTGTTTGTGTTTATAATTGGATATCAAAAGCTAAAATAAGATGTTTTCAGGCTATTATTATTTTTACATTGTTGCATTACTGATAAAATATACTGTATGGGAGTTCAGGGTTTTCCTCTTAAAGTCTGGATCATGTTTATATTTTGCTTTAAAATAAGTATCTTCTAAAACAAACAAAACATGCATAATGAAAATGCTCTCTCTTGATGAACAGAAAAAAGTCAACTAGTAAAGTTAGGACACATTTAGTTATATAGGACTTAGTTAGTTATATAGGACTATATACAATACAGATTGTTTCAAAGCAGCTTTACAGGTCAAAACAAGAAAATAGGGACTCAGTGTTGCAAACAGAATTAAATTCTCCGGTAATGCAGCTGTAAAGACAAATAAATCGTTATTTTTCAGTTAAAATGAGTTCAGATTTTGATTCAGTAAATATGTGAAGTCCATCAATTTAAGAGTGAGTTTAATTAATTTATAAAGCGGCTGTGGAGTAAACAGTGATGAAGCTAATCAATGTCTTCAGGATCACTGGAGAGATACAGGCAGGATTTTTTTTATGGGTTGGAGCTAAACTCTGCAGGACAGCAGCTGTCTAGGACCGAACTTGCCTACCCCTGCCCTAAACGTACCCCTCACACAAAACTTTCTGCATTTTTAGACTTTCAAAAAACTTTTGTAGGATTTATAAGCTTCTTTCCAAAAAAAAAGGTCATAATTTACTGGTATTGCTATCATTGTGAGGATATTTGGTCCCAATAACCAGTGAACACACAGCAACGAAGCGGTTAAACTCTAAAACATTGTGAGTGCAAAACAGACTCAACCACTGAACACACACACAATAATACATCACACAAATAAAATGGTGTGGCTATAAAAATATAGTAAAACTGAGTCAGAAGACTCGAATAAGAGGTTGAAATCAGATCAGACCCACATGAATTAAGCTCTGATGAAGAATTCCTGTGAATTTTTCTTCCATTCTTATTGAAATTTAATGTTGTGTAACAAAATGCTTTCTCTATGTTCAGATGTGACTGCAGTAATAATAATGTAAAAACAGACTTCACATCAACTTTTTTTGACTTACTTAAAACTTGACAAAAAGTAGTATTTGAGAATGTATGAATATATATCCAAATCCATAACCTAATAAACATAAGCAATTATGTCTAAAAACATCAAGCGTCTCTTGAAGAATCTTTGAGACTTTGTTCCTCTGTCTTTTTTTTCTTTTCTTTTTTTTTATTCTGGTTCTAGGCTTTCAGACTGCAGTATCACTGAAGAAGGTTATAAAGCTCTGGCTTCAGCTCTGAGATCAAACCCTTCACACCTGATAGAGCTGGATCTCACAGGAAATGATCCTGGACAATCAGGAGTGAAGGAGCTCAGTGATTTACTACAGGATCCAAACTGTCAACTCAAGACTCTGAGGTGAGATGTGATGAAATGATGTAAAATAAATAAATGATGCACATAATACAAAATCTGGACAATTTGTTGCATCATAATGATCAGATGCTGCCTGTTTTGTTGCACTGATGATCAAAGTCAAAGTCTGCTTTATTGTCAATTCTGCCACATGTACAGCACATACATACAGACAATTGAAACTGCATTACTTTCAGACCCTTAGTGCATACAGATAACACTAAACACTAACAGTAAAATGTAAAAATACAAATAAATACAGATTCAATATAATACAAAATACAACTATACAAATATACAAATAAGGACATGCAAAAAAAGATAGATGAAGTGGCACAAGGCACATGGCAGATGAAGCGCAAACCAGTGAAATAAACAGTTCAGATATAATGAGTGCAGTACAAAAAGAGTTTATCAGTCTGTTTAAATTGGCAAAGAGCTCAGAGAGCAGTCTTTATTTAAACTGTCAAAAGAGGTAGTTTCCTGATGGATGAATTTGTCCTTCAGTCTGCTGGTCCTGGAGACTCCGCAGGTGTTGCTCCCCAGCTGGACCAATTTGTGAATGAGCTGTTGAGTGAACAATGACTGTCAACACGGTTTAGTTGTGCTGTTATTCTGGAGTATGGTATACCTTGATCATTAACATGCACATTTTTTATGGACACTTCTAGGAAAACAGTCTACACTGTAAAAAAATTCCCTGTAAAAAAATTTGTAAATTTGTAATCTGCTGGCAGCTGTGGTTGGCAGTATTATACTGTAAAAATACAGTGTGCTACTGTTTCTGAAATTAACAGCAAAATGCCGTTTTGTCATCTACAGTATACAACTGTAATTTAGCAGCATATATCTGTTAAATTACATACTACTCGTAACTCCATGATCTCAATTTTCAATGCATATTATACCCTGCGTTTTCTATTTGACTGTATTACAAAAGAGAACAAGGTCAAGCTGTGTTTTATTTTATTCTGATATAACACCAGATAAACTTTTACAATATTCCATAAAACAGTTTTTATTTGTTTATAAAATACAAACATACTTTCAAATCAGGCTACAGTGAACACCAGCTAATGTTTTTTTTTTTTTTTTTTTTTTTTTTTTTTAAACATTGTTTATAAAAGATATCGGATGAAATGACTGGTGTCTTTAATTAATCATACCTTTTATATTCTTTTTGGAGCTCAAAGGTTTGGTTCCCATTTTTCTTCTATTGTATGGGCAAACATTTCTCTATGACAATATCTTAATTTGTCCTCTAAGAGAAAGTCCTACTGGTTTGAGACAGGATAAGGTTGAGTTAAGGATGAGATACTTCTGGACTGATGTTCTTCTACATCATCTTGGGTCGTCTTCTGCAGTTTTTCCAGTTATTTTAGACGCCTCTTTTCTCCATGCAGCTTTGATCCTCTTTTCTGGATTTATTCCAATAAAGTATCTGAAAAATAAAATAAGAAAAGCTTCAGAACATATTCTTGTGTATAATTTGATTTGGTCAAATTAAACTTTCCAACTAAAACCTAGTCAATAATCAAAAGGAGAAGTCCAATTCCAGAACAACAATTCACAAATAATTTACTGGGATGCCTGTCCACGATGCTACGTACTACTGAATCACGTCGAAAGGTCATGTGGAATGTAGGTGGAACTACAGACCCAGTGTTTACAAAGCGAACGCGCAAAGACTAAGAAAGTGCAAGTAAGTCAAACACTGGTTACAAACAAAAAGGTACAACGATGTCGGACGATTCTGAAGTTGTAGGAGAAAATAAGATTTTTTATAAATAAGAATTTTTCGTCATACTCTACCTTTTTGAGCCGGAGTACACAGACGATGAACTTGGATGTGATTCGTAGTAGTGATGGGAATTTCGGGTCATTTTACCGACTCGGACCTTTGAGTCTCGTTCAGCAAAATGAACGAATCTTTTTTTCCAAGTCATTTCAAGTCACATGACAGCCCCATAAGATGAACAAACGACTCGAAAAACCCGAAGACTCGAAACAGGTGAACTAATTCCAGTACAGAACCTAATAGGATGTTGCGCATGTGCGACTGAATGAATCACTCCCCGAGACGACTCGTTCTTCCCGAGTCACATTAAAGATTCGTTCAGAATGAACAAATCGTTCAAGAACGACCCATCACTAATTCGTAGCATCGTGGATGCGCATCCCAGAGCCTGTGCTATACGAGCTTTTGTGCTTAAAAAGTATACAAATTTTTATTTTTGGGAAAAAAATAAATAAATAATGACTGATCGTTTCACTAGATAAGACCCTTCTTCCTCAGCTGGGATTATTTAGAGCCCTTTAAAACTGCATTTAAACTGCATTTTGGAAGTTAAAATTTGGGGCACCAATGAAGTCCATTACATGGGAAAAAAACCTGAAATGCTTTCCTCCAAAACCATAATTTCTTTGTGACTGAATACAGAAAGACATGAAAATCTTGGATAACAAGGGGGTGAGTAAAATATTTGTAAATTGTTGTTCTGGAAGTGGACTTCTCCTGAAGTCTTGGAAACTGAAGTCTTGGAAAACACTACACAAGTCATACATGCAGCATTTATAATAAATGGATTCTAGTATGAGGCAGATTAAGGTGGATCTTTTCCTGATAATAGAAACTAGTGTATTGGAGCATGAGCTTAGTTTTAGTGAAACAAAATGCAGACATATACTTACCAAGAAGGATCAAGCTAGGAGTCACAGGCAGGTTTCTCAAGGTCAGAAGAAGTGATAGACATCTATACAACAATTTAAAATGGCTCACAGTATCTGCAAATGACCAAAAAAAAAAAAAAAAAAACTAATGTGCTACTTGTTGCAATATTCTACAGAGGCAATAAAACTATTATACTCTGTGTATAATTCTGATGATGCGATAGATGATATTTAATAGAGATGAAATATCTGTTTGTCCCTACAATGCAAAAGAAAATGGGGACCAGTCTTTAATACCAACAGATATACAGTAAATGGACGATAAATGTAATTAATCGCATGGTTTAGCCAGTTTTCTGAAGTGATTCAGTTTGCTTGGGTGAAAATTTTGCATTTTACAAATCCAGTTTCTAATTTGTGGTTCTTTGGTCTGATATTTTGATATCAGACAAAATTACTGGTAATTAATCATACCTTCATGTTCCTTATGGAGCTCGAAGGTTTGGTTCCCACTGGTCTTCCATATGTGCAAAACAGACATCAGTTCTCCACGGCAACATCTTCATTTGTCCTCCAAGAGAAAGTCCTGTGAGTTTGAGACAGCATAAGGTTGAGTAAATGATGAGATAACCATTTTTAGGTGAATCATTTCTTGAACAAACAATAGGCGAACATACATTTTCTTAAAGAATGAGTCGTCTGCTTCTCTACAAATTCAGCCTTTAAACTACAAGTATAAGGAAAACATAACGTAAAGAATGGATAGCTTCTCTAGTTCAGTAATTACAGACACCCCCCACAAAAATTAAAATAAAGTTTAAAAATAAAATAAAAACCGACAGATTCTTTGTCCATCTGCTGCTATTTTTGCAGTCGCTATCAGCGCTTTGAGTATGTTCACAGTAATCATGCAAGAATTATGAATTTTGTTCATACACATGTATCTTTTGCTTAGATGAAGTTTGGGACATATTTCATAAATTGTGTGATGGTAATAAATCAAATGCAGTCGGAGTATATGCTAACGAGCTAACAATGCTATCGTATCATTTTACTCGGTTACTGTTTCATGATTAAATCATGCTATCCTTTCATCAAATTATGCTTTGCTGGCTCTTTGTAATGTTAATATTTAGAAGTGTACTCGGTAAGATAAAACCAAAAGTGTGGTTGCAAATAACAGCAGCAGATAATAGCCGGTTTGAACCTCACGCTAACATTGTAACCACAAACAAACAAAACATCATTCCACAGTCATTTTTTACTCAGATAAAGTTTAAGACGTCCGGATTAGAGGGGAAAAGTCTGTTCAAAGGGCTGACACTCCTGTGGTAACTTGCTGATTAAAACACGGTCAGGAGACTAATTTAAATCCATGTAAATTAATTATCTAAATTAAATCAATTGAATGTTTAAACATTAATTTTTAAAAGTAATAAGTACTTTAGAAATAAAACAGTAAAAGGCAGAGCTCACAAATCACCTTGTGCATATAAACCAAAATGTCATACTGTCTCTGCACATGTACAAGGGAAAATATGGTATTATGCTGTTAAACAACAGCGTCATACTGTTGCTGGTCAACATATCCCACAATGCATTGCAAAATACAGAGACTTACTGTTATTATATGAAAACAGCATTTTACTGTTAAACTTCCTTGTAAATTTACAGGAATTGATTACAGTCTAGATAGCCTTTTAGTCAAATTATTTAAACGTTTCTGAACACACTGTAGTTTAATTGCCATCAAGCTCAGATTCACTCCATCACTGTATCTCTACAGCAGGTCTGTGAGTCTTCAGATGATCAAAAACATTCAGTTTCATAAGCCAGTTTTCTTTCACACCTTCTGAAAGATCTTGAGGCTTTTAATTGCACACTCTGTATTTGTAAACTGAAAATCATGATCTAGTGAGGTTTTGATCTTCTGTTCTTTGGGACGTTTCTGTTCTCCTGAGTTTGCTTTAGGACTGAGTGTCACTCTAGTTTCTTTCAAATAACTGTGACTATAAGACTTTTTCAAATATGTATCTATCTATTTGTGTTTTCAAATGTTCAAAGAAAAGTTTTGCAATTACTAGATCTCGTTTATAGAATAATGAAGAGTTTTTAAATTAGGGACTCATATCGGGTATCACTTCTGATACTACTATTCCTTGCAGGTATATTGCTCAGACAGGGCCGATCTAAATCTGATATTGTATTACTGTTCTGTGTTACTGTTAAACCACACAAAAGACGTACAAGCACTAAAAGCACAATGATTTGTGCACAATATTCCAAGTCTTGTGAAGGTATTCGATAGCTTAATGTGAGGTACAGATGAATATTTAAGTCAATAAATAAACTACAATAAAATTCATGTAAACACTTGTCTCTGCTGCGTCTGTCAGTGATGCAAAATAGAATCCACGTCAGATGGGGTGGGTTGGAGAACTTACAAATTTATTCAGTTTTCAGAAGTTTTAAGAAATGCAAATGAGTAACACAAGAATCAAAACAATTCAACAGAATTCAATAAGCATGTTCAATCCATTCATTTCACAAATAAACTGAACAACATAAATTTAATTTAAGGTCTCAATCAGTCTAAATCAAACTAAGTTAGTCTAACTTCTATGTTTTATCTATAAACCATAGATCATAAACCATAAATCATAAATCGTATTAAAGGAGAAGTCCACTTTCAAAACGAAGATTCACATGATGTACTCACCCCCCATCCAAAATGTTCATGTCTTTTTTACCTCAGTCGTAAAGAAATTGTTTTTTGAGGAAAACATTTCAGCATTGTTCTCCATATAATGGACTGATATGGTGCCCCAATTTTGAACTTCCAAAATGCAGTTTAGATGCGGCTTCAAACGATCACAAATGCGGTGGTAAATGATCCCAGCCAAGAAAGAAGGGTCTTATTTAGCGAAAATAATACAATTTATATACTTTTTAATGTCAAACGTTCATCTGAGACAGCATGTGACATTTTATTCATTGCTTTCTATGATGTCGGACTCAGAGGCGCCAAAATTAACCTGGCAGCGGTCAGGTGGTACAGCTGTTACTGGTCCAAGTCATAACTCTCAGAACATTCCGAGTTTATAAGTTGTAATTACAAGTATAGGAGCATGTAAGGGCTTTGGCGTTGAAACACGTAATTCAGCTCGAGTAGAATGTCACGTGTTATCAGCTCAGAATTACGTCATGTAAATATCAGTTACAACTACATTAGCTCGTGACTAGAAGAACACTATATACATTGCGATTTCTCACCTTCGGTGACCCACACGAGCTGGACGTCCTTTGCTCTAATAAATATAGACTCTGATTGTGTTCAGTTACAACAGTCAGCTCAGTAAAACTCTCTCCAAGATCATTCAGTGTTCACATTATTATACTTGATTTGTAGGTAAATGTCTATAATGCATATTTGCATATATCTTGCAGTTTGTTTGTTTGTTTTGTTTTGTTTTGTGTCAGTTAGAACAAAACATGGCGTAGCAAAGACTATAAATTGTTTTTAACATGCACATTAACTGAAATTTAGAAGTGTTTAAAGAAAAGACTCAATAAACTGTTGCACAGATATAATACACCACACATCAATATCTCTTCCCTTTGTGATTTGAACTTTTTAATGTAAAGTGTTGTGTGCTGTGACTCTGTGTTGATTCTTCAAGCACATCATTTTACACACCAGGTGCAAATACTGTAAACATTTTGTGCTGCACTGTTTGCTTTATCTATCATATGTTGATGCCTTATTAAAAAAAGTGTTTGAGTATATATTTATGTAGAAATATATATATTTTTTCATAGATGCATTTAATAACCACAATGAAAATAGCAATGTGTAACATTTTACCAGATTTAGTGCCACAGTTTTATTTGTTCCCCACCAAATAATTTTTCACAAAATGTTTGGATTTGTAAAATGATTAATTTTGAGCACTGATTTTTTTCAAGAATAACTTTTTGCTTTGACAACTATTCACAACTGCTTTTAATTTAAAGTTTGTGTTTCACACAATGTAAAATGTCTAATATTGGCGCAGCAAATACTGTAAATTGTAAAAAATTGAACAAGAACATTTTAAGAATCAGTGATCAGTATCTGCCTTGTATGTCCTAATCAGTGCAGCACTAAAGCAAATGAACTGCCTTTTCAAAATTGTTTGAATGCCTTATTAAATGCTGTACTAGTTGTTCATCATAAGTTCATGTTAACTAATGTAATGTTATCAAGTGAAACCTCGTAACTTGGATAAATAGCTCACATCTTAATGCAGGGGTCACCAAACTTGATCCTGGAGGGCCGGTGTCCTGCAGAGTTTAACTCCAACTTGCCTCAACACACCTGCCTGGAAGTTTCAAGTAAACCTACAGTATTAAGACCTTGGTGTGTTTGATTACGGTTGGAGCAAAACTCTGTAGGACAATGGCCCTCCAGGACTGAGTGTGGTGACCCCTGTCTTAATGGGTAATTTAGCTGATTTTCAACCTTTGCATACATTTGTAACTTTTGTGTAGTTTGTAGTATATTTAAATGAACTATGTGTAGGCTTTCTCCATGTTACCTGCACACAGATATCACTGTTTATTTGTCAGCAAAGTTCTATGGCAAGTTGATCACCATAAATCTGATTCATTGTCTTTTCTCTTTCTGTCTTCAGTCTGTGTAGATGCAGAATTACAGAGGAACAGTGTCTCATCCTGACTTCAGCTCTGAAATCAAACCCATCACACCTGAGAGAACTCAACCTGAGTGAGAATAAACTAGGAGACTCTGGAGTGAAAAACCTCAGTGATCTACTGATGAACACACAATTCAAGCTGGAGAAACTAGAGTTAGTATCATTATACTGTACAGTAGCGACAGTGAGATTAAAGTTCACTGTTTAGTTTAAGACCGCTGGACTCTTGTCACATCATTTCCAGTGCTGCACTTTCTGGCATTTCTCCATCTAAAGAAAGATTCAGGAATACAATGTTTTTATGTGTATCTGTAAAAACAGCATGACACTTCTTGAAATGTGACATTTTTGCTGTGGAACAAAACAAAAGTGAAAACAGACTAACAAATGACAGTAGATGTTTCTGACAGTTAGATTTATACTGGACTAATAGTATTTTCCACTCATTTTTGTATTAAGGGGAATGCATATTTAGTATATTTGTATAGTTAGAAATTGTAAACTACACTCTAAAATGGCTCAAAAAATTATTTGATTTGATTATTTTCTTCCAGTATAAATCTGAAAATAGACCATTTAATGTTGTTAATTTTACTATTGTTTCTATATTGATTCTGCATATTAATTTGCATTGGTAAAATTGACTTATTTGTTGACTGAGGGTCCAGACTTGGATTGTAACTAGTTTCCTCAAATACTCCTCTCTTGGTTTGTTCATTCATATATTAGAAGTTTCCATGATTTTGCTGGTTTATTAGTGAATGTATGACATTTGTTCATGATGCATCATAGATCTGATTCATTGTCTTTTCTCTTTCTGTCTTCAGTCTGTATGATTGCAGTATTACAGAGAAACAGTGTCTCATCCTGACTTCAGCTCTGAAATCAAACCCATCACACCTGAGAGAACTGAACCTGAGCTGGAATGAACTAGGAGACTCTGGAGTGAAAAACCTCAGTGATCTTCTGATGAACACACAATTCAAGCTGGAGAAACTAGAGTTAGTACAGTTAAAGTTTATTTATTTTACGACAGCAGGTCTTCAGTTATATTGTTTAAAGCAGTGCACTAGTTTTGCCATATTGGTCACATTTTGTAAGTTTTTTTTTTTTTTTTTAAATAGTAAGTGTGTAAATGCAGAAATCAGCCTTTCATTAGAGAATAAAGAATGGAGGCATTCAATAAATAAAATAAAGTAAAAGAAGTAAGTAGAAGCAGTGTCTGCCCTCATACAAAATTAACATGACTCAAAACAAACTATTAGAAACTAAATGCCTCTTCAATATTATGATCATCATAGATCCTAAACCTTAGTTTGAATCAAATAAAAAAACAGAAGGATTCACACTGTAAACTGGAGAGATTGAGCTCAGTAACATTCACATACAAGAATCAGGAAACATGATAATAATGATAATAATATTTTATTTTCTTATTTTGTGCTGTTTTTGCTATTGCAGGTTAAGCTGGTGTTATATAACAGATGAAGGTTGTTCTGCTGTGACTTCAGCTCTGAAATCAAACCCATCACACCTGAAAGAACTGAACCTGAGTGAGAATAAACTAGGAGACTCTGGAGTGAAAAACCTCAGTGATCTACTGATGAACACACAATTCAAGCTGGAGAAACTAGAGTTAGTATCATTATACTGTACAGCAGTGACAGTGAGATTAAAGTTCACTGTTTAGTTGGTAACGCTTTAGATTACAACCCGCAAAGAACTACGTAAGTAAACTGAATTTACGGTGTATGTTTCTGCAATTATAGTGTACCTATAAAGTACGTACATGTAGGTATAAGGATACAATATGTTATATTTGGGTAATAAGGGGATAACAAACCAGATATTGAACCTGCAAAGAACTACATAAATATACTGAATTTACGGTGTACGTTTCTGTAATTATAGTGTACCTATTAGTACGTATGTGTAGGTATACGGGAACAATAGGCTATGTTACGTTTTGGTCATTCGGGGGTAACAACCAGATATACAACCTGCAAAGAACTGCGCAAGTAAACTGAAGTTACAGTGTATGTTTCGTATTTATATTGTACCTACGTGTAAGTATAAGGGAGCAATATGTTACGTTTGGGTAATAACGGGGTAGCAAACAGATATCCTACAAATAATTAAAAATAATTTATAATGGATTAATTTAAAAAACTTAACAGGTACCTGTTCTATTAAATCCTAAGTTTGGTGTATCTATACGTAAGCTTTTTAAAATTACTGGGAAATTATACTCTTGTTCCATGTAGTTACAGGGTAATTGTGCCATCTGCGGGCTGTAAATTAAAGTGGCGACTGTTCCCCTCTTGTTCAACGAAGTTACAGGGTAGGTACAATACATAAACACACAATCTGTGTATTTTAAAATTTTTAATAGTCGCTAATCCCACTTCTACCTCTAAACCTAACGTTAACTATGACTGAACAGTAATAAAAATATAAAAAACAGGAAAGTGCAATCACAATCATTTATTTATTGCAAAAATGTCAACAGCCATACAAAAAAGTAATCCAAATAACGATGCGTTTGCAGCTGCAGTCTTTTTTTGGCAGAATACAGTAGGTTTGACCTGCAGTAGGATGAGAGCAGAATTTTAATTGTTAATCGCTGAAAATATTATCCAGATTATTGTCTTGATCCACTCCTCGAAGGCGCCCGCGCGTCCAACACATCTCACCAGAAACACGGCATGTCGTAATCTGTGACGAATGCAGGCGAGAGCCAATGAACGTCCGATTTTCCTGTCGCAAAATGCACTTTAGCACGGGTTTACGGCTGTTGCTGTTGGACTCGCTGCTGGAGATGGAGATGAAGATCGCCGGACAAAGCCTTGAATTTGGTTCTGGTCCTCGCAAATCGTATGGATTCTGAAGATCTGGGTTCCAGCACACAAATAAAATTGTTTAATTTGTAATTATGATGCGTGTTCGTTGTATTTTATGGTTCTATTGTTAGTCACAGCATGTTAGAGAAAACGCCTTTGTGTTCCGCCACGACAAACTAAGTTAATATTACATGAATGATTAAACGATTGCAGAAATATTGTTTATTTTAAGGGTTTAACGTGTAGTCATGATAACATTATGTAAACCTATTCTTGGAAACGAGCTGGCAACAGAAATCACACAGAACAGAATGAAATGTTATAATTTCATATTAAGTAAACGTTAAATGTTTAGATGATGTAAATATGTCAGTATTGTACATTTATTGTCTGTAAAATGTAAATAAATGTACAGTTTGTAGAACCACATTTTACGTCGCGTTGTTATTGTATCTACCCTGTAACTTTGTTGAACAAGAGGGGAACAGTCGCCACTTTAATTTACAGCCCGCAGAGGGCACAATTACCCTGTAACTACATGGAACAAGAGTATAATTCCAGTAATTTAAAAAGCTTACGTATAGATACACCAAACGTACGATTTAATAGAACAGGTACCTGTTAAGTTTTTTAAATTAATCCATTATAAATTATTTGTATATCTGTGATAAACGTAACCTATTGTTCCCTTATTCTTACACGTAGGTACAATATAAATACGAAACATTCACCGTAACTTTAGTTTATTTACGCAGTTCTTTGCAGGTTGTATTTTTGGTTGTTACTCTCTATTACCAAAACGTAACATGTTGTTCCCATATACCTACACATACGTACTAATAGGTGCACTATAATTACAGAAACGTACACCGTAAATTCAGTATACTTATGTAGTTTTTTGCAGGTTGAATATCTGGTTTGTTATCCCCTTATTACCCAAATACAACATGTTGTTCCCTTATACCTACATGTACGTACTTTATAGGTACACTATAATAGCCGAAACATACACCGTAAATTCAGTTTAATTACGTAGTTCTTTGCGGGTTGTAATCTAAAGCGTTACCGTTTAGTTTAAGACCGCTGGACTCTTGTCACATCATTTCCAGCGCTGCACTTTCTGGCATTTCTCCATCTGAAGAAAGATTCAGGAATACAATGTTTTTATGTGTATCTGTAAAAGCAGCATGAAACTTGCTGAAATTTGACATTTGCTGTGAAATAGAAGTGACAACAAAAAACAGTCTAACAAATGACAGTAGATGATTCTGACAGTTAGATTTATACTGGACTAATAGTATATTTCACCAAATGTTTTATTAAGGGGAATGTATATTTAGTATATTTGTATAGTTAGAAATTTGAAACTACACTCTAAATGGCTTGAAAAATCAACAATTATTTTATTTGACTGATTTGTTGATTTTCTTTCATTAGAAATGTGAAAATAGACCATTTAATGTTGTTAATTTTACTATTGTTTCTATATTGATTCTACATATTAATTTACATTGGTAAAATTGACTTATTTGTTATCTGAGGGTCCAGACTTGGATTGTAACTAGTCTCCTCAAATACTCCTCTCTTGGTTTGTTCATTCATATATTAGAAGTTTCCATGATTTTGCTGGTTTATTAGTGAATGTATGGCATTTGTCCATGATGCATCATAGATCTGATTCATTGTCTTTTCTCTTTCTGTCTTCAGTCTGTTTTATTGCAGTATTACAAAGAAACAGTGTCTCATCCTGACTTCAGCTCTGAAATCAAACCCATCACACCTGAGAGAACTGAACCTGAGCAGGAATCAAATAACAAACACAGGAGTGAATCACTTATGTGACGTACTGAAGGATTCACACTGTAAACTGGAGAGATTGAGGTCAGTAACATTCACATACAAGAATCAAAATGATTAAAATCACCTCAACAGTTTAAACCAAAACACTTAATAGTATCTAACGATGTCTACAGAAGCTTCTTAAATTAGCTCATCCAGTAAGTAAAACTGTTAAAGTGTGGAATAAAGAGTCTTCAACATGTTTTACACTAAACGATACTTTCGGATTGAACTATTTTTAGAGTTTACCACAAAAAAATGCAGTTTTATAAGAGAAGTCCCTGACTGTTTGTGACAGGTGGGATTCAGTTTATGGCACTTCTCATTCATTCCTATGGTATCTGTAAACGCCGATTGAGTGTCGCACAATTCTGACTGAAATTCAGTGACGTCAGTGCTGTAATGTGATTGGTTATTAAGGGACACGTGATCCAAGTTAGCCGTTATACTTTGTCCAGTAGTAACTAATACAGAGCCTCTCATCTCCCTATACTAAGAAAATCTCTGACAAGGGGTAATTAGGAACACAGGTGCATAGGATAAAGCAATCAAACTAAACAAGAACAGGAAAATGACCAAATAAGGAAACTCAGAAACAAAGACGGGGGTAAAACAAAGAAAAACAGGTCCAAAAGTCTGACACTTGAACATTGAGTCTGTTATTTTTAAAATGGTATTTTATTTATGTTTTTTGTATTTGTTACCCTGTATACAAAATGTGTTGTCCTCTTTCTTCTTAAAAAGAGAAAAAGAAAGGAAATATTGGTCCATCCAATCCTGAGATTGTGTGGAGAGTTTCACCTCCTTATCAAGGAGCTGGGGGATTGTCCCTAGTGAGGCGTGATCCCCAACTGTGAGGTGCAGGCCGTGCCACATGTTACTCCACCGTGTTTGATCAGGTGACTTTGAGGAATACAAAAAGACCAGATTCAAACTATGCAAATCAATCAGGAAGACCAAGAGACATTATAGTCTGATTCTGGGGGGATATTACATCTGGCAGCCCAGATGACATCCCGGATGGACAGTCAGGGTTTGCTAGTCAAGTCCTATGTAAAAAGGACCAGTCCAACCACCTTATACTTTTTAAAATTTGCATATTGACAAAATCAGTCCACTGATGATGCTGTCAACACTGTCATCCACACAGCACTCACACATTTGGAGGGTAACGACACACATGTGCGAATGCTTTTTATTGATTACAACTCAGCAATAACAGAGACTCTCTTCACCCTCAGACCAACACTCTCCCTCAGAATTTGGCATGGGAAGTGAAATCCTCAGCAACTTGTACAGATGTACAGGTGAAAGTGGTGTAGAAGTTGCACAGTTCAGGACAGGAAAGCTCTCCAGCACGTGATTAAACAGCAGTGTTAACTACATTTCTCAATAGCATGGTGTTAGCGTCAATGTTTTCTGAATCAAAAAGCTTTTAGTAGCAAAGCTCTTTTTTTGATCAAGTAACAGAGTAGTCTCAACAAAAGCTACATTTTCCAAAGCATTTCTGAGGCTCAAGCTCAAATCAGATCAAATCAGTAAGTGACGACACTATACCTCGTAACTATTGGCTTCTCAAAGTGTCAGTCAAACCTCATTATTCCTCCCACATAAATATGTATCTGTATACAATGAAGCCACAATACCAGCTTTGACACAGTGTTTACTATTAATTAAAAGACAGTGTTTTTTTTTTTTTTAATTTCTAAAAAGGTAGCAGTTTGGGTCATTTCCAGCCGGCAGCAAACTTGTATTTTGCCTATGTCACAGTGTGAGGTAAATCATACTACATGTACATGATACTGATACTGAGAGCAGTGACTTGAAATAAAGTTGGTTCAATATAAAAATTACATTTTTATCATCAAAAATTACAAAATAATTTTTGTCATGTTACTGTATCTTGCTACATTTCCCAGGAGGATATCTTCAGTGTAGTGAAGCTTCATTTAATGAAGAGTAACTGTTGGTTAGCTCACTACATTTTCCAAGTAGCTTGACCAACACTGTTAAAAAGAGCACAGTTCATTTGTGGAGTAACCTTCCTATCACTTCAGGATATTTACAGCACTAGGGTCATCATGAGGACCCACAACATCATCAGGGACAATACACATCCACAACACAGCCTCTTCACACTTCTGCTGTCTGGGAGATGTACAGGAGTATGAAATCAAGGACAGAAATTGCATTTCTAATAACTTTTATAATTTATTGATTATGTTTAGAAGTCTTTTGATGGTTTGCATCAAGGAAGTACTATAGTCCTTTACCACGTCACAAACTATGACGATCACAACTGTGTCACAAACTGTGACGTCAACATGATGTAGATTTTAAACCTGGAAGACAAAAATTGTGCAAAAAGCTCAAAATGAACCACTTTTGGGGGGCAGCCGTGGCCTAACGGTTAGGGAGTCGGGCTTGTAAACGAAAGGTTGCTCCGGGTGTGTGTGTGTGTGCGTGTTTGATCACTTCTCACTACTGTGTGTGTGCACTTGGATGGGTTAAATGCAGAGCACAAATTCTGAGTATACTTGGCCACACGTCACATCCTTTCCTTTCCTTCCTTTCCTTCCTTTCCTTTTCTCCAACAATTAGAATGAACAGATGCTAACATTGTCTTCTATGATGTGAAACACAAACACCTCTGCTAAAATCTCAGAAAAAAGTAATCTGGGGTTTCATGACCCTTTAAAAACTAACTTCCCATTACCATCACTGACTGTTACCTTGTTTGTTGCACAATATATATTTGTATATTTTTGTGTATATTCATATATTTTTGTATAGTTAATCTGTCTATATTCTATACTGTATATTTTTGTGTAATGGAGACTTGCAATGTAAGTTGTTGTGTGGTCTAAACATCTTATAGAAACTTATAGAAAAGCTTTAAATTATTCGGCTACTTTGCTACTCTAAAACGAAATAATTCAAATCAAAAACAAAAATTTTTCATTATGTAATTCATAAAGATGCATTTCTCTCTAAAGTTGTGTTCAGTGACCAAATGGCAAGTCAGGAGCATCAACTTCATCTTTGCGACACAGACTCAGAAAATATTAGTTTATTAATAAACAATTTGAATATCTCCTTACTATTTCCCCCTGACACATTCATGGTAATTACTTTTGCTGGTGTTTTGTGGCAAGCTTTAGTCTATTGCGTGTGCTTGAACGTGGAACACTAAACACTGGCAGAATAAATGTAGCAGAAACATTGTGTTTTGTGCTTGTTATAGAGTGTGTGCCATCACGTCCACTACTGCTGGTGGCAACAGACGTCTGCAGTGGCAATCAACTATCACAGTGGTGTGGTTGTCATTGCGACCATCACAGCCCTATTAACAGTACAGTTTGGATTGGCAGTATGGTTCTGTTCTGGGCAAAAACTCACTGCCCATCCATGCAGCCTAGCATATAAATAAGAGAAGGGGGAGTAGCTGTTACCCCCTTAGGGTAAACAGAACAGCTGCTTTCAAACATTCCTGTGCATATTTTTAGTGAGCGCTCTGTAAAGAGCATTGTGTTTTTACAACGTTTTACAGCATTGTGCATTGAATCCAATGTTGAGCACATGATTGCAATGGTTAAGGCAGTGGTTCCCAAACTTTTTCTGCCGGGCCCCACTTTTGCAGGATAAAAAAATTCAAGCCCCACCCCCACATTTACACATAAGCATAAACACAACTTCAGAAGGGTTTATTTGAAATGTAATAATTAAAATTCAGTGTGTGACAACTTACTGAAAAAAAAACTAAAAGAGGAACTAGTCACTTTTAAAGTAGAAACGTTAAAAGTAAAGCATGCAGCTTTACTATGTATTATTTTTTTGTACTATGTAACAGCATTCTTTGTTTTTTTTTTAAACAGATTTTCTCATATTTTCTTCTCTTTGTTGTAGTTGCGATCTTTGAAGTAGATTCATCTACTTTACGTTTACCTGCCACTTGTTGTCTTTTCAAAAACTTGTCCATGCTTAGAGCAGAACTACTATGCGTCAATTATTCATCATAATTTCACAGTGGGATCTTGTATCACCCTGAAAATGTTTCTTTTTACATAAAATTCTAGGGATGTACCGAAATGAAAATTCTTGGCTGAAACTGCTTTGTAATAATTATTTATTATTTTCTTAATTAATATAGTCATTTTGTAAGACTTTTTAATTTAACTTAATAATATTAATGATACTGAATTAAAAAGAAAAAAATTACAAGCCAATACAATAACCATGTTTATTTAAAAAGAAACAATAAAATTGAATATTAAGATAAGATGAATATTAAATCTCAATATATTATTTTTATTCAGTTCTATGAAACAGAATCAGATATAACTTTTTTTTTTTTTTTTTTTTGATTAATTATCAAAATAATGTATAGTCCTACAAAACTATTATTATCAGAGCATGTGAGCAGAGCATACCGTCACGAGACGGTAGCGTCATTTTACCAGCGTTGTCCAGTACAGGAGTACTACAGCATGTTACAGCACAGTATGCAACACTGTTGGAAACAGGAACAAGTAGAATTTTCTGTCGGAATGTTATTTCAATTCAGTTCAGTTCATTTAAAAAAAATGTGTATAGTGCTTTTCACGATACATATCGTTGCAAAGCAACTTTACACCAAATTAAAGTGTTTACAATATATGTAGTAGTAGTTTATGTCACGGGTGGGAGCAAAGCAACAGACAGAGTGGGCGTGACGTCAGGCCTCGGAGAGGCTTTTATTAAACAATATCAACAAAAAGTGTCCAAAAGGGGGAAAAAGTGTCCAAAATAAACAGGGAGATCTGGTGTCCTCGGCGTGAAGGGATTCCGTGAAGGAGGGGCAGTGTTCAGAAGGGAAGGGTCCAGGTAAGGGGCGGAGTCCGCCGGCCGCACACGCTGAAGTCCGTGATGCACAGGAGGGCGGCTTCTTCTGAGCGGCATCATCCACCTTCCATGGACTTTCCACTACGGCACTTCTGGAACGGCCCGGCATCCTGGCCCGCAGCTGTCTCACGTCCATTTGGCGGCGTCCGTTCCCTCAACGCACCCTTCCTGGACCCACGAGGACACCAGCGTGCAAGAGACGGTCTCCTGAGGAGAGGCGCGCTCGGCATTTTAACAGCGACGGTGATGAGGCTTCATTCACACCAGGTGTGCCTCATCACACGCCGCCAGACCTGGATGTTTCAGCGCCCCTCCTCCTCCCACACGCCCACTTCCGTCGGGAGCCTGGTGAAGGGCGGCGATTACTGACGGAGTGAAGCTGATAATTAGGGGGGAGGCAGCCGACTCGTCACATTCCCCCCCCCCCCCATGCGACATCCCCGTCATATGGCCGCCGCCCACAAAGGAGTGCTACCTTCCTCAACCAGGCTTCAGCGGTCGGAGTGGGCGGGGATTCCCGCACGCCCACTCCCGTCGGGAGCCTGGTGAAGGCCAGCGATTACCGACGGGGTGAAGCTGATAATTAGGGGGGAGGCAGCCGACTCATCAGACTTACTAGTGGTGACTATGTCAAGTTGATGCACATATGGCAGAGATGTATAGTAAAGATCAATTAATGACATAATCAAACAGACAAAGAACACCATAAATTAGTAGCAGAATTCGGTAGTGCTGTATGTTGTTTCAGGGTTCACATCATCTGAAGTCCTCTGAGGGGTTGACATCATCTCTTCTTAAGTGTTCTGGGTCCAGACTGGAGTTCCTAGTTACCATGAGATGTCAATCCCATGGCAGAAACAGAGAACAAATAGGAACATAATTAGCATAGCTGCTGTTCAAACCAATCAAAGAAAGATTTGTTCAACCAGAGCTAAAAGATTAATAATGAACATTTGATCAGATATAACTGCAGGAAAACTTTATGAGGTGCATTATTTGAATGTTTGGCTAAAAAGATGAGTCTTTAATCTAGATTTAAACAGAGAGAGTGTGTTCGATCTCCGAACATTATCCAGAAGGCTGTTCCAGAGTTTTGGAGCCAAATGCGAAAAAGCTCTACCTCCTTTAGTGGACTTTGCTATCCTAGGAACTACCAACAGTCCAGAGTTTTGTGACCTTAGGAAGCGTAATGGATTGAAGCATGATAGAAGACTAGTTAGGTACGCAGGAGCTAAACCGTTAAGTGCCTTATAGGTAAAAAGTACTATTTTATAGCTGATGTGGAACCTAATAGGTAGCAAGTGCAGAGACTTTAAAATTGGGGTAATATGATCATATTTTCTTGACCTGGTAAGGACTCTAGCAGCTGCATTTTGGACTATCTGTAGCTTGTTTATTGAAGATGCAGGACAACCACCTAGCATTACAATAGTCCAGTCTAGAGGTCATGAATGTGTGAATTAGCTTTTCTGCATCAGAAACAGGTAACATGTTTCGTAGCTTGGCAATGTTTCTAAGATGGAAGAATGCTGTTTTTGTAACATGGGAAATATGATTTTCAAAAGACAAGTGGCTGTCTAATATAACACCCAGACTTTTGACTGTAGTGGAAGGCAAGGCAAGTTTATTTATATAGCACATTTCATACACAAAGGTAATTAAAAGTGCTTTACATAAAAGGAAGTAGAATAATCATAAAAACAATAATAGTAATAAAAACAATAATTCACAAACAGGCAGCAAAATAATCATAAAAAAATAATACAGCAATAAAACAAAAATAAATACGACTTTTAAAATGATTTAAAAATTTATTTAAAATAAAATTTAAGACAGTTAAAAATGGAAAAGGATTATACAAACAGGATTATAAGTGCAAGTAGATCTGACGTAGCACAGTGCTCATTCAGTAAATGCACAGCTAAACAGATGAGTTTTGAGTCTAGATTTAAATGTAGTTAATGTTTTATCACATTTGATCTCTTCTGGAAGCTGATTCCAACTGCGGGCTGCATAATAGCTAAAAGCAGATTCCCCTTGTTTTGTGTGAACCCTCTGTATTTCTAACTGATTTGATCCTAATGATCTGAGTGGTCTGTTAGGTTTATATTCAGTGAGCATATCTGCAATGTATTTAGGTTGTAGGCCATTGAGTGATTTATAAATGAGTAAAAGTACTTTAAAATCAATTCTAAATATAACTGGAAGCCAGTGTAGGGACCTGAGGACTGGTGTGATATGCTCAGATTTTCTGGTTCTAGTCAGAATCCTGGCAGCAGCGTTCTGGATGAGCTGCAGCTGTCTAATGGTCTTCTTGGGAAGTCCGGTGAGGAGACCGTTACAATAATCCACCCTGCTTGTGATAAAGGCATGAACAAGTTTCTCCAAGTCTTGACTGGAAACAAAACATCTAATTCTTGCAATGTTATTGAGATGATAGTATGCTGATTTAGTTACTGCTTTGACATGACTACTGAAACTAAGGTCTGACTCCAAGATTCCTGACTTGGTTTTTAGTTGTTTGACCCCTAGAGTCAAGGTATGCATTCACTTTAAGAACTCCCTCTTTGCTTCCAAATGCAATGACTTCAGTTTTCTCCTTGTTTAACTGAAGGAAGTTCTGGCACATCCAACTGTTAATTTCATCAATGCATTGGCAGAGGGAGTCAATGGGGCTGTAGTTATTTGGCAATAAGGCAAGGTAAATCTGGGTATCATCAGCATAGCTGTGATAGGCAATTTGGTTCTTTCTCATTATTTGACTTAGTGGGAGCATATACAGGCTAAACAAGAGCGGCGCTAGAGCGGCTTAAGCCTTGAGTGACTCCGCATGTCATGGACGTCCACTTAGACTTATGCTCTCCTATACTCACATAATGGGGGGGGGGGGGGGGGTTTGTTAGTCTCTTAACAGTAGCAAAAAGAGTGCGAGTGTTGTTTAGGTTACTGTTTATGTTTGAAAAGAACTTCTGTCTTGCTGTTGCTAGTTCTACATTGAAAGCATGAAGGCTGTCTTTATAGATGCTATAGTGAATTTCAAGTTTCATCTTCCGCCACATCCACTCAGCTTTTCTGCATTGTCTTTTCATACTCTGTACTGCTGTTGATTTTCTCCAAGATGGTTTTTGTCTGCCAGTCGTCTTACTGACTTTCACTGGTGCAATGTCATCAATGACATACTTAACTTTTGAGTTAAAGGACTCCAGGAGAAGATCAACAGAGTCTGCAGAAACCGACAGACCTGACACCTATCACTGAGAGTTGTTATCAGTTGTTTTTGGTTCACCTACAGCAGATGGAGGAGGGTTGGGCCCTGGCGTTGTGGCAGTGGCCGGAGATCTCTCGAAGGAGGAGGGTGAGCTGGGCCCACAGGCTTTGGTGGTTGTGGTGCCCGCCGTTGTTTAGTTGATATCTGGGGGCTTGCAGCAAAAGAGTGGGAGAGTCTGGTTCCAGCATATACTAGTTCCTCCATTTTCTGTGAGAAGCAAAGAAGTGGAGATGCTGGAGAGAGGGATAATGTGTCTGGTGAGCGAGGCTGTGGCTGTGGTGTTTCCAGTGGCTGAAATATGTCCTGAGTTCCCTGGCTGTTTACCAGAAAGTCGTCCTTCGGCGCTGAGTCTTGGAGCTGTTGTCTGTCTGTGATGAGCTCTGTGGGCAGGGCTCAGCCGGGATGGTGTCCATGAGCAGTGCTTGTTGTGGCTGTGTGGCGTTGTCAGTGTCCTTGTGGGATGTGTCGACCACCAGAGGTGGGTAGGGTACCCAAAATCTGTACTCAAGTAAAAGTACAAGTACTTATGGAAATATTTACTCAAGTGAGAGTAAAAGTAACAATCTTAATAGTTACTTGAGTAAGAGTAAAAAAGTATCCGCTGGAAAAACTACTCAAGTAGCTAGTTACTAGTTACTTCTGATCTGATTGATATGAAGCAAAAACCCTGTTTGGAAACTATTTGGAAAGCTTCCACACACCTCTCCTTGAAAGTCTCTTTGTTCTGCTTATATAAAACATACGCTGAAGTAAAGTAGCCTATATCAGTCCTGTGATGGGCACATTAACATATGAGGATATGAGGAAAAACATTCGGACAGTGTGTGAAATATGGTATTATAAGGTCAAAGTGCCCATAGTTACCAAATTACCATTAATAGGGTTCAAATAGGCATCATATTGACACTTACCGCTACGTGTTTTTCAGGTAGGAGCTGGAATTTTTGTGCGCTGCGATGTCACTTTGTTTTGGTGCACACAGCCTGCATCGCATTATGAAACTATTCTTTTTGACATCTTGAAGTGAAAACATAGACTCGATTTGAGGCCACGGGTGATCTGCCCCCGATAACTCACACACGTCATCCTCTGCTTCAGCCATCATCTTTCTAAAGGCGCGCTGAACTTCTTTGACTTAAGTGGGAGATGCGTAGCAGACTCTCGTGAAGCAGCCTCTCAAACGTCTCGCGAGACTTGAGATCAAGTCACATAAACAAATTATTTTAGATATCTAATATTTATTACAATTTTGTCAGTAACGGAGGAACGCTATTAAATGTAGCGAAGTAAAAGTAAAGTTTTTTCACTAAAAATTTACTTGAGTAAGAGTAAAAGTACCTATCTTTAAATATACTCTAAAAAGTACTAGTTACCCCCAAAATTTACTCAAGTAAATGTAACGAAGTAAATGTAATTCGTTACTACCCACCTCTGTCGACCACATGACGACTGTCATGACCACATGACGAATGTGAAGTCCTGTGGTCACTCATACTTTGTCCGTGTGTGTGTGTGTCATTCATGTTGGGTGGACTGGCACGCTCTACTGAAGGATGACGGAGTGAAAAATAGATGTTGTCCTTTAGCACTCTTGCACCAAGTTTGTTTAGTTGGAGGCCATCCAGTTTAAACAGTTGTCTATGGCCCCAGAAAAGATTGAAGTTGTCGATGAAGTTGACTCCTTTTTGACTGCAGGTTCTTTGTAGCCATGTATTCAGCCAAAGCAATTGTGAAAACATGTTAGTTCCCCTTGCTGGGAGTGGTCTGCTGATGAACGGCCGAGCTTCAAGTCTTCGGAGTGTTTCGATGAGTTCACTGAAGTCCTTCTTTAGGAGTTCTGACTGCTCTTTCTGAATATCATTCTTCCCCACATGGATGATGATTCGATTTGCAGTCTTGTGCTTCATTAGGATGTTCCGAAGTTCCTTGTTCACATCAGAGACGGTTGCTTAAGGACAGCAGCATGTAGTTGTAGTCCTGCTACTGATATTTCTGATAATGGAGTCACCCACTATCAGAGTCGTGGGCTCGGCTGCGCTCTGAGCTGAATACCGCTGTCTGCTCGACCTTGAGCGCCTGTTTGTAGCGATGTAAGCTGCTGGCTCATACGATCCATGTTCAATCACATTTGGGGATTCTTCAACCACATTCATTAGTGCTTCAAATCTGTTCTCAAGCTGTATAGGAGGTGGTAAAATACCAGTTTTTGCAAGCCTCATATCTGGGGTAGAGGATGCTACCGCGGCAATATGAGATACTCGTGACAATCTGATGTCTCGAGTGTCTTTGGGTCTCACTCCCTTTTTTTTTTTTTTTTACCTTCGATTAGTGTGTCGATCAGTTTTGGCTTGTTCCTCTACACTTATGAACTGTTGAGATTCACTAGGGTCACGGGACTCACCGGCTGTATGCTGAGGGGGTCCGTGACGATGGTCTGCTGAGTGTTCCACCTGTTTTGGAAGTCCAGCAAGTAACTTTGTTTCAAGAACCACAATCCTTTGTAGAACTCTGTGGCAGTTTGTGCAGCAAGTAGAATCCAGAAGAGGCTGAAGAGGCATTTTCTTTCTCGTCTGTTGAAAGTAGGCAGTTGTGTTTTCCCGTCTCCGGAATGTAAACTGCTGGCAGTGGGAGGAAAAGAGTCTCCTTTTTCGTAGTATTATTCCAGTTACAAAAAGTTACAAAAGTTTGAGCACTGTGCTGATCTGCTGGGGTTAAAATCTTAGAAAGGTCTGAGAAAAATAAACAGGGAGCAAAGCGCGGAGCAGTAAGCAAGAGCGTCCGAACAGTAGCAAAGCCGGAAGTCCACAGTACATCCATCCAGTTGTAGATTGTAAACCAAGAGATTTTGTGCATTGTTCTTTTTTGTCCAATAAGTAATGTCTCTGTCTTATCTGAATTTAATAGGAGAAGATTATCGGTCATCCAGTCTTTTACATTTTTAACACACTCTGTTAACTTCAATAATTTAGAAGTTTCATCTGGTCATGTTGAGATATATAGTTGAGTATCATCAGCATAACAATGAAAATGAATCCTGTGTTTTCTAATAATATTTCCAAGGGGCATCATGTATATTGAAAATAGTAGAGGACCTAGGGCAGATCCTTGTGGCACTCCATACTTTACTGGTGATAACTGAGATGACTCCCCATTTAAATAAACAAAGTGGTAGTGATCGGACAGGTAGGATCAAACCATCTTAAAGCCTGCCCTTGAATACCCGCATAGTTTTGTAGTCGATCTATGAGTATGTCATGATCTATAGTGTCGAACGCAGCACTAAGATCAAGTAAATCTAGCAATGAGATGCAGCCTTGATCTGACGCAAGAAGCAAGTCATTAGTGATTTTAACAAGTGCAGTTTCTGTGCTGTGATGGGGCCTGAAACCTGACTGAAATTCTTCATAGTTATCATTTTTTTTCTAGAATGAGCACAGTTGAGCAGATACAACTTTCTCTAAAATTTTAGACACAAATGGAAGATTAGAAATGGGTCTGTAATTTGCTAGTTCACTAGGGTCTAGTTGTGGTTTCTTAATAAGAGGCTTAATAACCACCAGCTTGAATGGTTTTGGGACGTGGCCTATAGATAACGATGAGTTGATAATATTGAGAAGAGGTTCTTCTGTGACAGGTAACAATTCTTTCAGTAGTTTAGTGGGTACGGGATCTAATAGGCATGTTGTTGGTTTAGACACAGTGATGAGTTTATTTAACTCTTCCTGTCCTATAGTTCTAAAGTACTGCAGTTTTTCTTTGGTTGTGACAAAAGAAGTTGACATATTAGATGCAGTAGAATCTACATTGGTTATTGTATTTCTGATGTTATCTATTTTATCAGTGAAGATATTCATAAAGTCATTACTATTAAACTGTAAAGGTATATTTAGATCGGGTGATGTCTGTCTAGCCACTGTACTAAATAAGAACCTTGGTTTGTGTTGGTTATTTTCTATGAGTTTGTGGATATGCTCAGCCCTGGCAGCTTTTAAAGCCTGTCTATATCTGGACATACTGTTTTTTCATGCAATTCTAAAAACTTCCAAGTTAGTTTTTCCTCCATTTGTGCTCAAGATTACGAGTTTATTAGGTCAGTAAACGCAAGTCCTAATGCATCATTTGTATTATCAAAGGTCTGTGCATTTCCGTTGAGCATAAGCAGTACACGAGTGGAGCATTCATATGGGCTGTGAGCAACTCAACGCTATGCACATTCATAGAGCGGAATATTGAGCGGAGCGTCACACATTGAGCGGTGTGCGCTGAATACTGCTGGATTGCGCGGAAGATATTTTCGGCCATTTATCTCTTTCGAATTTCTATAAAAATCGGCTGTATACTAGCCTTGCCGTAACCCCCAGCTCCGCGCCCCCAGTTTGGGAACCACTGGGTTAAGGTGTTTAATCAGAATTCACTCAGTAATGCTTTTCCTTGAAACCAATTTAAGGTTTCTTTATACAATAGTAATAGCACTTTATACAATACAGATAGTTTCAAAGAATCTTTACAGGTATAAACAAGAAAACAGTAAATCAGTGATGCAAACTCTTAAAAGACAGTAGTCATTATTCAGTTAAAATCAGCTTAATGTGGATTCAGTTTGGTTTGAGTAAATGTGTAAAGTCCATCAATTTAAGAGTGAGTTTAATTCATTTGTAAAGCAGCTGTGGAGTAAACAGTGATGTCATCACTGCATAACAACATAATATAGGATAAAGTCTGACTCAGTGAGGAATATCAGAAGGTCAAGTCCTGACTGCAGATGAAAGGAGGAGCTGGGGATGGAGGAGGGTAGTTTGCTCCTGAACAAAGTGATAAGCTGCTGAATAATACTGAATTGACCTTATAAGGAAGTAGTGATAGACGTTGTATTCCTATAGGTAGACGTGGACCAGCTGAGAATCAGATGATGCAAGCTTGAATAACGTGACCTGCCAGATCTAACACTACACTTATTTACTGCTTTGTTTTTTAAATAATTTTAGCGAAAATATGTTTCTGAAAGTCTGTTTTGCTGCTGTTTTTTAAATAACCACATCATCTGCAGCTCTTGTAGTGCTTTACATCTTCAGCAGCATAGAGAAGCAACACACATGGAGCAGAAATGGCTTGAATTAAGCGTGTTTGGCTCTAGATAAAAATATTAGGACGATTCTAAGGGCGCTGATCAGAGAGGAGGCCCAACGCGATTCTACTGAGGTGGAGCTCTTCAGTCACTTTTGACTGAAAAATGTCAAATTTTGAAAATGACAACAATCGAAAATAAATGGGAAATGGGGAATAAAAAAAGGAAAAAATGTACAATCTACAAATCAGCCACAATGCAGAAACATCTACAACAATGAAGGGGTGGAACTCTACAACATCAAGAGTGCAAAATACACACACATTCACACTGACACACACACACACACACTGGCATTCCTATTATTATAGGGATATTCCATAGATGTAATGGTTTTTATACTGTACAAACTGTATCTTCTGTCCCCTTACCCCAACCCTACTCCTAAACCAGGGGTTGGCAAGTTCAGTCCTAGAGAGTCGCTGTCATTCAGAGTTTAGCTCTAACACTAGTCAAACACACTTGAACAAGCTAATCAATGTCTTTATCACTAGAGAGGTACAGGCAGGTTTTTTTTTCAGGGTTGGAGCTAAACTCTGCAGGACAGCGGCTCTCTAGGAACGAACTTGCCTACCCCTGCCCTAAACGTACCCCTCACACAAGACTTTCTGCAGTTTTAGACTTTCAAAAAATCTTTGTTTTGTAGGATTTATAATACTCTTCCCAAAAAAAAAAAATGTCCCATCAAGGTCATAATTTACTGGTATTACTGGAAGTGGTTAAACTTTAATACATCATAAGCAAAACAGACTCAAGCACTATACACACACTAACAGTCAGAAGACTTGAATAAGAGGTTGAAATCAGATCTGACCCACATGAATTAAGCTCTGATAGAGAATTCCTGTTCATTTTTTCTTCCATTTTTATTTAAATTCTATGTTATGTGTAACAAAAAGCTTTCTCTGTGTTCAGGTTTGGCTCTAGTAATAATAATGCAAATACTGAGAGCTCACATACTCGTTTAAAATAAATAAATAAATAAACTTGACAAAAAGTAGTATTTGAGAATGTCTGAATATATATCCAAATCCATAACCTAATAAAAGTAAGCAGTTAAAAACATCAAGCCTCTCTTGAAGCATCTTGGAGATTTTGTCACAGTTCTTCTGGATTTAGTCTGTCATTTCAGAGACAGACTGAATGATGATGAGATCAGATCTCTGTGTGGAGCACTGGCTGTTGTCAGACTCCTTGTGCAAACAAAAATCTCACTGGATTATTACAATTAATGGCAAAATGTTTGGAAATGTAAACTGATATTTCCCACTGACACACTAGATAGAAAAAGATAGAAATAACTGGTTTAAAACTCTTTTTTAGCTGGTGAAAATACTAGTGGCCTAAGACAGATTGCACAGTACTATATAGAACAAAAATATATTACACTGATTTTATTAAAAAGGAAAAAAGTTACATTTCAGGTGTTCAGTCTCTTTTGACCATGAAGAGCAAAGTGTACCTCACAAATGAAAGTGACTGTAAGATGGAAATACTACAGTGAATTGATGTCTAACAATTTAAAGTTCCCTGTTTTGTTTGAATTGATATCCAGTTGTCAGATTTTGCTTTACAGTTTTAGTTCATTTGTATAAGGAATAAATAGAATTCTGTTAGGGATTTACATTGTTTAGGTCATTTCTAGAATAACTGATTAATCATCTGATTGTGACATTTTCATTCTGGTTCTAGACTTTCAGACTGCAGTATCACTGAAGAAGGTTATAAAGCTCTGGCTTCAGCTCTGAGATCAAACCCTTCACACCTGATAGAGCTGGATCTCACAGGAAATGATCCTGGACAATCAGGAGTGAAGGAGCTCAGTGATTTACTACAGGATCCAAACTGTCAACTCAAGATACTGAGGTAAAACGTGATGAAATAATGTAAAATAAATGATATATAGGTGAACTTTTTATTTTTATACTTGTATAATATGTTGAACAACCTGTTGCTGCATCAAACTTAAAGAAAAAAAAAAACAACAACTTGGGCTTTTAAATAATGTTTTATATGTTATCCGTTGTATAAAAGGTGAGAACTGAATTGATTCCTGTTTTATTCTCTTCTGTAGGTTTTTGGGTCCTGCTGCAGATGAAGCCTGTCAGTATGTGACTGGAATTGTGGGTAAAAACCTGTTACTCCTGAGAGAGCTGAATCTCAGTAAACATGAACTAGAAGACACACGAATGAATCAGATCGCTGCTCTACTGCAGGATAAACACTGTCAACTCAACACACTGATGTACGTTTTTCATTGTTACAAAGACACTTAAATTCTTGCTGCTGGGTGTTTTTTATGTCTTGTATAAGAGATTGCTGACTGAAAAACCATGTGTGACCATTGTAATGTGATTGTCATCATCATCATCACCAGTATTTGTCAACTGTCAGCTAAAGCATACTGGTAAATATTAAGATTAAAACTGAACTGTGTTTTCTCTTTATGCAGTCTGAATAACAACTGTATCACAGAAGGAGGTTGTCATGTTCTGGCTGCAGCTCTAAATTCAAACCCTTCAAATCTGACAGAGCTGGATCTGAGTGAGAATAAACTAGGAAACCCAGGAATGAAGATCATCTTGACTCTGTTTGAAAATGTACAGTGTAGACTGGAAAAGCTGAAGTAAGTATTTTAAAAGTGTATCCCATTAATTGCCCAGACTGTAGTGACCCACCACAGTTTCATGAATTTGAAAATATTTTACACTTGTCATCAGGACTGCACAATTAATCAAAATAAAGTTGAAAATTGTCATATGACTTAGTGCAGTTATCAAATCACAAAAGGCTGAAATTTAATTGAATATATAGTCTGCAGTGTCACATGCTTAAAAGCTTAAAAGTGCATTTACATGTGAGCAGATAATGAGTTAATATTAATAAATCTTGTCCTTAAACCAGTACCCTCCAACATTTAGCATCAGCACACTGGAAAAGAAGAGCCATGTCTTTAAAATTGAAATCTATTGTTTTCTATGTGTGTTCAAACACTGGTGGCATCACTCAAAATCTGTCGGTGGCTATTAACTACAACACAACTCATGTAGTTTCCCATTAAATTGCATTAACAATAATTTGGGACAAATGTTAGTGTGTACTGACTTTACCCTAAGCTGGAGGATTGGAAGCTTAGTTTTTTCTTTCAACTTAATTTAAAGCAAAATTGATGCCACTTTGTTCATTCTTTAAGTGCCTGCACACTCATGATTAGATTCAGTGTTTTGAACATCAGAATAGAGTACAGGATGACACATCTGGTCTCTAAAGCAGCGCTTGTCACTGGAGCTGCCGGAGACAAGACCTCGATTTGGCTTTTTTAAAGGATGACAGTGGAGTTCAGTATCACAGATTTTTGTGAGGAAACCGATAATCACTTTATCTATCACCTCACAGCCTCTCTGTTAATCTTTAACATGTTTAACACTAAACATTCCTTTTGTACTGAGCTATTTCTAGAAATAAATGCAGTTTTATAAGATAAATTATAGATTTTTTTTTTCCCTGATATGTTTGTTTTGGCTAGTAGAAGTTCTGAATGGCTGATAAATGTAAAGACAATGGCTGGTGAATTTTATGTTCTTACTTAAGTTTACATACTTAATTTTATGTTCATGTAATTTCCAACATTTTGTGGCAGATGATGTTAACAGATTTCACCAGATTTGTGCAATAAAGTGTTTATAAACCCATTGTGAACTAAACACAGAAACTTAAAGGTCACTGTGTTGTTTTCCATCAAAATAAAAGACTGGGGGCTTAACATTCAAAAGTAAGAAATTAAGACAAAAATTCTCAGTGCACACAACAGATACTCAGGTCTGAATTTGGTTAATCTAAACATGAATCAATGTAAAGCTCCAGCTGGTCTGTAAACTGGTGCTGTGTCACAAGGAATGGGTCAGTAATGTGAAATTAGTGTGTTGGTGTAGATACATTTATAAAATAATGACAAACAGATTGCTTTTTTTGAGATGATGGAAAATGTTAATGTTGTGACTTAAATTAGAGGATTAGTAGTCATAAATGCTTTATATCAGTTTCATTCATTGTTTTCAGTAATAAGAACAGAAACCGTTTATATAGTAATTTATTAGGCAGTTCCCCTTTAAGAATAGTTGCCCATAACGCTTCAGAATCGAGAGTGCGCACAAGAACGAAGAAGTGAACGATAGAATATGTACGGAAGTTCTAAGCGGCCATGCATTATAATTTTTTCCGTCTTGTTTTCTCGTGATCACGAGTTAATTTTCTTGTGATCTTGACAAAACGAAAGTTGTTTTCTCGTGATCACAAGTTAATTTTCTTGTGATCTCGACATAACAAAAGTTGTTTTGTCGTTATCACGACTTATTTTTTTTTCGTGATCACGTCTTAATTTTCTCGTGATCTCGACATAACAAGAGTTGTTTTGTCATTATCACGTTTTATTTTTTTCTCCTGACCTCAACTAAAAACCCGTTTTCTCACGACTCTCGCGAGAAAATCTCGCGCCTTGCAAATGCTTCAGGTGAATATCCTAGTGTAGTGTACGCGCTGGCGGCTGAAATCTCCATCATAAAGTTACTAATTGCCCGCAGCAAAAATTAACTTTATATCATAAATAGTTTTCCAGGAGTTTTATTTATTACATTTTATATGAAGTATAAGTATTAGTGCTGAATCCCACAGTGATGCGTTCCTGCTACACACATTTTTTCCACTCAATTATGTCGTAATAACGATATATTATGTCATAAAATCGATATGTTTTCCCATTATAATAGGCTAGATAGGCTATATGGTCACATAGCGAGCTAGGCGATTGTCCGCGGCAGTCCTGACATAAATGAGAATCTGCACGCTGCTAAAGTTATATAAATACACTGTTTTGAATGTTTATATATATCCCAACATACGTTGGTGGCCTTGATATTGTACTCTGATTATATAGTCGCGCGTGGCATCGTGGCGGAATTCCAGGCAGGAATATGTTGTGCCGCGCTTGGGAGTGAGCACAGTAGTAGGCCTACAGATAATGAGCTCAGATGGGGAAGACTGTAGCTACACTACATCTTGGATTTATACGAATTAAATAAACACTAATTTTGTTTTCGATTCCTAGTTATTTTGCAAAAGCAATTTGCAACGTTTTGTTGTTATTGTGGAAGTACACAAAATAAAGCAGACATTTATATTTCTTTCCTCTGTTATCTTAATGTAAGGGATCGCGCCGGCGCTGGCGCGCAGTTTTGCGTTTATGACATATTTGCAAGAAATAGCCTATGCAACAACCAAACATTTAAAAAAAAAAAAAAAAACTTGATTGTGACTAATTTGCAAAGGGGTACATCGAATGAACTCTTATTCCAAAAAATGGATTTACAGGGCCGCCCACGCACAAATAATAAAGCGCTCTTTCACAAATCTAGCTTAATTTTCGTTTGTCCATTTTTCAATCTGAACAAAATAATAATAATAATAATAATAATAATAATAATAACAGTTATTATTATTATCATCATCATAATACAATCAAACTATGTTTTGTCATTTCTCTTCTATTTCCTTCTGTTGGTATTTCGATTTCGTATATCCTCTGGGTCTGAGTGCAGTTATTGGATAGCATTATATTATAGACAGATTGGTCTACAATTTATACCATTACATTAAAATGCATTTAAAATAACACGATCCATCAAACTGACTGGCAATGAAATTGACTACACTCAGGGTCGCTATATTGTCTTCGACAATAAAGTTGCAGACCGGCCAGCCTTCTTCTCAAGTGTCGAACACTTATGTGTAAGTTGTCAGTGACTGACAGACACAGAGCTATTTCAGTTTGAATTAGTCCCTGATCAAAGTAAACGCGAATACGATCAACAGTGATGCTGCAATGATGCTGCCTGATGTTCTTATGTCGGATACGCAGAGAAAATTAAGTCGTGATAACGAGAAAACAACTTTTGTTATGTCGAGATAACGAGAAAACAAGACGGAAAAAAAAATATATATATAATGCATGGCCACTCAGAACTTCCGTAATTATGTTGTGTGTGTGCGCAGTTAAGAAATGTCATCCGTGCGTAAATCCTGCTCGAAATTTAGGCAAAGCAGTTCTTTTGTTTTAATTTAAGTCGTCACCAGTCATTATTGCTTGCTAAGCGAAGAAGACAGGACAAACGTGTGGTGCCGAAACCCGGGATACTAGGAAGCAACACACAAAATGGCGGATCGGCTTGAAAGTAGGGCTGTTCGATTCCGAAAATTTTGGAATCGAGTCCGATTCCGATTCCTGGTTCTAGAATCGATTTCAAGAATCGATTTCTCACTGTTGTTTTCGATTCTTGTATTTTATAGAGTGGAGGAATCTAATTTCGCCATGACTGCAGGATATAAAGGTCTTAGAAAGTAGCCTAATCATAGTACGAAGATTTATTTTTTAAAAAATTGATACATTTCTGTTAGGGGTGTAACAGTAGGTGTATTCGTACCGGACCGTCACGGAGCAACTTTTTAAAATATACAATGAATGTTTATTTGCAACGTACGAATACACGAACCGTTACACCCCTAATTTCTGTATTTAAATTGTAATTTTGTTTGCATTGCACATGGAATTAGTCATAGCCCACAGCGCAGCCGTGGATATGCGTTTATTGCATGAATGGAACACAGTTCAGCTGAATGATGTGTACTTCAATGGTAGGCTATGCTTTGCGCAAAATTAACAAACTGTACACTGAAACTAAATAACCAGAACAACACCACTGATATAAGAGCTCGTGGTTTATCTGTCAAATCAGATGCGCTCTCGGGCACTGATCTGTGCTCTTGGCATATTCTTTCAGAATTATCGCTGGCTGATAGAAAGGTTAAAAATAGCATTTTATTTAAGATGGTAGAATCAAGACCCTCGATCTCGTCATGGTCTGTTCTGTCGTGCAGCACTCAAAACTGTGGACAATATAAGGCCGTTTCACCGTAAAGTAACATTTGAATCGTTTTTGAACTGGTTCAAACGATCTATCCGAAAGAACCTTTTCGTGGAAACAAATCAGACTAGGGAGCAAGGCTGCATCCTCAAACTCAGACGTGCTTAGTACTGACTCTCTTCATTCAGTTTATTTTCGTGAATCGATGTTTAGCGACGTTTGATGACAACAGCTGAGATATGCAGTCTCGTATGATGCAGCCTTTCATTTGAGAGGCGCCCATAGATAAGCTTTGTTGAACTGAAAACAGCTGTGAGTCGAGAGTCGATTCCCCTTGATGGGATCGATTCCAAACGCCTCAGAATCGATTCTTTTTGGAATCGACTCCCAGTCCTACTTGAAAGACTAATCAGAAAACGAAGAGCTGTGCGCGCTTCCACAACGCGACTCCTGCAAGACATCGAAACAGAGGTGAACAATGAAGATCTGGTTATTGACCGATTACGTGAACTGTTAGCCCTGCTATTTGAAAAGGAGCTGGACGTAGGAGATCGCGGATGTTGAGGAGTATAAAGAGCACGTCATCACCGCGAAATCACGTGCGCACCCAGTGAAACAGAGAAACCGGGAAAGCAGCAGATGAGCAGCACAGGCAAACAGTTAAGTTACCCAAGTTGATTATTGACAAGTTTAACGGTGAAATTAGTGTGTGGCAAGACTTTTGGAATCAGTTTGAAACCGCCATTCACAAGAACGATGCAGCACACAAACCAGAACTGTCCAGAAACTGATATCGCTGCATGAAAACACAAACTGACGAAGATGGGACGATGCTTCGTGTGCCTTGGGTCAAAGCACATTGCAAGGTTCTGTAAGATTAAAATGTGCTGTAATGTATGTGGAAGCCAACACCACAGTGCTGTATGTGAGAGAAGAGAGACGTGTACTTCTGACACTGATGACAACAAAGACAATGTTGTTTCTTCCTTTGCATCACATTCAGTAAAGATACAGCCCGCTAAACAGAACAACACTGTGCTGCTGCAGACCGTAAGAGCGTGTGCAGAAGGACCTGCTGGACGTAGAAGCATTCGCTGCTTACTGGATGGAGGCAGCCAGAAAAGATTCATCAGTGAGAATACAGTAAGAGATTTAAAGTTACCTGTGATCAAGCAAGAAACAGTCATTCTTCATACTTTTGGCTCTGCAGCACCAGTAACGGCGAAGCTCAACACAATGAAGGTAACTCTGAAGAACGTCTGGCAGAAGGGGCAGAAGATTGAAATGGAAGCACTCGAGACGCCTCAAGTGTGCACTGCCGTGATGAAGATTCCAGGTGAGCACATCCAAGCAGAGCTGAAACGAAAAGGCTTGCAGTTAGCAGATTAAACAGAGGATGGCACTCATGATACAGAGTTGTCAATGCTGATTACTACTACTAGTGCAGACTACTACTGGTGTATAGTGTCAGGCAGAGTAGAAAGAATTACAGACGACTTGTAGCAGTTGAGAGCATCTTTGGATGGTCAGTGCAAGGCCCAATTAAAATGTCTATTGTTGCTGATGCAGCCTGCATGCAAGTACAAGTTTCTGAAGATGCGCTGGTTTCACAGCACCCGAAAGCATTCTGGGAAATAGAGTCTCTCGGTATCACCATGAAGCGGACAGAAAATCCTGAGGAAGAGGAGGCTCTTCTCCAGTTTGAAAAGACAACTCAGTACAAAGACGGACGATACAAAGTTGAATTGCCGTGGCGACCTGACAAACCAGAACTTCCAGATGACTACAGAACTGCAAAGAAAGGATTTGACGGCTTTAAGAGAAAGTTGCAGTCAGATCTAGTGCTGTGTCACCGATACAATGAAGTCGTGAATGATTACCTCGAGCAAGGCATCGTCGAAGACGTGGTAGAGGAGGATTCATCTCCAACCGCTGTGAAGTATTACATGCCTCATCACACTGTTTTCCGGGAAGACAAGGTAACAACAAAACTCAGAGTAGTGTTTGATGCCTCATCACATGACATAGGCTCTCCATCACTTAATCACTGTCTACTTACTGGTCCTAACCTGAATCCAGATCTGTTCAGTATATTGATTAATTTCAGACTCCATGCGATTGCATTTAAAGCAGATATCAAAAAGGCTTTCTTGCAAATCCCTCTTGCTGTGCGATTCCTCTGGCTCACTGCACCGCTCCATGAAAACAGAGGTGAGAAGCTGCGTGTGCTACGGATGATGAGGGTGGTGTTTGAAATCTCCCCCAGCCTATTTCTGCTCGCAGCTACAGTAAGGCAGCATTTAAAGAAGTATAGAGATTGGTGTGGAGGACTGAAACGGATGATTTCGTCTTTGACCTGACTGCATTGCTGGACGCTGTAGCAAGAAGAGAGAACACCAAAAGGCGCGTTCTGAAACTCTCTGATCGCATATTCGACCCAATAGGCTTTCTAACTCCTTTCGCTGTGTGTGTGTGAAATGCCTTTTTCAAGAGATGTGGATACGAGGCCTCGGCTGGGATGAGGAGCTGCCTACAGATCTCGCACAAGAATGGCAAAAGTGGTGTTCAGAACTTCCACAGATCCACCACATAGTCATCCCCTGCTGGTATGGAGTAAAATCTGAGTACAAGCACAATGTGCAACAACTTCACATGTTCAGACTCTGATCGTGCTACATGGAAACAGTTTGTGTCAAACAGAGTATCAGAAATACAGTTTTTAACCAACCATGCAATGTGGTCACATTGTAAAAGCAAAGTAAATCCAGCAGATCTCCCGACCAGAGGTCAGACTATAGTGAACCTAAAGGAAAGTGAACTATGGTGGAAAAGACCCCCATTTTTGACAACACCAAATCTGACTGAAGAGAGTTATGATGATCAGAGTGATGAAGACGTGAGTAATGAGCTAAAACAAGTTAAGCAGATCAGTGTGCAACTCAACAGCAGCAGTGACCAAAGTGAAACAGAACCTGTGCTAGATTTACTGAAGTACAGTAAACTGAAGAAGGTATTGTGGGTCACTGCTTGGATTAAGAGGTTTGTCCACAACGCAAGTTCAAGATCCAGGAGAGGAGGTGAGTCGACTGCTGAGGAAATGTTTGAGGCAGAGAAGTACTGGACCAAAGTGACACAAGTTAGCAGCTTTAGTCCTGAGATAAGTTTGCGCAAAGCTGGTAAAACACTGAACTCAGATTCAAAAATCTGAGATTTGAAACCCTTTCTTGATGCTGACGAATTGCTCTGTGTTGGAGGCACACTGCAACAGTCAAACTTCAGTTACAGAGAAAAACATCCATGGATTGTACCTAGCAAAGGCAGATATTGCGAGCTGCTAGTTCAATACAACCATGAAGTTACCATGCATTCTGGTCTCAGAGACACACTTGTACGAATCAGAAGTATACAGTGGATTCTGCAAGGCAGACAACTTGTAAAAACTATCCTGTCGAAATGTACTTTGTGCAAAAGATTTAAAGCAAAGCCCACACAACAGGACACGGCTCCACTGCCATGAGACCGAATAACAGAGACCCCTCCATTCGAAGTGAATGGCGTAGACTTTGCAGGTCCGCTCTATGTAAAGAATGATTGAGTGCTATGCAGTGCTTATATCACTCTGTTCACATGTGCAGTCACCAGAGCAGTGCATTTAGAGCTTGTTTCAAGTCAGTCAACAGAAAGTTTCCTGTTAGCACTCAAGCGATTTATTTCCAGAAGAGGACTGTGCAAGGTCATTTATTTAGACAATGCCAAAACTTTCAAAAGAGCAAACCAAGACCTCAGCGAGCTGTGGCAAGCCATCAAAGACCCACAACTGCTGGAATACTTCTCAGGAAAGGGCATTGTCTGGTGATTCATCGTAGAGCGAGCGGCCTGGTGGGGCGGATTTTGGGAGAGACTAGTGAGGTCTGTAAAGAAAGGTGCTAGGAAGAGCATCACTCACTTTTGAAGAAATCTCTACACTCCTCACGGAAGTAGAAGCCATACTGAATTCAAGACCCCTTACCTTTGTCCACAATGAGGTCGACGAGCCGCAGCCACTGAGACCTGCACACTCCCTTGTCGGTGAACGACTAACTGCACTTCCACCAAAACCATTCCCTGCAGACCATGATCATCTCACTGTGAGTAAGGAGGAGATGACAAGAAGGTGGAGATACAGAAACAGACTCAAGACCAACCTGTGGAATCGCTGGCGGAAAGACTACCTGAAATCTGCACATTCCTGCAGCCCCCAGAAACCCACAGAGCTCAAAACAGGTGACATTGTTCTTATCTGAGATGCCAACATGCCAAGACAAACCTGGAAATTAGGAAAAATTGAAGAGCTGTTTCCAGGTTGAGATGGGAAAGTCAGATCCTGTGCTGTCCGCACATCCACAGGGACTGTGTTAAGAAGACCAGTTCAGTTGCTTTATGCATTAGTGATTTAGGTTGATCATTGTTCATTGGGGGGAGGATGTTGTGACTTAAATTAGAGGATTAGTAGACATAAATGCTTAATATAAGTTTCATTCGTTGTTTTCAGTAATAAGAACAGAAACAGTTTATATAGTCATTTATTAGGTAGTTCCCCTTTAAGAATAGTTGCCCATAATGCTTCAGAATTGAAAGTGCGCACAAGAATGAAGAAGTGAACGATAGAGTATGTGTGTGTGCAGTTAAGAAAAGTCATCTTTGTATAAATCCTGCTCGAAATTTCAGTAAAGCAGTTCTTTCGTTTTAATTCAAGTCGTCACGAGTCATTATTGCTTGCTAAGCGAAGAAGACACGACAGTTAACATCCTAATGGTGTAATAAATGCGAATGGAGTCTTGTTTTAGTGTGTGTTTTGTCTTTCTGTAGACTTTCAGACTGCAGTATCACTGAAGAAGGTTATAAAGCTCTGGCTTCAGCTCTGAGATCAAACCCTTCACACCTGATAGAGCTGGATCTCACAGGAAATGATCCTGGACAATCAGGAGTGAAGGAGCTCAATGATTTACTACAGGACACACTCTGTTCATTAAAGACAATCAGGTGAAAAAGACCTTAAAATATTTACAGTGGGTACGGAAAGTGATCAGACCCCCTTAAATGTTTCACTCTTTGTTATATTGTAGCCATTTGCTAAAATCATTTAAGTTAATTTTTTTCCCTCATTAATGTACACACAGCACCCCATATTGACAGAAAAACACAGAATTGTTGACATTTGTGCAGATTTATTAAAAAAGAAAAACTGAAATATCACATGGTCCTAAGTATTCAGACCCTTTGCTCAGTATTTAGTAGAAGCACCCTTTGGATCTAATACAGCATGAGTCTTTTTTGGGAAAGATGCAACAAGTTTTTCACACCTGGATTTGGGGATCCTCTGCCATTCCTCCTGTTAGATCCTCTCCAGTTCTGTCAGGTTGGATGGTAAACGTTGGTGGACAGCCATTTTTAGGTCTCTCCAGAGATGCTCAATTGGGTTTAAGTCAGGGCTCTGGCTGGGCCATTCAAGAACAGTCACGGAGTTTTTGTGAAGCCACTCCTTCGTTATTTTAGCTGTGTGCTTAGGGTCTTGTTGGAAGGTAAACCTTCGGCCCAGTCTGAGGTCCTGAGGACTCTGGAGAAGGTTTTCGTCCAGGATATCCCTGTACTTGGCCACCTTCATCTTTCCCTCGATTGCAACCAGTCGTCCTGTCCCTGCAGCTGAAAAACACTCCCACAGCATGATGCTGCCACCACCATGCTTTACTGTTGGGACTGTATTGGACAGGTGATGAGCAGTGCCTGGTTTTCTCCACACATACCGCTTAGAATTAAGGCCAAAAAGCTCTATCTTGGTCTCACCAGACCAGAGAATCTTATTTCTCACCATCTTGGAGTCCTTCAGGTGTTTTTTAGCAAACTCCATGCAGCTCATGTGTCTTGCACTGAGGAGAGGCTTCCGTCGGGCCACTCTGCCATGAAGCCCCGACTGGTGGAGGGCTGCATTGATGGTTGACTTTCTACAACTTTCTCCCATCTCCCGACTGCATCTCTGGAGCTCAGCCATAGTGATCTTTGGGTTCTTCTTTACCTCTCTCAGCAAGGCTCTTCTCCCCCGATAGCTCAGGCTCTTCCCCAATAGCCCGACAGCTCTAGGAAGGGTTCTGGTCGTCCCAAATGTCTTCCATTTAAGGATTATGGAGGCCACTGTGCTCTTAGAAACGTTAAGTGCAGCAGAATTTTTTTTTGTAACCTTGGCCAGATCTGTGCCTTGCCACAATTCTGTCTCTGAGCTCTTCAGGCAGTTCCTTTGACCTCATGATTCTCATTTGCTCTGACATGCACTGTGAGCTGTAAGGTCTTATATAGACAGGTGTGTGGCTTTCCTAATCAAGTCCAATCAGTATAATCAAACACAGCTGGACTCAAATGAAGGTGTAGAACCGTCTCAAGGATGATCAGAAGAAATGGACAGCACCTGAGTTAAATGTATGAGTGTCACAGCAAAGGGTCTGAATACTTAGGACCATGTGATATTTCAGTTTTTCTTTTTTAATAAATCTGCAAAAATGACAACAATTCTGTGTTTTTCTGTCAATATGGGGTGCTGTGTGTACATTAATGAGGAAAAAAATTAACTTAAATGATTTTAGCAAATGGCTGCAAAATAACAAAGAGTGAAAAATTTAAGGGAGTCTGAATACTTTCTGTACCCACTGTAAAAATGATCCACAGATGTGAAATCAGCTGTATGAAAATAGATAGAAGGGTCAAATGCACCATTGTTGAATAGAAATAAAATGAACTGGAATTAACAGAGTTTGTGGCAAACATAATCTAAAAATATAAATGATCTGAAATCCTTATCTGCTTCCTGTAGGTTTTTGAAAAGTCCTGCTGCAGAGGAAGCGTGTGAGTATCTCACTGGAGTTCTGGGTAAAAGTCCATTACTACTGAAAGAACTGGATCTGAGTGGAGATAAATTAGGAGATCTGGATGGGGAGGAACTCTCTGCTCTTTTGATGGACTCTCATAGCAAACTGGAGAAAATAATGTGAGTGAACATGATTTATACATTAAAACCTCTTTGATTATTCATTATTAAAGACTGCCAGTCACATGTGTAATCAGATATGAAGAGCTGTTGATCTGATGTGTGTTGAATATGTGCTTAATAATAATAATAATAATAATAATAATAATAATAATCAAGCGTTGTGTTAGTTCAGACAGAACACGTCAGTCAAGCTCACATCAGCTGATATTGCCAACACTAACAGTATGCAATATAACTGTAATAAATATACATGATGAAAGTAACTAAGTTGGCTTGAGAAAGCCAACTTACTGATATGCTACTTAAACTTAAAGTTATTATTATGTTGGCTTGGCAGAGCCAACATATTGTTATTCTATTTAAACATTATTATTATTATTATTATTATTATTATTATTATTATTAACCCTCTGTTTGTGTTTTTGAGAAAACAACATTTATGCGTGGTTAGTGAAAATCTATTTTTTTTAAGTCACTGAAATAAGACCAAGAAACGCATTTAGAACATTTGTTCACAAGACTTTTGAGAACTGGATGTGGTAGTCTAGAGTTTTTTCTACAAAATGATGTGAAAATCATCTCGTTCAGTCGTTCACAAAAAAGCAATATACTTATTTAAATTTTCTAAGACGTGTTTTGTGATCGAAAAGGAATATGCGAGGGAGTGACAATGGCCATTGAATATTTAGTGATTCACACCTGAGAGACAAAAGGCCCTCCCCTAATGGCCCATCAATGAGACTGTGACTGTCAGGAAAGAAACAATGTGAGAAGGTTCAGAGATTGGGGTTTTAGATTATCTGTATTTTATTTACAACACAGTATAATATAAACATACATTATGAAGGTCAAAGACACATTATTAAGCACACTGATCTAACCACAGAGATGTGAACAGGATGGTGTGTAATTCCTGAAAACTGTTTTCTGAATTCTGTTCAACAAGTAGCACAAGCAGTTCATACCCGATATTTAAGTGCTTGCAAAACTCATCATCAGTAGTCAAGGAAGTTGTTTTACCAATAGAATATCAGTGTAGTTGAAGATCTGATGTTGGTACAGTGCTCTCACAGGAAAAGTTTGCAGGATTCATCTGTTCAGCTATCAGATCACAAACAACTAAAACAAAACAAAAAACATATGTGAGCATGTTAATATCAGGAGCAATTTAAAGCATCCTTGCTAAATAAAAGCATTAGTTCTATAATTTCTATCCCAAAAAATATTCATATAGGTATCTGGTCACTAACATAAATAAATGAATAAATCAGTGCACATGTTGATAGGCCTGGAGCAATATTGTTACATTAGCAATCACTAATATTGCCCATGTGATTTTTATAGCTATCATATGCACACATGCTTTGTATTTATTATTATACAGTATAAAATCTGAGAAACTAAATTATTATTAAGCACATTATGTACACGTTTGCGCAGACATTTGCAGACAGAGTATTCAACAGTAAAGACTGGTCTAAGCATTCTTATACATTACTTTTATATCGTCTAAACATTAGCCCTACTTTAATGTCAATTTGTTTATGAAATATAAAACATTCCTGACGCCTTACAGATGCATTGAAAAGTTGCCTATGATATTTCAAAATGTTGCACTCGATTTCACATATTTTAGTCAGGAATTATAGTTTTGGAAAAGTCCAACTAGTAAATGCGTTCAAGTTTATGTCTCAACAACACATTATCTAATGCCAATAAGAAACAATAAGAAGCTTAGCCTGTTCCTCTCGGCGCGTCCTCATCTGGAGTAAATACAAGGCTTTTTCCTCTCAGCGCTTCCTTCCAAATCGAAAGTATCCGACACAAACACGTTGCTGCTTTGTTTATGAGTTGTTGTGGGCAGTCATTTCGCGCGTCTCTCACGTGGATGTTCGTAATAACAATATCGCCGCACAGCGCGTGGGCGTGAACTAATTAGCGGTAATGAGCTCAGATGGGAAAAACAGGACATGGTATTGGTTTCATACGGATTACTTACACACAGAATATGTGTTTTCGATTAAACTTACTTCATTGAAAAGTAGACATTCCAAGCTTTCTATAGACATATCTCTGGTGTTTGTGTGTCATGTATTTGCTGAGTTTTAGTTCATTTTAGTGACGCATTTCAACTGGATATTCACGGAGACTGAGAAGACTGAAATGACACCCTGTATATTTTCTTTATTTACAAACACCACGAACATTTGTTGATATGTTGAGCGTACAGAAATAAAAGTAAACTTTCTACAGATTCAGGTGATGTATTACTTTTATGTGTCCAATTAAAATTGAGGGAGCAATTCAAGTTCTTTTTGCTCACATCTGGAAAATATGCGAGTGCTCCCACCGGCGGGTTAGCCGACCCCAGGAGGTTAAGTTGGCTTGAGAAAGCCAACTTACTGATATGCTATTTAAACTTCTTATTATGTTGGCTTGGCAGAGCCAACATATTGTTATTCTATTTAAACTTATTAGGGGCCAAGCACCGAAGGTGCGATGGCACCTATTGTATCTGTTAGCGTTCTAATTATTAGGGGCCAAGCACCGGAGGTGCGGTGGCACCTATTGTATCCGTTGGCGTTATTATCAATTTGAAAACAGCACCACCTGTTGGCCCCGCAATTGCTGCTTGCAGCTATATTTATTATTCCTCTTCTTCCACTCTTGAGTCTATGGCAGCCCATAGAACCGCTTGCGGGAAAGTTGTGAAATTTGGCACACTGATAGAGGACAGTCCCAACATTAACCATAGCAAATTTGGAGTCTCTAACTCAAACTCTCTAGCGCCACCACCTGTCCAAAATTTCAATAATTTTATGCTAATAACTTTTGAACCGTAAGGCACAGAATCAAAATTATTTTTTTCTCTGAATCTTTGGCTCATGCCGAGTCGAATGATTAATGTACAAAACCTACTTTTTCAAACTCCTCCTAGACCGTTAGTCCGATCTTCACCAAATTTGACTCAGATCATCTTCAGGCCATGCTGGCAAAACATTATGAATTTCGTGTCGATACACGAAACCGTTTTCGTTTAGCACATCAACAAATTTGCTGGAAAGGTGCCAAACTACATCTGAGGCTATATCTCTGCAAAGCCTTGACATATTGACAACAAATTTTATATGTGCCATTGTCACATCACCCTGACCACACCACATCAATTTGGTAACAGCGCCACCTATTGGTCAGAAGTAATACACCGTTCATTAAACATTAATAATGAAATTTCCAAAAATGCTAATAACTTCTGATTGCATTAGCCTATTGTAATAAAACTGGTCTCAAAATATTCTTTGGGTCATACTGACAACATACATACCAATTATACCATACTTGGCCGAACTTCCTTTCCGCCATTTTGATTAATGTACAAAACCTACTTGTTCATACTCCTCCTAGACCGTTGATCGGATTTTCACCAAAATTGAGTCAGATCATCTTCGGACGGTCCTGACTCAAAGTTATGGATTTCGTGTCGATAGAGTAAACCACTTCCGTACAGCACCACTACAGATTTTAGGCTTGATGCCAAAATGACTCTGAGGCTGTATCTCTGTAAAGCTTTGGCATAATGACACCAAAATTTGTGTGTGTCATTGTCACCTCACACAGAACGCATCACATCAATTTGAAAACAGCACCACCTATTGGTCAAAAGTGATAAGCCATTAAATTATATTATTGGTTGTATTTATGATTTTTCAGCTGATATCATCCTAAAATGACTTTAGTTACTCATTGTTACAGCCGGTCTGTTGCTCCTTGCCATGCTTAGCTCCTCATTCTGCCTCTGTTGTGCTTGGCCCCGCAATTGCTGCTTGCAGCTATATTTCTGCTTCTTCTTCTTCCGTTTCTTCCGCTCTTGAGTCTATGGCAGCCCATAGAACCGTTTGCGGGAAAGTTGTAAAATTTGGCACACTCATAGAGGACAGTCTCATCATTAACCACAGCAAGTTTGGAGTCTCTAACTCAAACTCTCTAGCGCCACCACTTGTCCAAAGTTTCAATTATTTTATGCTAACAACTTTTGAACCGTAAGGCACAATAGCAAAATTCTTTTTTCCTCTAAATCCTTGGCTCATGCCGAGTCGAATGAAGTCCAAAATTCAAAAATCATAAGGTTTAGTTTTTTTTCTATAAATTTTTATTCATAAAACCTACTTTTTCGAACTCGTCCTAGACCGTTTGTCTGATTTTCACCAAAATTGGCTCAGATCATCTTCAGACCATGCTGGCAAAAAGTTATGGAATTCAAGTAGATTAGTCCAACCGTTCACGAATAACGTGCAAATGAATTCTACGAAAAGCATGCAAAAATGGATGTGAGGCTATATCTCCACAACGGTTTGGCGTATTGAGACCAAACTTGGTGTGTGTCATAACAAGCATGACCTGAGGCGACCTGCAGTGTTTCGGTGCAGTGCCGCCTAGTGGTCAGGAGATATGAAAAATGGCTATTTTTGCTTATAACTTTTCAATGGCTTGGCCAAAAATCACAAAACTGGTCTCTTTAAATTTGGTGCATCTTGCCGAGTCCAACCATACCCAATTTTCCCATGTCAGCCATTTTGAGTGTCGGCCATATTGAATTTTGTCCAAAAATGCTATATTTTACGAACGCATTGACGTATCGTTACGGAACTCAGTATGTTTCTTTGGCACCATGCAATGACAGTACTCAATAAGTTTGGGGGCAGCGCCACCTTGTGGTCAAAAGTTATAAAGAAATTTACAAAAATGCTAATAACTTCTGCTTACATTAGCTTATTGTAAAGAAATCCTCAGACTGTGCTGACAAAAAGTTATAAATTTCGTGTTGATATATGAAACGGTTTTCGTATAGCTCATCAGTGAACTTGCAAAACTACAGTGAAAAATGCCAAACTACATCTGAGGCTGTATCTCTGCAAAGCTTTGACATATTGACACCAAATTTTATATGTGCCATTGTCACCTCACACTGACCACGCCACATCAATTTGGTAACAGCGCCACCTACTGGTCAGAAGTAATACACCATTTATTAAACATTAATAATGAAATTTCCAAAAATGCTAATAACTTCTGTTTGCATTAGCCTATCGTAATAAAACTGGTCTCAAAATATTCTTTGGGACATGCCGACAACATACATATGAATTATACCAAACTTCGCTGAGCTTTCCTTTCCACCATTTTGATTAATGTACAAAACCTACTTGTTTGAACTCCTCCTAGACCGTTGGTCCGATTTTCAACAAATTTGACTCAAATCATCTTGAGAAGTTATGGATTTCGTGTTGATAGACAAAACCGTTTTTATACAGCACCACTACACATTTGAGGCAGGATGCCAAAATTATTCTGAGGCTGTATCTCTGTAAAGCTTTGACATAATGACACCAAACTTTGAGTGTGTCATTGTCACTTCACACAGAACACGTCACATCAATTTGAAAACAGCAATTATATTATTGGTTGTATTTATGATTTTTCAGCCATTTCAATTGATATCATCCTAAAATGACTTTAGTTACTCATTGTTGTAGTTGGTCTGTTCCTCCTTGCCATGCTTATGTCCTCATTCTGCCTCTGTTGTGCTTGGCCCCGCAATTGCTGCCTGCAGCCATATTTATTATTATTATTATTATTATTATTATTATGTTGGCTTGGCAGAGACAACATATTGTTATTCTATTTAAACTTATTATGTTGGCTTGGCAGAGCCAACATATTGTTATTGTTATTTTTCTTAGACAAAATTTTCTGACTCTAACTCCTCCCAGGGCTTTAATGCCACAGGCCCCAAACTTGGCAGAGACCTGGGCCCTGATGGGTAGTTTGTTGCTATATCTTATACAGTTTTTTTATTATTAATTTTTAAATATGAAAAATTTCTCATAGACTTACATTGGCTGAAAAAAAATGCCCCCTCTAGAGGAGCAATACCACTCAAGAAGGCGGAGGTGGTTAACTTCTTACACTTACTTTCACTTTGAAATCCATCAAAAATACACATAAATACATGAATTTAATTCATACTGACAAGCTATACCAACATATCTGATCATTATCAGGCCCAGGGCTCATGAATGAGGACTGTCTCGCCAGAGAACAATGTAAAAGATCACAGATCTGTGACCGCTTCGATCAGTGAGTGAGCCCCGTCCGTGCTTATTAATCTACATCATTTGCACGTCTTTTCAAGTCTTTTACAGAAAAATATTCCAGCGGTTGTATACAATCCACCCATTAGAACACATTAAGAGCTCACAAATTCAGGTGTTTGTGAGCAGTTTCTTGTAAAACTGAAAGCCTCGCATCGATCGCGTGATCACTGCAGCGTCCTCATTACACCTTCATTTGGACGTGTTAAAGCCCTGTAAATGAAAACACTCCAGCGATAACACACAATAATAGTAGAAGAACATATTAAACAGGTAAAATGAGCTTGTCAGATATTCTGTATATGCAATGCAATGAGTCGTGGCTCGCTGCTCTCAGTCCGTGCTCACAAAACTACATCATTTGCACCTTTTAAAAGCTTTTAAATAAAAACACTCCAGCGACAGAACACAATAAAAATAGAAGAACATATTAAAAATGGGAAAATGAGTTCTTATAAATGTCTGTGACATATTTTGTCTTAACTTGCAGAGCAACGCGTCTCTGTGCTGACTAATCTACATTATTTACAGCTGTTTTAAAGGCTTTTAAATGAAAACACTCCAGCGATAGCACACAATAATAGTAGAAGAACATATTGAGGATGTAAAATGGCTGTTTTTGAGATTTTCTGTGTTTAAATGCACAGCAACGCGTTGCGCCTCGGACGATTGCGCCCCGGAATGCATTCATCCTCGCTTCTCTCAATAAGAAAGACTTCTCTCGGACAAACACAGGCGAGATTATATGAAAATATATGATATCTTGGCGAATATAATCAAACAATCGTTTATGTCTCGTGTGAACATAAACTGTTGAGAAATAATTCGGAGGTGGATCATTATGTGAGCATTAAAGGGATCACATTCATCAGCTGCTTTCTGACTTCAATGTAAATCCACATAAAAAAAAGAAAATCATTCGTTTATCTTGGCTTCTTATAGGTATGCATTTCATTATTTATTGCTCTAACAAGAATTCATATTTAATGAAAACTATGCAATGTTATTTTAGGCTTCTTACATTTCTGCATGTGCACACCTTCAAACCTAAAACGCGCTCTGTGATACTATTGTTTGCAAATGCAATGTCATTTTAGGATTCTTCTCTTTCTGCATCTAAACACCTAAAAACAGAACACCTGCCCTGTTATACTTTTTTTTTTATTTTTATTTTTTTTTTTTTAATCATTCTAGATCTCAACTCAAAACTTTAAGCAACTTCAAACACACCTTCATTTAGGTGACTAAATAACAATGCACATAAATTAATTATATTTTCATGTCCTTTAATAAAGCCCAATATAGTAAGTATGCAAAAAACTGTAATCTCCTAAATACTGATAGACCATTACTTTTTTTTTTTTTTTAACTTAATTTTAATGCTATTGACAATATATTTTTCAAGTTGTCAGTCATAACTGAATGTATGTCCAAGTGAAGAAGGGGCACTATATTACTAATCTATTTTCATATTGTGCATATAATAGTACTCACATATAGACTCATAATTTACTTGAAAACAGACATGTCCATTGAATAGCTAGATCATCTACAGAAGCCATTGTGCTTGGATCCCGTTGATCGCCTTGAGTTAAACCGCATTGTTTCAGTTACTTTCTGTGTCGTTGCCCACAGCGCTTCAGTGACAGGACTTTGAAATAGCAAACAGGGAAAACAGAAATAGAAATGACTTATTTTGCATCCAGCTAGCCAACTTGGTTGAAGCTGTTGTTGTAGCCTAGTAGGCGGGCCAGCTCAAGAATGCCGGACATACAAGTACTCTGGCTGTTTTGCCCCAAGGGGCCGAGGCCGGCTCTGCCAAGCCAACATCAAAGTTAGTTCACTAACTTTAGCTTCCACTAACTTTAGCTTCTAGTTATTATTATTCTTCTGAGACTAAATGTTCCAACTCTAACTAGTCCCAGGGCTTTAATGCCACAAGCACCAAACTCGGCAGAGACCTGGGCCCTAATTTTGGCTTTGTTGCTTTATCTTTTTAGACTGATCAGACTTACAGTTTTCCCATAAATAATTTTTAAGTGTTGAATATTTCCCTTAGACTCCCATTGTCTGAGAAAAAAATCTGGCTCCAACTCTAACTACTCCCAGGGCTTTAATGCCACAAGTATCAAACTTGGCAGAGATCTAGGCCCTAATTTTAGCTTTGTTGCTGTATTTTTTCAGACTAATCAGACTTACAGTTTTCCCATAAATAATTTGTAAATAAAATTAAATATTTCCCATAGACTTACATTGGCTGAGAAAAAATGCCCCCTCTAGAGGAGCAATTCCACTCCCTAGACGGAGGAGTTGCATAGCTTAGTTTCACTTTGCAATCGGTTAAAAATACACATAAATACATGAATTTAATTCATACTGACAAGCTATACCAACATATCTGATCATTATCAGGTCCAGGGCTCATGAATGAGGACTGTCTGGCCAGAGAACAGTGTAAAAGATTATAGATCTGTGACCGCTTTGATCAGCGACGGCTATCCGCATGTGCTCATTAAAATACATGATTTGTACGTCTTTTAAAGCGTTTTCAAAGAAAATATTCCAGCAACTGTATGCAATCCACCAATTACAACACATCAAGAGCTAAATTCAAGCGTTTATGAGCTGTTTTATGTAAAACGGCAAGCCTCCCTTCGGATTAAGCAGCGCCTGAGCTCTCTGCAGCGTCCTCATTAAACGTCTTTATTTGCACGTCTTAAAGTCTTGTAAATAAAACTACTCCAGCGATACAACACAATAATAGTAGAAGAACATATTAAAGAGGTAAAATGAATGCTTTTGACGTATTCTGTGTGTAAATGCGCAGCAACGCGCCGTGGCTCGCTGCCCTCCGTCCGTGCTCACAAAACTACATAATTTGTAGCTTTTAAAGGCTTTTAAATAAAAACACTCCAGCGATACAACACAATAATAATAGAAGAACATATTAACAAGGTTAAAATGAGCACTCATAAATGCCTGTGATAATTCTTTGTTGAACTTGCAGAGCAACGCGCTGCGGCTCGCTGTTCTACGTCCGTGCTGACTAATCTACATCATTTACAGCTGTTTTAAAGGCTTTTAAATGAAAACACTCCAGCGATTGAACACAATAATAATAGAAGAACATATTAAAAAGGGGAAAATTGCTGTTTTTTTTTTTTTTAGATTTTCTGTATTTAAATGCACAGCAACATGTTGCACTTCGGACGATCGCGCCCCGGAACGCATTCATCCTCGTTTCTCTTAATAAGAAAGACTTCTCTCGGACAAACACAGGCGATATTATATGAAAATATATGATATCTTGGTGAATATAATCGAAAACAGTCGTTTATGTCTCATGTGAGCATAAACTGTTGAGACATAATTAGGAGGTGGATCATTATGTGAGCATTAAAGCGACTGCATTCACCAGCTGCTTTCTGACTTCAGTATTAATCCATAAAAAAGAAAATCATTCGTTTGTCTTGGCTTCTTATAGGTATGTATTTATTTATTTATTTATTGCACTAACAAGAATTAATATTTAATAAAAACTGTACAATGTTATTTTAGGCTTCTTCCATTTCTGCATGTGCACACCTTCAAACCTAAAACCTGCTCTGTTATACTATTGTTTGCAAATGCAATTGTCAATTTAGGATTCTTCTCTTTCTGCATCTAAACACCTAAAAACATAAAACCTGCCCTGTTATACTATTTTTTTTTTCCAAATAGAAAAAATAGTGGCAATTTAATCTTAATGTGGTTCAGAGATTAAGGGCATAATGCTAATGCTGTCCACACGAGGGAGCCACAGGATAGCTAATCAGTCAAGATCTCAACTCAAAACTTTGATAACGTTTCATTTAGGTGACTAAATAACAAATGCATATAAATTAATTATATTTTCATAACCTTTAATAAAGCCCAATATAGTAAGTATGCAAAAACTGTAATGTCTTAAATGCTGATAGACCATTACTTTTTTTTTTAAACTTAATTTAAATGGTATTGACCATATATTTCTCAAGTTGTCAGACATAACTGAGTGTACGTCCAAGTGAAGAAGGCTCACTATATTAGCCATCTATTTTCATATTGTGCATATAATAGTACTCACATATGGACTCATCATTTACTTGAAAACAGACATGTCCATTGAATAGCTAGATCATCTACAGAAGCCATTGTGCTTGGATCCCGTTGATCCCCTTGAGTTAAACCGCATTGTTTCAGTTACCTTCTATGTCATTGCCCACAGCGCTTCGGTGACAGGACTTTCAAATAGCAAACAGGTATTTCGCATCCAGCTAGCCAAATCTGTTGAAGCTGTTGTTGTAGCCTAGTAGGCGAGCCAGCTCAAGAATGCCGGACACACAAGTACTCTGGCTGTTTTGCCCCAAGGGGCCAAGGCCGGCTCTGCCAAGCCAACATCGAAGTTAGTTCACTAACTTTAGCTTCTAGTTATTATTATTCTTCTGAGACTAAAATTATCAACTCTAACTCCTCCTAGAGCTTTAACTCTACAACCTCCAAACTTAGCCCAGATCTTCAAACTGATCTGAAGTTAGTTTCTATATCTTTTCTAACTGATCGGACTTACGATTTTCCTAAAAATGGCGCTTAAATTTGGGAAAAATCCCATAGACTTACATTGACGGAATGTTCAAATGAGCCAACACTTTTTAAATTCCAACTGTCAAAACTCCCAGAATCCCTTGAGCCTCCATCAAACTTCCCTTCAATGTACTGTATTTCTAATCAATTTAAACTCATTCAAACTCTATCTATCTATCTATCTATCTATCTATCTATCTATCTATCTATCTATCTATCTATCTATCTATCATCTAACCATTACTATCTATCTATCTTTATCTAGCAACCAGAATCATGCTAGCAACTTTGCTAATCATGCTAGAAACATGCTAGCAAAATGCTAACAACTTTGCTAATCAAGCTAGAAACATGCTAACAACATGCTAATAGCTTACTAATCATGCTAGTAACATGCTAGCAACTTGCTAATCACGTTAGAAACACGCTAGCAACTTTGCTAATCAAGCTAGGATCATGTTAGTAACTTTTTGCTAATCATGCTAGAAACATGTTAGCATCTTGCTAATCACATTAGAAACATGTTAGCAACAGGTTAATAATTTGCTAATCATGCTAGTAACATGCTAGCTACTTGCTAATCACGTTAGAAACACGCTAGCAACTTTGCTAATCAAGCTAGGATCATGTTAGTAACTTTTTGCTAATCATGCTAGAAACATGTTAGCATCTTGCTAATCACATTAGAAACATGTTAGCAACAGGCTAATAATTTGCTAATCATGCTAGAATTATGCTAGAAACTTCCTAATCACGTTAGAAACATGCTAGCAACATGATAGCAACATGCTAATAGCTTACTAATCATGCTAGAAACATGCTAGCAACTTTGCTAATCATGTTAGAAACATGTTAGCAACTTGTTAATCACGTTAGAAACATGCTAACAACATGCTAATAACTTGCTAATCATGCTAGAAACATGCTAGCAACTTGCTAATCATTCAAGAAACATGCTAGCAACTTGTTAATCACATTAGAAAAATGCTAGCAACATGCTAATAACTTGTTAATCATGGTAGAAACGTTCTAGCAACTTTGCTAATCATGCTAGAAACATGCTAACAACTTGCTAGTCATGTTAGAAACATGTTAGTAACTTTAATAATGCTAGAAACATGTTAGCATCTTGCTAATCACATTAGAAATGCTAGCAACATGTTAATAGCTTACTAATCATGCTAGTAACATGCTACCAACTTGCTAATCATGTCAAAAACATGCTAGCAACTTTGTTAATCATGCTAGAAACATGCTAGCAACTTGCTAATCACGTTAGAAACATGCTAGCAACATTCTAATAACTTGTTAATCATGCTAGAAACATGCTAGCAACTTGCTAATCATGCTAGAAACATGTTAGTAAATTTGCTAATCATGCTAGAAACATGTTAGGATCTTACTAATCATGCTAGAAACATGCTAGCAACTTGCTAATCACGTTAGAAACATGTTAGCAGCATCCTAATAACCTGTTAATCATGTTAGAAACATGCTAGCAACTTGCTAATCATGCTAGAAACAGGTTAGCAACTTTGTTAATCATGTTAGAAAAATGCTAACAACATGCTAATAGCTTACTCATCATGCTAGAAACATGCTAGCAACTTTGCTAATAATGTTAGAAACATGCTAGCAACTTGCTAATCATGTTAGAATCATGCTAGCAAGTTTGCTAATCATGCTAGAAACATGCTAACAACTTGTTAATCATGCTAGAAACATGCTAGCAATTTGTTAATCATGCTAGAAACATGCTAGCAACTTGCTAATCACGTTAGAAATATCCTAGCAACATGCTAATAACCTGTTAATCATGCTAGAAACATGCTAGCAACTTTGCTAATCAAGGGGGCAGTCATGGCCTAATGGTTAGAGAGTCGGGCTCGTAACCCAAAGGTCGCTGGTCGATTCCCACACCAGCAGGAATTGAAGGTGCGGATTGTGAATAAACACCTTCAATATCATGACTGAAGTGCCCTTGAGCAAGGCACTGAACCCCCAATTGCTCTCTGGGCGTTGGAGCAATGGCTGCCCACTGCTCTGGGTGTGTGTTCACAGTGTGTGTGTGCGTGTGTGCTAGAAACAGGTTAGCAACTTTGCTAATGATGCTAGAAACATGATAACAACTTGTTAATCACGTTAGAAACCTGCTTGCAACTTTGCTAATCACGCTAGTAACATGCTAACAACTTGCTAATCATGCTAGCAACTTGCTAATCACGCTAGAAACATGCTAGAAACTTGCTAATCACGTTAGAAAAATGCTAGCAACTTTGCTAATCATGCTAGAAACATGCTAACAACTTGCTAATCATGTTAAAAACATGCTAGCAACTTGTTAATTATCTATCTATCATCTAACCATTAGTATCTATCTATCTGACAGACTGCATTCAAACTTTAAAACTTTTAAATATTTCAGACTGAAAACCATCCAAACTTAAAACTTAAAAAAAAAATTAACTTCTTAAACTTCTTAAACTTTTCAAACTTTTCAAACTTTTCAAACTTTTTAAAACTTTCTGGTCCGGCTTTCTCAAGCCAACTTAAAGTTTGTCTTGACGAACTTTTTTATATAGTTATTTCTGAAATGCTGTTTTTGTGTTCAGGCTGAATAATTGTGATCTGACAGAGAAAAGCTGTTCAGTTCTAGCTACTGTTCTCTCCTCCAAAACCATCCTGAAAGAGATGAACCTGAACAACAGTCGTCTGCTGGATTCAGGAGTCAAAGAGATCTGTGAGGGACTGAAGAATCCTGTGTGTGAGCTGAAGATACTGAAGTGAGTACATTTCACCAACAGCTACACTCAACACCACAGCAATGAGATCAATATTGCACACTGGTTAATGATGGGAACATTATATGTGACCCTGGACCACAAAACTAGTCATAAGGGTCCATTTTTTTTTTAAATTGAGATTTATACATAAATCAACATCTGAAAGCTGAGTTAATAATCGTTCCATGGATGTGTGGTTTGTTAGGATAAAACAATGTTTGGCCGAGATACAACTATTTGAAAATTTGTGGGTGCAAAAAAAAAACAAACAAAAAAAAAAGAATTGAGAAAATCACCTTTAAGGTTGTACAAATGAGGTTCTTAACAATGCATATTACTAATCAAAAATTAGGTTTTGATATTTTTAAGGTAAGAAAAGTACAAAATATCTACATGGAACATGATCTTTACTTAAAGGAGTAGTTCACTTCCAGAACAACAATTTACAGATAATGTACTCACCCCTTTTCATCGAAGATGTTCATGTCGTTCTTTCTTCAGTCGTAAAGGAATTATGTTTTTTTGAGGAAAATATTTCAGGATTTTTCTCCATATAATGGACTGATATGGTGCCCCGGTTTTGAACTTCTAAAATGCAGTTTAAATGCAGCTTCAAACGATCACAAATGTGGTTGTAAATGATCCCAGCTGAGGAAGAAGGGTCTTATCTAGCGAAACGATTGGTTATTTTCAAAAAAATAATATGTATATACTTTTTTAATGTCAAACACTCGAAAAAATGTCAGACACTCTGCCTGCAAGCTGTGTATTCTGGCTTAAGACAGTTAGGGTATGTAAACAGTTAGGGTATCAGTCCATTATATGGAGAAAAATGCTGAATTGTTTTCCTCAAAAAACACAATTTCTTCACAACTGAAGAAAGAAAGACATGAACATCTTGAATGACAAGGGGGTGACATTATCTGTAAATTGTTGTTCTGGAAGTGGACTTCTCCTTTAATATCCTAATGATTTTTGACATTAAAAAAAATGATAATTTTGACCCATACAATGTATTTTTTGGCTATTGTTACAAATATACCTGTGGTACTTAAGTTTTTGTGGCCAAAGGTCACATACATGTAAAAAAAAAAAAAAAAAGTGCTTGCAGCACGTGCTCTTTAATTGCACACACATACATATGCTGTAACCTGTGTCATTTCATATCAAAGCATGAAAGAAACTAAGGTTTACAGAACCTTACAATGCACACAGTGTGTTAAGATACAGACATCTCTTTCCACATCTCACTGAGAGATGATGTGAGAAAAGCCCCTTTTCACCTATTCCTTCCATCCACTTCCCCTCACCCATCTCCTCTTACTCAGCTCACTCAGAATGGCCAATAGCATAATATAATGTTCTACATGAATACAAGTGAGATCCATAGTCACGTACCAAACATTTGAATCATTTGAACTGTCACTGTGTGTCTGGTACAATGGTCTCATTCTCACAAGAAGTAAACTAAAAGTAAACAGATCCTAAGAGTTCAGAGATATTTTGCTTACTGTTGAGGTTGTACTATTTCCCAGTGTCTTTCATGCAAATTACCATCTGTCCCCAGAAGGTACAAACGATCAAGTCTAGGAATTGATCAATGCAAATTCAAATTGTTAGTTCCTGTCTCCATCTTGGGGGATATCTGTCTGGGTCTGAAGTACTTAAAGAAGTGTAGCAAAAAGATCAGGGTGCTTTCTTTAGCCAGAATGAGCCCATGGTACAAAGTGTGTTGACACTTGTTGTATTTTTCTCAAGTCAAGTATGCATCTTACTCCTAGATTCATCTTGGAGATCTTGATGTCTTGTAATGATTTGATATCTTTGAATTTTCTGTATAGCTGGTATAATACATATTTATCTGACAGACAATAAATTGTTACTTTTTATTTTATTTTGACTTACTCTGAAATGATTTTCTCAAGTAGATTAAGTGAAGGAGTATGTTACCGCAAATATGCGTCCAGGGTTAAGCACATACTAGATCTCAGGTTAGATGGAGCATGGGGCACATCAGGTGAGATTCTAGATTTCTGACTGACTGACTTTAGTTAAGTTGTTATGCAGTTGCATTAACTATGGGGGGCTAGACAAAATACTATTGGAGTACTAGCATGGTTCAGGCATATTTCATAGTACTAGCCATAACCTCTGGTTATTGTCTCCGCTTTATTTAAGTTGTTATATAGTTAGACTAACTATAGCGGGTTAGATAAAAACACTGTTGAAGTATTAGCATATTTCATAGTTCTAGCCATAACCTCTGATTTAGTTTGAGTTTTAACTAAGTTGTTTCATAGGTGACTGTAGGGGGATAAACAGAACCACTATTTTAAAGATGACAAGCATGAGGCGGTCTATTAAATAGTTAAGTAATCTGCACAATGTTAATTATTTTGGCAAAATAAGAGGGATCAATTTTCTCTTGTGGACTATATGTAAATGTGGACTATATGCAAACTGTTGCCTTGGTCATCTAGCAGGCATACGATAACGTCTGCATTTTCACGTTCTTTGATTGGATGATGGTCAGAGAGTGTAATAGTAGTCAGAGTTAGCAAACAGTTGTTTTGACAGTATTATTACTGTTTCTAAGATTTCTTACTGCATGATATTTTTTATTCAGCACTGACCTGAATAAGATATTTCACATAAAAGATGTTTACATACAGTCCACAAGAGAAAATAATCAGCTTTTCAAGATTCAAGATACTTTATTTGTCACATACATAGTCATACAGGTACAACACGCAGTGAAATGTATCCTAAACCGCTCCTTTGACTGTGCAAAAATTATAACCAAATAATTTATAAATAAGAATCTAAAATTTCCTGAAACATAAAATAAAAAAATAAATACAAATAAAGTAAATCTAAATCTAAATATAGTACAATTTTAATTTATAAACACAATCTAAAATTTCTAAACAAGTACAATTTCAATTCTAAACATAATCTAAATTTCCTAAACACAATCTTAAATAATAACATAAACAAAAACACCACAAATTATAATAAAAATATAACTAAGAAATTTTAAAACTAAGGTTTTTAATATGTATTTATATAGTGTAGCAGCTGTGTATACAATATGCAAATTGAATGTAAAAATTGTATGTTTAAAGTGCATTTTGCCATATTAGCACCACAATGTAAACACAGAGCAGTGCAGGCAAAGTATATGAACAAAGTAGTGTAAACATATAACCAAAGTAATAAGCAATAATAAATACAATAATTCAGATATAATATAAAATATGACAGTTCTTAAATATAAATAAATATAATGTGAGTCCCTTTTGTTTATAATGATCCAGTAATGCTATAAGGGAAGTAAAACATGTTCTAATTCAGGACTACTATGGAAGGAGAAATGGAAGCATGTTTCGATTCAAGACTACTACAGAAGGGGAGTGGGGGCATGTTCTGGTTCAGGACTCGAATAGCCTGAGAATAGAAACTCCTCCTGAATCTTTCAGTTTTAACCCTAATGGTACGAAACCTTCTGCTTGATTGCAATAGTTGAAACAGTCCGTTACTAGGGTGGGATGAGTCTTTTAATGTCTGGACTGCTCTGGACCAACATTTCCTTGTATAGATGTCCTGTAGAGAAGGGAGAACAGACCTGCAGCAGCATTCTGCCGCCCGAATCACTTTCTGAAGAGCTTTTCGGTCCTGAACACAACTATTCCCATGCCATGATGTGATATTCTGTGTAAGGATGCTCTCCGCAGCGCCTGAATAGAAAGTCCTAAGGATCACTGGAGAAACCCTGAACTTCCTCAGTTGTCGAAGATGGGACAGACGCTGCCTAGCCTTTTTAGACTGGACCTGGATGTGAACAGTCCATGTCAGATCAGAGGAGATGTGGACACCGAGATACTTAAAAGATGACACCTTTTCCACTGGAGCTCCGCTGATGATGAGGGGCTCATGACTTCGCTGCTGTCTCCTTCTAAAGTCCACCACCAGCTCCTTAGTCTTGCGGACGTTCAGCTGGAGGTGGTTGTCCTGCCACCATGATGCCAGGTTCTTCACCTCGTCCATGTACGCCGACTCATCATTGTTGGTGATGAAGCCCAACACCACTGTGTCATCAGCAAACTTCACAATGTTATTTGAGCTATGAGTAGCCACACAGTCAGAAGTGTAGAGGGAGTACAGCAGTGGAGAGAGTACGCATCCCTGTGGTGCTCCAATATTGGTGGTAATGCGATCCGAGACACACCTACCCACCCTCACCACCTGAGATCTACAAGTGAGGAAGTCCAGCAGCCATGCACACACACCGCTGTTTAGTCATAGGTCCCTCAGTTTAGTGTACAATCTGCCTGGCACTATTGTATTGAACGCTGAACTATAATCTACGAACAGCAATCTAACATAGTTACCTTGTTTCATGTCCACATGACTGAGAGTGGTGTGCAAAACGTGGGAAATGGCATCCTCTGTGGATCTATTAGGTTGATACGCGAAGTGAAGCGGATCTGTAGTATTTGGAATAAAAGAGGTGATGATGTTCTTCATCAGTCTCTCAAACACCTTCATAACCTCCGAAGTCAGTGCGACTGGCCGGTAGTCGTTCAGGCACGAGGGCTTATTGTTCTTGGTGATGGGGACGATGATGGATCTTTTGAAACACTTAGGAACCACTGACTTTGCCAGGGACTCGTTGAAGATGTAAGTCAACACACCTGCTAGCTGGTCAGCACAGCAGTCCAGCAGACGGCCGTTAATTCCGTCTGGTCCCGCCGCTTTCCTACTGTTTACTCTCTTCAGCGCCGCTCGAACATCTTTCTCTGCTATGCTGAACGTGCGTTCCTCGCTAATGACGTTACCGTCCTCCGTTATCAGACTGTAATTATGTTACATGTCCAACGAGGGGAGCTAGAACTTTGGATCATTGTTACACGCCATACGCGGATCGATCTATCCACCCACGGCTTCTAATTTGGGAACGTCCTGATTCTCACTGTAGGGATGATCTCCTCTGCTAGCATACTAACGAAGCTGACTGCTACATCCGTAAACTCGTTGACGTCATTTGCACTAGCCCGAAACATATCCCAATCTACGTCTTCGAGTGATCCTGCAGCATAGCTTCTGATTGAGCAGACCAGCGTTTCACCTCCCTCGTGGCCACCTCTTTCCTTGGTATGTGCTGTTTATACTGGGGAATAAGAAAAATAGCACTGTGGTCCGATTTGCCAAAAGCTGGCTGTGAAACAGCTTTGTAACCCTGCTTGTATGGCGTGTAACAATGATCCAAAGTTCTAGCTCCCCTCGTCGGACACGTAACATGTTGTTAAAAGTTCGGCATAACTTGTCTGAGGTTTGCTTTATTAAAATCTCCTACCACAATGAGCGCTGTGTTTGGGTCTTTATTTTGAAACTCACTCAGCACATAATGTAGTTCAGTCAAAGCTATACCTGTGTCCGCGTCGGGCGGGATGTAGACCACTGTAGTAATGACCGAGGAGAACTCACGGGGCAGGTAAAAGGGGCAGCATTTAATACTCAAGTGTTCCAGATGAGGCGAGCAGCCGCTGGAGACAGTGGAAACACTCCTGGCATCACACCACTTTCTGTTGACCATGAAACACACTCCCCCTCCTTTGGTTTTGTTCGACTCTGCCATCCTGTCCATGCGGAACACTAAGAATGAGTCCGACGGAGTTACGACACGGTCTGGCACGGTGGGGGTCAGCCATGTTTCAGTGAAGCACAGAATGTTACAATCCCTCACGTCTCGTTGGAAAGTAACTCTGGCCCTCAGGTCGTCCAGCTTGTTCTCCAGTGACTGTACATTAGCCAACAGGATGCTAGGCAGTGGTGCTCGATGCGCTTGCTGTCTCAGCCTATTTCGGACGCCAGCGCGTGTCCCTCGGCGTTTCTTTGTTTTGCGCCCCGAGTGAGCGTCGTGTCCACTGTTGTTGTCCAAGCCACGCAGTATCTCAGTCGGCCACGACGGATCAGGTTTAAAAGTGTCCGAAATAACATATGCAAAGTTCTTTCCGACATTGAGAAGTGTTCTACTATCATAAACTATTAAACCAACTACATTTGAAACATGAAACAAAACAATAACTAAGTAAAAAACTAAAAAAAGAGCACAGTCTAAGCGGAGCAGTTAGGAAGGCGTCTGAACGCGGCCGCGCCATCAGCTTTTCAGCCTATCTAGCAACATCACAGCAATATTTGTCCAACTCTGAATAGTGTTGAGCCTGGCAGTGGTGCCTTCCAGGAAGCCAATGTCTCTGAAGTATGATAGACAAGTAAAAGTTGTGGAAGTGGATGGATCAATCCATTACTTCAAAATAGTCTTTTTGGCAGCAGTACTTGCAGCTGATAAGGTCCTTTTTTGATGAGCATTCAACTGGAGAATGGAATCATCTAACAATCAAAAAAAGTATTTTTTAAATTTCCAAAAAAGACCACCACTGGGCATTCCCAAAACATGTGCAAGTAAGAGCCTACTGTAGATTTATTACATAAATGACAATAAGGATCAAGGCTCATATGTATAAAAATTCTCACAAATGCATTGTACAAAATTATTATTGATGGTTTGAAATCCTTATCTATTTGGTATGTTTACTCGTTTACAGTTGGAGCAATGATGTTAACATGAGTTCAGTGTTGCCAACTTAGTGCCTTTGTTGCTAGATTTAGTGACTTTTCAGACCCCCTTGGTGACTTTTTTCTAAAAAAGTACCTAGTGGCAAATTTAGCACCTTGGACTAGAGTTGGGGTACTCGGACTTGAGTCCGGTCTCGAGTAAATTTTTTAGGTGACTCGGACTTGTCACGGACTCAGATGCATTTTTACTCGGAAAATATGCTGAGTCCATCTGAGTCCAGAGAAAGTTCATGGTAATGTCACTGACTCGATGCATTATCACGAAAGTGATATTCAGTATTTGCATGTGTCTTGTCCAGTAGGCTACTTGAAAGCCGACGGGTTTATGTGCACACACACTCAAAACGCGCTCACAGGATGTGCCTCTTAGTCAGTGTGAGAATGCTGAGTTTTCTTTCACTTCACACTATTTCATATTCATCCCACTGTCTGACAACAGAAACAGTAAAATATATCAATGAATTGAGAATTTGGCTGCATTAAAATGCCATATGTGAGTGCAGAGGGGCAAGACAACAAACACGCTTATGTCATGAATATGCTAATTAGCATATGACATAATCTAGCGACATTTAGTGACTTTTGGCAACACTGAATAAGTTGGCAACACTGCATGAGTTCCATCAACAGCTCCAATAGGTCCTAGAAAGCCCTCAGTCCTCTTCAAAGTGTCGTGTTTTTGCAACATGGTTGAAAGTCCGTGAACTGCCACAGTGGCCAAAAGAAAAAAAAAAAAGTGTTACAGATTTTGTAAGTGTCACGGAATCACCTGGCTCCACCCTTAATCAGTCTACGCAGCCATCTTTTCGTTCCCTGTCACCGGATTACTAATCACATTCACCTGTTCATCATTACCGCCACCACATATAAAGCACCTACTCACCTTCACTCTTCGTCCGGTCTCGTCTACAATCACACATGGATTTCCCCGTCTGGACTCTCTACATTGTAGATTGGTACTTACCTTTGTCGTCTTCGTTCCTGTCCACCCTCGTCATCCTTCTGCTTCAGTCCTCACCTTCTTCCATCTTCGACAATCACTAAGGAAAGTTTATTTATCAGTGACTCTGGTCTCTTTCAGTTTGTGTGTGTTTGCCACGCTTCTTCAGTCTACCAGTTTCGTTCCCATTTCATGTTTGTCAATAAACTCACCTGTTTGATTTTACTCCGTCGTCTTCTGGTTTGAGTAAAGCTTGACAGAAGACCGGACCGTGATGGCAAACAAAGATCCAATCCGCGAGCTTGTGGATTTGATGAAAGAAGCACTCACCAAACACACACCAGTCACTGCACCGTTACTTCCTCATGCCACAGGAATCACTAGTCCCATGGCCACACCAGCGCCCTACTCTGGCTCGGCTGAGGATTGCAATGGTTTCCTGTTGCAGTGCTCACTGAAATTCGAGATGGAACCACATCGTTTCACCACTGAACAAGGTAAAATCGCCTTCATCATTTCTCTGTTACAAGGCCCAGCTTTACGTTGGGCTGAATCCTATATTAATCAACCCGGAGTTCCACCATTGACAGCTGATTCATTTATCAAATATTTTCGCATTGTTTTTGGCAAGCCAAGTGAGGATTCATCTGTTTGTGATGCTCTCCTTCACCTCAGACAAGGAAAGATGTCAGTCCAAGAATACGCACTCAAATTTCATACGTTGGCCGCTAGCAGTGGATGGAACGAAAGAGCTCTGATCACTGTCTTTCGCAACGGACTCAACTCCGCTCTCCGACTTCAATTGGCTTGTATTAATGATGATATTAGACTAGAGAAACTGATCCAGACTTCAGTGAGCACTGCCGATCGTATGAATACCTGTTTACCACCTTCTAAACATACCTTCCTTCCCCGCCAGCCAGAGTCCGTATGTCCAGAACCAGAACTGATGCAGATAAACACAACCAGGATCACCCTGCAAGAACACCGATGCCGTCACTCCCCGAACAACAGGCCATGGAGGAGTACGTGCAGGAAGCTCTCACTCAAGGGTACATCCATCCATCCACCTCTCCAGCTGCATCGTCCTTCTTCGTCCTTCTTCGTCCTTCTTCCCTGTATTGATTACAGAGCCCTTAACCAGGTTACCGTTAAGTTTAGTTACCCTCTTCCTCTCGTCCCAAACTCACTTGAACAGCCGAGAGGAGCACAGATTTATAGTAAGCTCGATTTACGTAGTGCATACAATCTGGTTCGTATCCGTAGGGGTGATGAATGGAAGACTGCCTTCATCACCCCTAGTGGACACTATGAATACTTAGTTATGCCGTATGGACTCGCTAACGCCCCCTCTGTCTTCCAAAACTTCATGAATACCATCTTCCAAGAATACATTAACCATTTCGTTATCGTTTACATTTACTCGCCTTCCCTTACTGAACACATTGGCCATGTCAAACTAGTCCTTCAGAAATTGCGTGAGTTCTCATTATTCCTCAAAGCCAAAAAATATGAATTCCATGTCACACGCACCTCCTTTCTTGGGTACATAATTTCCCCTACTGGAGTTAGTATGGACGAGAGGAAGGTGGTAGCTATTTCATTCAACTGTAAAAGAACTGCAACGCTTTTTGGGATTCTCCAATTTCTATCGACGTTTCATAAAGAACTACAGTCAAGTTGTCTCTCCTTTAACATCCCTGCTCAAAAACAAACCCAAGAAACTAACATGGCCAGAGACTGCAGCTCAAGCATTTCACCATCTTAAACAGTTGTTTATTCAAGCTCCCATTCTCATCCATCCCAATCCAGATTTACCATTCACTGTGGAAGTGGACGCTTCCTCTACCGGGGTCGGGGCCGTCTTATCACAGCAACCGGATAACTCACCCGTACTCCATCCATGTGCCTTCTTCTCCCGCAAATTCAACCCGGCGGAAGCAAACTATGACATCGGAAACCTGGTACTGCTGGCGGTAAAGTTGGCCCTGGAAGAATGGCGTCACTGGCTAGAGGGAGCACGCCATCCTTTCACAGTCTTAACTGATCATAAAAACTTACAGTACCTACGTGCAGCCAAACGCATGAACTCTCGTCAAGCCAGATGGGCTTTGTTTCTTTACCCGATTCAATTTCACTATTACTTACCGACCAGGAGAAAAGAATGTCCCAGCTGATGCGCTATCTGCATGCACCACCTGAAGAAGAGGAGACACCCGATGCCATTCTTCCAGGGTACGTGTTTGTCAGTCCCATCCAATGGGCACCCGAAGAGGCAGTTGCTGACACGCCAGCGGAGGTTCCAGTATGTTGCACCTGCACAACGAACACAGATCATTTCTCAGGTTCATTCATCACTCGGCACTGGTCATCCTGGCTCCAACAGAACCCTCTCACTCGTATCCAACGTACTGGTGGCCCAACATGGCTCTGGATGTCAGAAGGTTCGTAAGGGGATGTGCAGACTGTGCGATGGCCAAAACTCCTCGTCATCTTCCCACTGGTAAGCTGTTTCCGTTACCAGTCCCTCGTCGTCCATGGTCACATCTAGGGGTGGACTTCGCCACAGACCTTCCAAACTCTAGAGGTGACACATGCATCTTTATCATTGTTGATCGCTTTTCCAAATCAGTACGTTTTATCCCTCTAAAAGGTCTACCCACAGCAATGGAAACCGCTGAGCTCCTGTTTAACCATGTTTTCCGTTACTTTGGCATACCTGAGGACATTGTCTCAGACAGAGGACCACAGTTCATCTCTAGAGTTTGGAGGGCATTCTTCAAGCTCCTGGGGGTGACAGTCAGTCTGTCCTTCGGCTACCACCCTCAAGAGCAACAGCCTGACGGAAAGGAAAATCCAGCACCTGAGTCGTTTCCTCCGAACCTTCTGTCACAAACACCAGGACACTTGGAGTTGGTTTTTACCCTTGGCTAAGTATGCACAGAACGCTCTTAAACAACAAGCTACCAGTCTAACTCTGTTCCAATGTGTCCTAGGTTACCAGCCTCCTATGCTACCTTGGAGTGAGGAACCATCAGACGTACCATCTGTGGACTTCTGGTTTCAGGAGAGTAAGAGGGTCTGGGACTCAGCCCACCACCACTTGCATGAAGCCATCAGAAGGTTCACCCAGCACGCCGACACTCGACGCACCTCCACTCCAAGATACACCTTGGGACAGAAGGTCTGGTTGTCCACAAAGAACATTTGTCTCCGTCTTCCCTGCAAGAAGCTGAGTCCCAGATTCATTGGACCATTTGAAATCATCAAAGAGATCAATCCGGTGGCTTACGAGTTAAAACTACCAGAGAAGTATCGTATTCACCCAGTCTTTCACGTGTCAGCTCTCAAACCGTATCACCCACCTGTGTTGCCTCCTTCCTCCACAGAGCCAGGTGAAGAAGAAACCCCCCTGACGTAGTTGAAGAGGGAATCTACCGAGTTTGGGAAATCCTGGACTCCAGACGGCGAGGTGGGGCCCTGCAATACCTGGTAGATTGGGAGGATTTTGGACCGGAAGAACGATCCTGGGTTCCCCGGGACGACATCTTGGACCCGGATCTGCTCAGGGAATTTTATGCTGCCCATGCCTCAAAGCCAGCTCCCCGCAGCAGAGGTCGCCCTCCTCACTGAAATAAGACCACTCGGCCCTCAGGAGCAGACCGTGGAGGGGGGGGGGGGGTTCTGTCACGGAATCACCTGGCTCCACCCTTAATCAGTCTACGCAGCCATCTATTCGTTCCCTGTCATCGGATTACTAATCACATTCACCTGTTCATCATTACCGCCACCACATATAAAGCACCTACTCACCTTCACTCTTCGTCCAGTCTCGTCTACGATCACACGTGGATTTCCCCGTCTGGACTCTCTACATTGTAGTTTGCTACTGACCTTTGTCGTCTTCGTTCCTGTCCACCCTCGTCATCCTTTTGCTTCAGTCCTCACCTTCTTCCATCTTCGACAATCACTAAGGAAAGTTTATTTATCAGTGACTCTGGTCTCTTTCAGTTTGTGTGTGTTTGCCATGCTTCTTCATTCTACCAGTTTTGTTCCCATTTCATGTTTGTCAATAAACTCACCTGTTTGATTTTACTCCGTTGTCTTCTGGTTTGTGTAAAGCCTGACAGTAAGCTTATTGCATATTTTCATGGAGTCAATTGTTTTATTTCTGATAATAATGCAATGAAACATGCCAAATTGTATGGTCATAATTTTTGACCATGCGCCCATACAAAGAAATTATGAACACATGCAAAAACAAGAGAGGACCAACAAAATGTTAATAATTTAGTGACTTCCTCACCCTTTTTGAGACTTTATTCAAAAGCCTAGTAACTAAATCATTTTCTTAGACAAACCTCATTTACATTACAACACTCACCCACTGATATATTTATATTTCTATAGATCAGTGAACTCAACATTATGACTCATCCTCATCAGATACATTTAGTGACTGTTTTAGCTAATTCAAATGAAACCAGTTAGCAACACTGATCAGTGCTTTTTTTTTCCTTTCATATTTTGATGGTTTAGGTGAAATTTAAGGTCATTAAAACCCTCCACACATCACTTTTGGCCACTGTTGTGTTTGGTGGGGTTAGTGTCACAATATTTAAGACCCTGCTTACTGTGTCATCACCGGTGCATTGCTGCATTTTTTCTACTTTTATTTCTGCAGTTAGAGCATTGATTTGTAGAGTGGAATAAGTTACTATGTTTCTTACTTGGTCAGTTACAAAAAAAATTGTTTGATCAAGTTTGTGTTAATGAGTCACACCCATGACTCATTAAGAGAATAGGGGCAACCCTATTAGACCATGCTCTGGGCCGATTGTTTTTCCTAATCTTTAAAATATCTAAAGTGGATTCGGACATGCCCTAAGTGCACCTGCACCGTGCGCTTTAGACCCTGTGCTTAGATTGTTACAAAATGACAAAGATTTTTTTTATCTTTGCCCACTTTGGCATAAATGTGTGCCACTCTTTTTAGTTTTATATTTTGTTGCCTTGTAAGGCTTTGTTTTTGAAGTAGGGATATTAGTTGTACTGCTTAGACATCTTGCAAAACAGTAAAATCAACATGACAAAGAATCATGATAAAATTGTGATATTCCTGAAAAAAACTGAGACATATTTGTCGTATTTCCCACCACTATATCAGACAGGACTGATCTCAATCTGATATTGTGTTACTGTTCTGTGTTACTGTTAAGCCACACAAAAGACATACAAGCACTAAAAGTACAATGTATTTGTGCACAATATTCCAAGTCATCTGAAGGTATTCGATAGCTTAATGTGAGGTAATATTTAAGTCTTTACATTAAAGTTCATATAAACTCTTTGCTGTGTCTGTCAGTCATTTTCTGTTCAGTTCAAACTCTGCTCATGTTTATCTACAACAGTCAGCTCGATAAAACTCTCTCCAAGATCATTCAGTGTTCACTTTGTTATACTTGATTTGTAGATAAAAGTCTATGATTTTGCATATACAGGTGCATTCAAAAAAAAAATTGAATATCATGAAAATGTTCCAGAAAATCTAGATTCAATACATGTAAAGTAAAACATTTCAAAGTTTTTTTTTTTTGTTGTTGTTGTTGTTTGTTTTAATTTTGATGATTACAGCTCATGAAAGTCAAAAATCCAGTATCTCAAAATATTAGAATATTTACATTTGAGTTTCATTAAATGTCCATCCCTACAGTATAAATTCCGGGTATCACTTGTTCTTTGAAGCCACACTAATTGTCACACCTATTGGACTGTTTTGTGTGTTTTTCCCCCGTGTATGCCCTTATTTGGTCTTTCCTGTTCCGTTTGTAATTATGATGTCACTGTTTGAATTCTTCACACCTGTCCTCCCCTAATTAGTCAGTGTATTTAAGTTGGGTTGTGTTCCACGTCTGATGGTCGGTTCTTCTATTGTCATGCTCATTCTGTTTCAGTCACTCCGGTTTAGTTTGTAGTCCTTATGTTTTGTTGCGCTTGGTTCCCTGCTGTTTCCTGTCCGTTTCCTGTTCACATTTTGGATTATTTAATAAAGTTACATGTTCTGGATCTCCTCACTCCTCCTCATCATTCCCCGCAAACCATGCTGTGACACTAATGGGGAAGACTGCTGACATTACAGTGGTCCAGAAGACAATCATTGACACCCTCCACAAAAAGAGTAAGTCACAGAAGGTCATTACTGAAAGGGGTGGCTGTTTACAGAGTGCTGTATCAAAGCATATCAAATGCAAAGTTGACTGGAAGGAAGAAATTGGGTAGGCAGAGATGCACAAGCAACAGGGATGACTGCAAACTTGAGAATATTGTCAAGTAAAGCTGATTCAAACACTTGGGAGAGCTTCACAAGGAGTGGAATGAAGCTGGAGTTCAAGAGTCACCACGCTCAGACGTCTTCAGGAAAAGGACTACCAAGCCACTTCTGAAACAGAAACAACGTCAGAAGCATCTCACCTGGGCTAAGGAGAAAAAGAACTGGACTGTTGCTGAGTGGTCCAAAGTCCTCTTTTCAGATAAAAGTAAATTTTGCATTTCATGTTGAAATCGTGATCCCAGAGTCTGGAGGAAGACTGGAGAGGCACAGCATCCAAGCTGCTTGAAGTCCGGTGTGAAGTTTCTGAAGTCAGTGATGATTTGGGGTGCCGTGACGTCTGCTGGTGTTGGTGCATTGTGTTTTATCATGTCCAAAGTCAGTGCAGCCGTCTACTGGGAGATTTTGGAGCACTTTATGCTTCCATCTGCTGACAAGCTTTATGGAGGTGCTGATTTCCTTTTCCAGCAGGACTTTAGCATCTGCCCACAGTGCAAGAAACACTTCCAAGTGGTTTGCTGACCATAATATTACTGTGCTTTATTGGCCAGCCAACATGCCTGACCTGAACCCCATTAGGAATCTATGGGATATTTGCAAGAGAAAGATGAGAAACAGTCAGTCCAACAATATACAGACGATCTGAAGGCTCAATAGTGCCTCAGCAGTGCCACAGGCTGATCACTTCCACGCCACACTTCACTGTTGCTGTAATATGTGCTGCCGACCAAGTATTGAGTGCATAAATGAACATACTTTAAAGAGCTTGAACTTTTCTTTTTTGCTAATCTGTTTTTTGATTGATCTTAGAAAATATTCTAATATTTTAAGATACTGGATTTTTGACTTTCATGAGCTATAAGTTCTAATCATCAAAATTAAAACAAATGTTTTGAAATATTTTACTTTACATGTAATGAATCTAGAATATATGAAAGTTTCAGTTTTTAAAATAAGTTACAATCAAAAAATGAACTTTGTCATAATCTAATTTTTTTGAGATGCACCTATATATGACTGTTTTTTGTTGTTGTTGTTTCTAAATCATGTTACTTGTTTTCGGGTGTCTGTTAGAACAAAACACGTTGAAGCAAAGACTATAAATTGTTTTTAACGTACACATTGATGGAAATTTAAAATTGTTAAAAGAAAAGGCACAATAAACTGTTGCACATATAATACACCACACATCAATATCTCTTCCCTTTGTGATTTGAACTTTTTAATGCAAAGAGTTGTGTGTTGTAAGACTGGATGCTGAATTATCCACTAACCTAATTTCTAATATATTTTTTTCCCCATATACATATATATTTTTCAGTATTTTTATTGTATTGTTCTTTTTAATGGATCAGTCTGTATTTAGTAGATTGTGAAAGAATCATTATTAGTTCCACACACAGAGATATGGAAATTCTACATTGATTTAAAAGAGAAAAACTACACTTTCACAGTTTAATTCTGTGTGAATTAAATATAAATGGCAAAGTCAGATAAACACATGACTGCTGAATGTAATCATGTTCACTGATTGCTGGTATACTTCTTTTTTTGTTTGTTTGTTTATTTTTGATTTTTGAAATTAACTGCCTTTTCAAAACAAAACTTGTTTGAATGTCTTCAGTTTAAGGAAATATGTTTATTCTTTAAATGAAAACGTGCAAAGTATAATATTTTAATAAGCAGACTGTCTTTGTTGTTGACTTGTAATAGTTTAGTCTACAGTATGTTTGAACATTGATCTGTGAGACTAAAGTGATTTATGACATTAGTAGATAGTAACAATTTCATTTGTTAACATTAGCTATTAAATATATATCATGTCATATCTAATATATGTTCATGTCAGTTCGCAGTGTATTAACTAAACAGAAAACTTTAGTAAACTATTAGTAAATGTTGAAACTTTAAGGTTATTAAATGCTGTACTAGTTGTTCATCATCAGTTCATGTTAATTAATGTAGTTAATGTTATCAAGTGAAACCTCGTAACTTGGATAAATAGCTCACATCTTAATGGGTAATTTAGCTGATTTTCAACCTTTGCATACATTTGTAACTTTTGTGTAGTTTGTAGTATATTTACATGAACTATGTGTAGTCTTTCTTCATGTTACCTGCACACAGATATCACTGTTTATTTGTCAGCAAACATCTGCTGGAAGATGAAAAACGCATTAGTAAGTTGATCATCATAGATCTGATTCATTGCCTTTTCTCTTTCTGTCTTCAGTCTGTGTGGATGCAGAATTACAGAGGAACAGTGTCTCATCCTGACTTCAGCTCTGAAATCAAACCCATCACACCTGAGAGAACTGAACCTGAGCAGGAATAAACTAGGAGACTCTGGAGTGAAAAACCTCAGTGATCTACTGATGAACACACAATTCAAGCTGGAGAAACTAGAGTTAGTATCATTATACTGTACAGCAGTGACAGTGAGATTAAAGTTCACTGTTTAGTGTCATGAAGTCACCATGAAATTAAAGTTGACAGTGATTATTTTTTTTTATGAAATATTGCAGTGCTTAAATGATTTGTCCGTGCACATAATGTATTTCTAATTTATGTGCTCTTCTGATCTAAATAACTTGTATAACTAAATAACTTAAATGACAGCAATTCGATTAATTGTTAATGGACCAAATTAAATCCTGTCATACATTTTTTTTTTTTTTTTGTTTTGCATTCACTCAGACATACTGTACAATAAAGAATGACGCAAAAAAAGTGTTTATTGATAATACATTACTCTTAAAATGTCTTTAGGTAAATTGAAATTCAAAAACAGCATTTTCTTGACTTCTCACATTTAAACTAAATTTTCACATTTTAATGTTATTTTTAAGTAGTTCTATAGTTGATCCTAGATCTTAATCTACTTTGTTAATCTTTTTTTTTTTCTTCTGTTCTTGTTTATGGTCATACAGTGCCCTCCACTAATATTGGCACCCTTGGTAAATATGAGCGAAGGTGGCTGTGAAAATGAATCTGCATTGTTTATCCTTTTAATCTTTAATTCAAAAAATTCACAAAATTCCAACCTATCATTGAAGCAAAACAATGGAAAGCACGGGGGAAATCTCATTATGAAATAAATGTTTTTCTCTAGTTCATGTTGACCACAATTATTGGCACCCAATTATTGTAACGTCCTTTATTCAAGATGACAGCTCTGAGTTTTCTCCTTTATTGCCTGAAGAGTTTGGAGAACACCTGACATAAGATTAGAAACCATTCCTTCATAAAGAAACTCTTCAGATCCTTTAGTTTCTCAGCTCCACGCTGGTGCTTTTTCTCTTCAGTTCACTTCACGCATTTTCTATAGGGTTCAGGTCAGGCAACTGGGACGGCAATGGCAGAAGCTTCATTTTATGCTCAGTGACACATTTTTGTGTTGATTTCGATGTTTGATTTGGATCATTGTCCTGATGGAAGATTCAACCACAGCTCATTATAGAACTTCTAACAGATGCAGTCAGGTTTAGATTTTTTTTTATCTGTTGGTATTTGCTAGAATCCATGATGCCATGTATCTGAACAAGATGTCCAGGACCTCTGGCAGGAAAATAAGCCCACAACATTAAAGATCCAGCAACATATTTAACTGTGGGCATGGGCTACTTTCTGTACCAAACCTATCTTGAGTGTTTGCTGCCAGAAAGCTCTTTTTTTAGTTTCATCTGACCACAGAAGCCAGCCCCATTTGAAATGTAAGTTGTGTCTGACAACTAAATACGCTGGAGTTTGTTTTTGGATGAGAAAGGAGGATTTTTCTTAAAACCCTCCTGAACACCATGTGGTGATGAAGGGGCTGTTTGAAATTTTTTTTTTTTTTTTTTTTTTCAGTCTTTTGACCCCAAGACTCAACTAATCTCTGCAATTCTCCTACTGTGATCCTTGGAGAGTATTTGGACACTTAAACTCTCCTCCTCACCATGCATTAGGACGATATAGACACACATCCTTTTCCAGTTAGATTTGTAACATCTTTAGTTGATCGAAATTCTTAATTATTGCCCTGATGGTGGAAATGGGACTTTTTAATGCTTTGGCTTATTTCTTACAGCCACTTTCTATTTTGTGAAGCTCAACAATCTTGTTCTGCACATCAGAACTATATTATTTGGTTTTATTCCTTGTGATGGATGATTAAGGGTATTTGGCCTTTGTGCTCCTCATATTTATAATCCTGTGAAACAGGAAGTTATTGCTGGACAATATCATACTCCTAGTCATTCTAGTGTGCTAAATAAATGCAAATATGAATGGGAATGTACTTCAGAGATATTTTACTCATTATAATTTCTAAGGGTGCCAATAATTGTGCCCACCATGCATTAGAGAAAAATATTTATTTCATAACGTAAGTTTCCCCCCAATTTTAATTGTTTTGCTTCAATGAAAGGTTAGCATTTTGGTAATTTTTTAAATGTAAGATCAAAAAGATAAACAAAGCAGATTTATTTTCATAGCAGGCTTTGCTCATATTTACTAAGGGTGCCAATATTAGTGGAGGGCACTGTATAATGTTTTTGGCAATGTTTTAATTATTGCACTGTATGGTGTTAACACATGATGAATTTACTCACATGAACTTGACACTTGTCTGATTCATTGTCTTTTCTCTTTCTGTTTTCAGTCTGTGGAGATGCAGAATTACAGAGGAACAGTGTCTCATCCTGACTTCAGCTCTGAAATCAAACCCATCACACCTGAGAGAACTGGACCTGAGCAGGAATAAACTAGGAGACTCTGGAGTGAAAAACCTCAGTGATCTACTGATGAACACACAATTCAAGCTGGAGAAACTAGAGTTAGTATCATTATACTGTACAGCAGTGACAGTGAGATTAAAGTTCACTGTTTAGTTTAAGATCGCTGGACTCTTGTCACATCATTTCCAGCACTGCACTTTCTGGCATTTCTCCATCTGAAGAAAGATTCAGGAATACAATGTTTTTATGTGTATCTGTAAAAAACAGCATGAAACTTGCTGAAATTTGACATCTGTGCTGTAATAATAGTAATAGTATACTATTATTACTATTATTACTAATAGTATATTTCACTAAATGTTTTATTAAGGGAAATGTATATTTAGTATATTTGTATAGTTACAAATTGTAAACTACACTCTAAAATGGCTTGAAAAATCATCAATTATTTTATTTGACTGATTTGTTGATTTTCTTTTATTAGAAATATGAAAATAGACCATTTAAACCATTTAATTGTTAATTTTACTATTGTTTCTATATTGATTCTACATATTAATTTACATTGGTAAAATTGACTTATTTGTTGACTGATGGTCCAGACTTGGATTGTAACTAGTCTCCTCAAATACTCCTCTCTTGGTTTGTTCATTCATATATTAGAAGTTTCCATGATTTTGCTGGTTTATTAGTGAATGTATGACATTTGTTCATGATGCATCATAGATCTGATTCATTGTCTTTTCTCTTTCTGTCTTCAGTCTGTGTGATTGCAATATTACAGAGAAACAGTGTCTCATCCTGACTTCAGCTCTGAAATCAAACCCATCACACCTGAGAGAACTGAACCTGAGCAGGAATCAAATAACAAACACAGGAGTGAATCACTTATGTGACGTACTGAAGGATTCACACTGTAAACTGGAGAGATTGAGGTCAGTAACATTCACATACAAGAATCAAAATGATTAAAATCACTTCAACAGTTTAAACCAAAACACTTTATAGTATCTAACGATGTCTACAGAAGCTTCTTAAACGAGCTCATCCAGTAAGTAAAACTGTTAAAGTGTGGAATAAAGAGTGTGAGTGGAATAAAGAACAATACTTTGGATTGAACTATTTTTAGACTTTACCAGAAAAAAAGCAGTTTTATAAGAGAAGTCCCTGACTTTTTGTGACAGGTGGGATTCAGCTTACGGCACATTCATTCCTATGGTATCCATAAACGGCGATTGTCGCACAATTCTGACTGAAATTCAATGACGTCAGTGCTGTAATGTGATTGGTCAACAAAAACTTGACTTGACTTGAACAGACTTGGCATGAAAACAGGCATAAACAAGAACAGAAACTCACCAACAGCAGGATATACTTCAATACACGACAAGGAAACAATGGGAACATGAGGGCTACTTATACCAAACATGACACAAACCAACCAATGAGAACACAGACACTTAACTAGAACAACCAGTCAGAACATGACACATTGAACTAAGGAACCAATGGCAGGAATACAAGAGGGCAAGGGAAGCAAGACACAAACAAGGAACATGGCAAAACTACAAAATAAAAGACATGAAAGCAAGAACATGAACAAAACCCAGACGCTACGTTACAGTTACGCGTGTCACTTTACTTAAAGCATACAAAGACCACTTATAATAATAATAATAATAATAATAATGATAATAATAATAATAAAGTAATAATAATAATATTTGGCCCCCTAAATCTGGAATCATGTCACACCAAACGATTTTGGGTGCAATGTGCAATATGTCCTGAAAACTATAAAAAAAAAAAAAAAAAAAAAGAAAGAAAAAAAACATCACCAGCTGCTAAATTCAAATCTGTGTTCACTAGCTGGTGCTGAGCCAGAGACATATGTGTTTTTACAGCACTGTGTATTATAACCAATCACATACGATTCTGTTGAGATTATGAATGCAATGGCCAATCAGAGGCGTTCAGATGAGTCATCACTGAAAGTGTTATAGGCTAATTAGTAACTTATAATGTTTTATTAAATTCACATTACATATAAAGTCAGTCGTATTAAACATTTTATGGCATGACACCTATATCTGGTACTTAAGTAAAAAGACAGGTTTTTATACATAGTTCATAGATTTTATAATTAGGCTACTTTGCTGATTGCTCATTATAGATCAACTAACATGATCTATAAAGGTGCAAAATTACTTGTCAAATAAATGAAACATGATGAAACATTCATTTGAGTTTAAATTGTTATAGCTTATTCTAGAGATTGCAGTGATGCATGACATGGTGAAAAATGACTGAATGAATAATACTGTATTAAAGTAGCTTAAGATTCATTTTAAAAGTGTGTCCCCTAAAAGCACAAGGGGCCCCAGCCTGTTCCCCCCAGTTACTGTGGTCTAGAACTGACACTGCAGGGTCAAAGTTTCTTTAAAGAACAATCTCTTTCTTACCTTTTCATAATCTGAAGAACCTTCTTTCGCCACAAAGAACCTCTTGTGAAACAGTCAAGTCACCTTTATTCAACATTGAATCCAGTGATGTCATCATCCAGCTCAGTTCAGTTCAAATAGTATCTGTGCAATCAAGTCGACGATATCACTGGAAATTAAGTGTCCCCAACTAAACAAATCAGAAAGATTCTTCAGATGTTAAAGGTTCTTTATGGAACCATTCAGACAAAAAAGGTTCTTCTATGGCATCATGAAGCATCTTTATTTTTAAGAGTGTTGGTCTCGTGACACTCAGCAGCTTGTAAGGAAGTCCCAGCAGTGACTGTATTTTCTTAAGAAGGCTGAGGAAATTTGGCATGGGAAGCGAAATCCTCAGCAACTTTTACAGATGTACAGGTGAAAGTGGTGTGAAAGTTGCACAGTTCAGGACAGGAAAGCTCTCCAGCACGTGATTAAACAGCAGTGTTAATTACATTTCTCAATAGCATGGTGTTAGTGTCAATGTTTTCTGAATCAAAAAGCTTTTCAGTAGTAAAGCTCTTTTTTTGATCAAGTAACACAGTAGCGTCAACAAAAGTTACATTTTCCAAAGCATTTCTGAGTCTCAAGCTCAAATCAGAAAAATAACTGCTAAGGATCACTGATCCTGGATCAGTAAGTGACGCCACTAAACCTCGTAACTCCATTGGCTCCTCAAAGTGTCAGTCAAACCTCATTATTCCTCCCACATATAAATGTATCTGTATACAATGAAGCCACAATACCAGCTTTGACACAGTGTTTATTATTAATTAAAATACAGTGGGTTTTTTTTTTTTTTTTTTAATTTCCGAAAAAGTAGCATTTTAGGTAATAGGAGGTTTATGTCACAATATGAGTTAAATCCAGCCCTGTACATGATACTGATACTGAGAGCATTGACTTGAAATGGAGTTGGTTCAGTATAAAAATTACATTTTGAAAACAGCTTGGATGTAGTACTATTTTTGCCATGTTACTGTAGCTTAGCTTGCTACATTTCCCAGGAGGATATCTTCACATTTAAACTACATTTTCACATTTTTAATGTCATTTTTAAGTAGTTCTATAGTTGATCTTAATCTACTTTATTAATCTTTTTTTTCTTCTGTTCTTGTTTATGGTCATATAATGTTACACTCTATGGTGTTAACACATGATGAATTTACTCACATGAACTTGACACTTGTCTGATTAATTATCTTTTCTCTTTCTGTTTTCAGTCTGTGTGGATGCAGTATTACAGAGGAACAGTGTCTCATCCTGACTTCAGCTCTGAAATTAAACCCATCACACCTGAGAGAACTGGACCTGAGTGAGAATCAAATAAAAAACACAGGAGTGAATCACTTATGTGACGTACTGAAGGATTCACACTGTAAACTGGAGAGATTGAGGTCAGTAACATTCACATACAGGAATCAAAATGATTAAAATCAGTTCAACAGTTTAAACCAAAACACTTTATAGTATCTAACGATGCCTACAGAAGCTTCTTAAACGAGCTCATCCAGTAAGTAAAACTGTTAAAGTGTGGAATAAAGAGTCTTCAACATGTTTTACACTAAACAATACTTTTGCATTGAACTATTTTTAGAGTTTACCACAAAAAAATGCAGTTTTATAAGAGAAGTTTTTGTGACAGGTGGGATTCAGTTTATGGCACTTCTCATTCATTCCTATGGTATCTGTAAATGGCGATTGAGTGTCGCACAATTCTGAATGAAATTCAGTGACATCAGTGCTGTAATGTGATTGGTTATTAAGGGACACGTGATCCAAGTTAGCCGTTACGCTTTGTCCAATAGTAACTAATACAGACCCTCTCATCTCCCTATGCTAAGAAAATCTCTGACAAGGGGTAATTATGAACACAGGTGCAAAAAGAAAGGAAATATTGGTCCATCCAATCCTGAGATTGTGTAGAGATTAAGTAGAGTTTCACCTCCTTATCAAGGAGCTGGGGGATTGTCCCGAGTGAGGTGTGATCCCCAACTGTGAGGTGCAGGCCGTGCTACACGCTTACTCCACCGTGTTTGATCAGGTGACTTTGAGGAATACAAAAAGGGATATTACATCACTGCAGATTCCCAGTGCATGTGACAAATCCTGCAGCTCATCACAGAGTTCCAGCAGAAAAGCCAGGGAGCCATGAGTACCAAGACCACACTCCCAGATGAGCTGATTGAATTCTACACTCAGTTTGAGGCACCAATCATCAGCCAAAAACATAGGATTCTGGACTCAGAGGGTATTTTGGACACGTCACTCACGGTGTCATCGGCGGAGGTGTGCATGGCTCTGAAACCCATGGAAGGCAGCCCAGATGACATCCCGGATGGACAGTCAGGGTTTGCTAGTCAAGTCCTATGTAAAAAGGACCATTCCAGTCACCTTAGACTTATTAAAATTTGCATATAGACAAAATACATTTCCCAGGAGGATATCTTCAGTGTAGTGAAGCTTCATTTAATGAAGAGTAACTGTTAGTTTAGCTCACTACATTTTCCAAGTAGCTTGACCAACACTGTTAAAAAGTGCACAGTTCATTTGTGGAGTAACCTTCCTATCACTTCAGGATATTTACAGCACTAGGGTCATCATGAGGACCCACAACATCATCAGGGACAATACACATCCACAACACAGCCTCTTCACACTTCTGCTGTCTGGGAGATGTACAGGAGTATGAAATCAAGGACAGAAATTGCATCTCTAATAACTTTTATAATTTATTGATTATGTTTAGAAGTCTTTTGATGGTTTGCATCAAGGAGCTGTGAAACCGGTTACACTCACTGAATGAATCACATTTGTGCCAAACTCATACAAAGCAAAAACAAACATTCTCCTTCGATCCATGAACGTTTCTCACAGTTAATGTACACAATCTCACAGTCTGAAGCGTCTGTCACACATGCTGTTGTGAATAATTAAGCAAAGTGTCTTCTGATTGGATAAGAACACACAGTCTCATGAATAATTATGAGACACTGACACGTCATTGAAGTACTATAGTCCTTTACCACGTCACAAACTATGACGATCACAACTGTGTCACAAACTGTGACGTCAACACTATGTAGATTTTAAACCTGGAAGACAAAAATTGTGCAAAAAGCTCAAAATTAACCACTTTTTTCCAACAATTAAAATGAACAGATGCTAACATTGTCTTCTATGATGTGAAACAAACACCTCTGCTAAAATCTCAGAAAAAAAAGTTTCATGACCCTTTAAAAACAAGCTTCCCATTACCATCACTGACTGTTACCTTGTTTGTTGCACAATATATATTTGTATATTTTTGTGTATATTCATATATTTTTGTATAGTTAATCTGTCTATATTCTATACTGTATATTTTTGTGTAATGGAGACTTGCAGAGTAAGTTGTTGTGTGGTCTGAACATCTGAAAATTTTATTAAGTGTTTCTGTCCACTTCACTTATTGCCCATACAGCAGGTCAAATACCCAACCCAATATCCAATAATTTCAGTTAATAATACAAAAATTACACAAACATTTAAAGCTTATGGAAAGCTTTAAATTATTAGCCTACTTTGCTAATTTAAAATGAAATAATTCAAATCAAAAACAAAACTTATTGCATATTTTTAGTGAACACTTTGTAAAGAGCATTGTGTTTTTATATGTTTTACAGCATTGTGCATTGAATCCAGTGTTGAGCACATGATTGCAATGGTTAAGGCAGTGGTTCCCAAACTTTTTCTGCCCGGCCCCACTTTTGCAGAATAAAAAAATTCAAGCCCCAGCCCCGCATTTACACATAAACATAAACACAACTTCAGAAGGGTTTATTTGAAATGTAATAATTAAAATTCAGTGTGTGACAACTTACTGAAAAAAACTAAAAGAGGAACTAGTCACTTTTAGAGTAGAAACATTAAAAGTAAAGCACGCAGCTTTACTATGTATTATTTTTTTGTACTATGTAACAGCATTCATTGTTTTTTAAACAGATTTTCTCATATTTTCTTCTCTTTGTTGTAGTTGCGATCTTTGAAGTAGATTCATAATCTACTTCACGTTTACATGGCACTTGTTGTCTTTTCAAAAACTTGTCCATGCCTAGAGCAAAAGTACTATGGGTCATTAATTCATAATTTTACTCGTCTAACGGCAGTTCTCATTTCTTATATCTATTGCACCATCTAGTGGTCTGTTATTTTACGACAAAAACCGCTACAACTGATTACAGACAGCTGCAGCGGGGTGTAAGATGTGAAATCATTTCCTCATGAATTCAAAGTCCAGGAACCCTGACAAAAACAGATGCCATGCAACAAAACAATAAAACTAATCTGGAGAAGAGATCTTCAAAGAGGGCAAACAACACCACCCCTATTGCTCATTTACAACCCCTTTCCTCTCTCTCCTCTCCCCCCCTGCATCTCACACTTTTCCCCCAAAAGGTTCCACTGAAAGTCACTACGAATGTCCATATACTACATGTGTTACATTTTGTGAATATGTTGAAGTTTCCCTTTCATGTTTGGTATCATTCTAAAGGTCTTAGTGCGATTGGTAAAATGGTCTCAATTTCACAGAAGTCACTTATATTATGAGGAAGACTGACCACTTTTGTAGAATTGTGTTTTGCTGCTGAGGGGTGTGTTTTCCCCTTAGGGTCGGGTTAGAATCTCTAGCCAGGTGTGACCCTGGGTCATGAGATCTCCTGACAAACCAAAAGGTCTTTTATGTTTTTACAACTGATTGGAAGATTTGTTTGTTTTGGTCTGGGTATATAAGCGAAGTGACAAAACATTACGGGGGGATTCTGTATTCAGAAGAACCCCACACTGTGTGTGAGAGTCTCTGGAGCTTTGCCTCCAAATCTCTCACATGCTGCTGTGTTTCTCTATGCGGTCAGGTATGCATCTCTCACTCTTAGATTTATCTTGGAGTATGTTATGTATTCATTATAATTGGAACTGAATTTAATTCTGAATTGGATTTTCATTGTTAAGCTATGTAATTGGCATGATACCTTTTTACCTGACTGCTAATAAAATGTTAACTTTGACTTATTCTGGACTTTTTGGAAATGATTTTCTAGTAGGTTAATGTGTAATGGTGCTACCGCAAGACTGCGTCCAGGGCAGACCGCGCCGGAAGCACCGACTGATGAGCCATGGGGACATCACTAGGGCTCCGGATGTTGAGTTGTCACTGACTTAACACGATGTAACTCTCGCGGTTATTGAGGAAATATATACTTTTTGTTGAGAGCACGCAGGCGCGGCCCACTTTAAGATATTATAATCGCTCTACATCCTCTGAGTAAGTCAGAACTGGCGAGCTTGTGTCGACGAATTCGCCACGGCCGGGGTGTAAATCGAAAGCGGCACCTAGTCCCTAAGGAACGAAAATATTAAGATTGCGGGTCTTCCAGAATATTCAAATGTCTAAATTATTATACAGAAAAAATAGCCACGATCAGCAAATTACAGAATACAAACCAGAATTAACAAATTATTCATAATTGGAGTCAGACTAAATTATTCATGGAGTCAGATTTTTGTTTGGAAACTAAATTTTAATATTTCAAGGTAATTTTTACAGAAGCGCCGTAAAAGACCTACACGCAAGAAACCTTCAGCTGAACCGCTAGGCTTGCCGTAGCGGGAGGAGCCTTACAGGGGACTGCGAGTCGTCTTGAGGTAATAAAATATGATGAAATTCATATTTTGTGTTAAATTATTCACATATGTGGGGTCTTGTATCACCCTGAAAATGTTTATTTTTACAAAAAAATCTAGGGATGTACTGAAATGAAAATTCTTGGCTGAAACTGCTTTGTAATAATTATTTATTATTTTATTAATTAATATAGTCCTTTTGTAAGACTTTTTAATTTAACTCAATAATATTAATGATACTGAATAAAAATAATAATAACCACGTTTATTAAAAAAGTAACAATAAAATTGGACAGAAAATATATGAATATTAAATCTCAATATATTATTTTTATTCAGTTCTATGAAACAGAATCAGATATAGCTTTTTTTATTAATTATCAAAATAATGTATAGTCCTACAAAACTATTATTATCAGAGTATGTGATCAGAGCATACCGTCACGAGAGGGTCACGTCATTTTACTAGCGTTGTCCAGTACAGCAGTACTACAGCATGTTACAGCACAGTATGCGACGCTATTGCAAACAGGAACAAGTATACATAGACATTTTCTGTCGGCATGTTATTTCAATTCAGTTCAATTCAATTCAATTTAAAAAAAAAAAAAATTGTATAGCGCTTTTCACGATGCATATCGTTGCAAAGCAACTTTACACCAAATAAAGTGTTTACAATATACAGTGGGTATGGAAAGTATTCAGACCCCCTTAATTTTTTCACTCTTTGTTGTATTGCAGCCATTTACTAAAATCATTAAGTGGTTTTATCTCCAAGCCGGTGACTACGATATCATTCATTCTGGTATATTGTTCCAGATCCACCACACGGTTTTCCAGCAACATAATCCGCTTGTCCTTCTCAATGTTTTGTTGCCTCAAGGCTTTCACTTCCTCCACCAGGCTCATTATGGTCTTCTGCTGTTGTCTAACACCAGAAACCTCCTCCGTCAACATATCAAGCGATCGCTTAATGTCATCAACCTCCTCGGCCTGTGTGTGAAGCTTTTTAGGGGGCACAGCGTCTCGTTATCTTAACAGCACAAACCCCCGATTCGAATACGGCGCGTTCTCTCAACGGCGTTCTCTCAACCAGCAGCTGTTATGTGTAAAAATGCTTTTTCTATGTTAAGGTTTGACTGTAGTAATAATAATGCAAAAACTGAGACTTTACATCAACTTTTCAAACAAAAAATATTTAAAACATGACTAAAAGTAGTAGTTGAGAATGTCTGAATAAATATCAAAATCCATAACCTAATAAAAGTAAGCAACTGTGTAAAAAGTTTAAGCCTCTCTTAAAGCATCTTTGAGACATTGCCACAGTTCTTCTGGATTTAGTCTGTCTCAGTTTGTTCTGTTTCTTCATGTCAGTCCAGACGAACTGAATGATGATGAGATCAGATCTCTGTGTGGAGCACTGGCTGTTGTCAGACTCCTTGTGCAAATAATCTGACTGGATTATTAAAATTAATGGCAAAATGAATGTTTGGAAATGTAAACTGATATTTCCTACACACTACAGCAAAAGATAGAAATAACTGACCATAAACCATTTTTAGCTTGTGAAAATACTAATGGAAAAAGATTTTTGCACAGAACTATATGGAACAAAAATATATTACATTTATTTTACTGAAAAAAAAAAAAGTTATATTTCAGGTGTTCAGTCACTTTTGACCATGAAGAGCACAAGTGTAGCTCACAAATGAGGAGCATCAGAAGGTTAAAGCTTTAAAGTGACTGTAAGCTGGAGATACTACAGTGAATTGATGTCTAACAATTTGTTCCAAGTTTTTTTTTTTTGTTTGTTTGTTTGTTTAAATCAATGATATTTAGATTTAATTTAGTCAGATTTAGCTTTACAGCTAAGCTTTAGTTCATTTGAATAAGGAATAACATATTCTGTTTAGGGATTTACATTGTTTAGGTCATTTCTAGAATAAATGATTAATCATCTGAATGTGACATTTTCATTCTGGTTCTAGACTTTCAGACTGCAGTATCACTGAAGAAGGTTATAAAGCTCTGGCTTCAGCTCTGAGATCAAACCCTTCACACCTGATAGAGCTGGATCTCACAGGAAATGATCCTGGACAATCAGGAGTGAAGGAGCTCAATGATTTACTACAGGATCCAAACTGTCAACTCAAGACACTGAGGTAAAATGTGATGAAATAATGTAAAATAAATTATAAGCATGTGAATAAATTATATTATATTATATTATATTATATTATTTCACTAAGGTACATAATTTGTTGCTTCAAGAATGTTTAAGATGATCAAACTTGAAAGATCAGAGCGATTGAGGTGTTGTGTTGCTGGATGTAATAATGAACATAGTGGTCGTCATTTACTCCCGACATCTGAGCCGCTGAAGATGCAGTAGATTATGTTTGTTTGTAAAGGGAATGCGCCTCCCGATCTACATATATCTGTCTATGTTCACACAAATTATTCATGATCCAGCTTCACTTACAGCAGAAGTGAGTATAAGCATTTTTTTATGAATCTTTGCAATCGCCTTTCCTTATAACGTGGTAGTTAGGAAATTTAGCGGCTAAATGCGGCTAATGTAAACAAGATCGTCACTCCACAGAGAGAAGAGAGGGGCGGGGTGAGCAGAGCTCATTTGCATTTAAAGGAACAACCCCTTAGAATGAGATGATTTTTGCAGAGTTGATTTTGACAAGGTAAAAGGGGTGTTGTTTTACAAAACCATTGAGAATTTTTAATCAAAGTATATTAGAGACTTTTCATTAAGACCCTAAAGAATCATATCAACTTGTGGAAAATGGGCATCCCATGACCCCTTTAAATAAATTGATTCCTGTTTTATCTTCTCTTCTGCAGGTTTTTGGGTCCTGCTGCAGATGAAGCCTGTCAGTATGTGACTGGAATTGTGGGTAAAAACCCGTTACTCCTGAGAGAGCTGAATCTGAGTGAACATGAACTAGGAGACACACGAGTGAATCAGATCGCTGCTCTACTGCAGGATAAACACTGTCAACTCAACACACTGAAGTGAGTATCTTACATCATTTCACATGACTATTAATGTTACAGTAGTATATTTTAATTTTCCTTTGAGTCTGACCCTGTGTGAACCCTTGGTATTTCTAACTGACTCGATCCTAATGATCTGAGTGGTCTGTTAGGTTTATATTCAGTGAGCATATCTGCAATGTATTTAGGTCCTAGGCCATTGAGTGATTTATAAATGATTAAAAGTACTTTAAAATTAATTATAAATATAACTGAAAGCCAGTGTAGGGACCTGAGGACTGGTGTGATTTGCTCAGATTTTCAGTTTTCTTTAATGAAAATAATTATCCTTTTCCCTCACAAAAGCATTTTTTCTCTCGTCTGATGATGTGATGGTGGTAAATCCTATCAATCACATGAGATCACAGCAATAGCAAACAATTTTCCATCTTTTCATCCAAAATGAATTCCCGACCTGCATTTTTTCTTGGTCAAAAAGCTGTTTCACTTAGACATGCATCACAATAAGAAAAAAAAAATCACAAAATGTTCTATTTGTTGTCTGTAAACTACAAATTTAAAATGTTTTGAAATAAATTTTGATTTATGAACAGAATTTTCTTGATTTGTTACATTTAAACTCACAAACCTTTTTTTTTTTTTTTGGTCTGACTAAAGATTCTCCAGGGTTAAAATGTAACTAGTATCCTCAAATCCTTTTTTGTTTTACTTTGTTGGTGTGTGATTATTTATTTACTTATATTGTTTTCAGGTTTTAGCAACATTTTATTTATTGCATTGTGTGGTGTTTACTCATGATTCATTAAACTCACATATGAACAACATGTCTGATTCATTGTCTTTTCTCTTTCTGTCTTCAGTCTGCATCACTGCAGCATTACAGAGGAACAGTGTCTCATCCTGACTTCAGCTCTGAAATCAAACCCATCGCACCTGAGAGAACTGAACCTGAGCTGGAATAAACTAGGAGACTCTGGAGTGAAAAACCTCAGTGATCTACTGATGAACACACAATTCAAGCTGGAGAAACTAGAGTTAGTATCATTATACTGTACAGCAGTGACAGTGAGATTAAAGTTCACTGTTTACTTTCATAAAGTCACCATGAAATTAAAGTTGACAGTTATTATTTTTATGTAATATAGACTTCATTTGTCCGTGCACATAATGTATTTCTAATTTATGTGCCCTTATGATCTTTTATCTAAATAAGTTTCTCCCTCACAACAACATCTCTTCTCTCCTCTGATGATGGAGCAGAAAAATCTGTCAATCACTGGAGATCAAAATAATAACAAATGACAGCAATGCAATTAATGAATGGACCAAATTAAATCCAGCCATACATGTTTTTTTTGTTTGTTTGTTTTTTTGCGTTCACTCAGACATACTGCAAAATAAAGAAAGACAGTTGCAAAATTTTTGATGATTTTTTATTGATGATAAAGTACTCTTAAAATGTCTTTAGGTAAATTGTAATTCAGAAACACAATTGTCTTGATTTCTCACATTTAAACTCAATTTTCACATTTTTAATGTCATTTTTAAGTAGGTTTATAGTTGATCCTAGATCTTAATCTACTTTGTTCATCTTTTTTTCTTCTGTTCTTGTTTATGGACATATAATGTTTTTGCAATGTTTTAATTATTACACTGTATGGTGTTAACACATGATGAATTTACTCACATGAACTTGACACTTGTCTGATTCATTGTCTTTTCTCTTTCTGTCTTCAGTCTGTGGTATTGCAGTATTACAGAGAAACAGTGTCTCATCCTGACTTCAGCTCTGAAATCAAACCCATCACACCTGAGAGAACTGAACCTGAGTGAGAATAAACTAGGAGACTCTGGAGTGAAAAACCTCAGTGATCTACTGATGAACACACAATTCAAGCTGGAGAAACTACAGTTAGTATCATTATACTGTACAGCAGTGACAGTGAGATTAAAGTTCACTGTTTACTTTCATAAAGTCTCTGTGAAATAAAAGTTGACAGTTATTATTTTTATGGAATATTGACTTGATTTATCCGTGAACATAATGTATTTCTAATTTATGTGCCCTTATGATCTTTTATCTAAATAAGTTTCTCCCTCACAACAACATCTCTTCTCTCCTCTGATGATGGAGCAGAAAAATCTGTCAATCACTGGAGATCAAAATAATAACAAATGACAGCAATGCAATTAATGAATGGACCAAATTAAATCCAGCCATACTTTTTTTTTTTTTTTTTTTTTTTTTTTTGCATTCACTCAGACATACTGTACAAAAAAAAGGCAGTTGTAAAAAAGTGTTTATTGATAATAAATTACTCTTAAAATGTCTTTAGGTCAATTGTAATTCAGAAACAGAATTGTCTTGATTTCTCACATTTAAACTCAATTTTCACATTTTTAATGTCATTTTTAAGTAGTTCTATAGTTGATCCTAACATTAACATTAAATACAAAAGGTAGAATTAGAAATGCAAATAAATACAATTATACATATATATATATATATATATATATATATATATATATATATATATATATATATATAAATATAATGCAAAAAGAGCTTATGAGTGTAATAAAGTGACAAAGTAATAAAAGACAAAAGTCTTTAGAGGTAGTCTGTGGGTAGTAAGTGGGTAGTAGAGGTAGTTTGGTGCCGGTCGGTGGGTGTGTGTGTAAGTGTTAGTGCGTGAGTGTTTGTGTGTGTGTGTGTGTCACAGTTCAGGAAGTTTGTGGGGCAGAAGAAGGGAGTGGGGGCAGAGCCGGGAGAGAGTTTAGCTTCCTGACAGCCTGATGGGTGAAGCTGTCCTTCAATCCGCTGGTCCTGGCATGGAGACTCCGCAGTCTCCTCCCTGATGGCAGCAGGCTGAAGAAGCTTTGCATATGGTGGGAGGGATCAGCTGCTATGTAGAGGGCTTTTTTGGTGAGATGGGTGCTGTAGATGTCATGGAGAGAGGGGAGAGGGACACCAATGATCCTCTCAGCTGCTCTCACTATGCGTTGGAGAGTTTTTCGGCAGGAGGCATTGCAGGCTCCAAACCACACAGTGATGCAGCTCGTCAGGATGCTCTCGATGGTGCCTCTGTAGAAGGTGTACATGATGGGGGCTGGTGCTTTTGCTCTTCTCAGTTTGCGGAGGAAGTAGAGACGCTGCTGTGATTTCTTAGCCAGTGCAGTGGTGTTGTTCGTCCAGGAGAGATCCTCAGTGATGTGCACACCCAGCAACTTGGTGCTGCTTACTCTCTCCACAGACCCACCGTTGATGGTCAGAGGAGCATGCTGAGTGTGTGCTCTCCTGAAGTCAACAATAATCTCCTTTGTTTTCTGTACGTTCAGAGAGAGATTGTTGTCTCTGCACCACTCGGCCAGGCGGCTCACTTCGCTTCTGTAGTCGGTCTCATCCCTTTTGCTAATGAGACCCATCACAGTCGTGTCATCCGCAAACTTGATGAAGAGGTTGGAGCTGTGTGACGGTGTGCAGTCGTGGGTCAGCAGAGTGAAGAGGAGGGGGCTCAGCACACATCCCTGAGGGGCCCCCGTGTTAAGAATGATGGTGCTGGATGTGTTACTGCCGACCCGTACTACTTGTGGTCTTCCGGTAAGGAAATCCAACAGCCAGTTACACAGTGAGGTGTTGAGCCCCAGCTGGACCAGTTTTTGAGTGAGCTGTTGGGGGATTATGGTGTTAAATGCTGAACTGAAGTCTATGAACAGCATTCGGACATATGAGTCTTTTTTGTCCAGATGTGTGAGTGCTGAGTGGAGTGCAGTGGAGATGGCGTCATCGGTCGAGCGGTTGGGCCGATACGCAAACTGGAAAGGGGTCCAGGGAGGGGGGCAGGACAGTCTTAATGTGCTGCATGACTAGCCGTTCAAAGCACTTCATGAGGATGGGAGTAAGTGCAACAGGACGGTAGTCATTAAAGCAGGAGGGAGATGACTTTTTAGGGACCGGAATGATGGTGGTGGCTTTGAAACAAGTCGGGACGACAGCCAGGTTGAGAGAGATGTTGAAGATGTCTGTGAAGACATCAGTGAGTTCCACTGCACAGTCTCTCAGTACGCGACCAGGAATGTTGTCAGGACCCGGAGCTTTGCGTGCGTTGATCCTGCTGAGGGATCTCCTCACACTGTCTGGGGACAGAGTCATCACCTGGTCACCAGGAGGGGGTGGGGTCTTTTGTGGAGTGGTGCCGTTTTGCACTTCAAAGCGAGCGAAGAAGGTGTTCAGCTCGTTCAGCAGGGAGATGGTGCTGTCACAGGTCTGTGGTGGGGGCTTGTAATCAGTGATGGTCTGTATGCCCCGCCACAGGCTCCGTGTGTCTCTGCTGTCTTTGAAGCGGTGGGATATTCCCCTGGAGTACTGTCTCTTAGCCTCTCTGATGCCACGGGACAGGTTGGCCCTGGCTGTCTTCAGGCTCGCCTCATCTCCAGTTCTGAAGGCAACGTTCCGAGCTTTCAGCAGCCTGTAGACCTCCCCTGTCAGCCATGGTTTTTGGTTGGCATGAACAGTGATGGTTTTAGTGACTGTTACATCCTCAGTGCATTTGTTGATGTAGGCAGTAACAGTCTCTGCGTACTCCTGGAGGTCGGTGGTGTTATTGTAAGTGGCAGCCTGCTTAAACATACTCCAGTCTGTGGTGTCAAAGCAGTCCTGTAAAGCCTCTGAAGACCCTTCCGGCCACACTTGTATCTGCTTACGAACCGGTTTGGTGACTTTAACGAGTGGTCTGTAAGCAGGCATTAGCATGACAGTGATGTGGTCTGAGGCGCCGAGGTGGGGGAGGGGGAAAGCTTTGTAAGCTCCTCTCTGGGTGGTGTAAACAAAGTCCAGCGTGTTATTTCCCCGTGTTGGAAAGTCTATGTGTTGTTGTATTTTGGGAAACACACTTTTTAAGTCTGCATGATTAAAATCCCCAGCCATGATGAGAAAAGCATCAGCGTGGGCTGTCTGCTGCTCACTGATGTGCTGGTACAGTTCATTCAGTGCCTCACTCCTGTTGTTGCCATTGGAGGAGGAAGGGATGTACACAGCACACAGCAGTATGGCTGTATATTCCCTCGGTAGATAGAACAGCCGGCACTTAATAACCATAAACTCCAACACTGCCGGCACTTAATAACCATAAACTCCAACACTGGTGAGCAGTATTTGCAGACCGTAACAGCATCGCAGCACCAGGCGTCATTGATGTAAACACAAAGTCCGCCACCGCGGGTCTTACCTCCCGCGACAACAACTCTGTCGGCACGGTAGCATGTTAGCTGGTCGAGCTGAATGGCGCGGTCCGGGACACTGTCGCTGAGCCATGTTTCCGTGAACACAAAAACACAACAGTCCTTTACATTCCTCTGAGATGAACGTAGTAGTCGGATGTAGTCCAGTTTGTTATCCAATGAGCGTACGTTGGCCAGAACGATGGAGGGGATAGCGGGTTTGTGTGGGCTAGCCGCTAGCCTAGCTCGGATGCCTCCGCGCTTACCCCTCTTCTGCTTCCTCTCATGCCTCTTGAGGCGCTTCCATTGTGGGCAGGGTGCAGGAGTGGGGGTCGGTGATTGAGTAGGCCTCCGGAGCAGACTCAGATCATTCAGCTCTTCGGCGTCCGCGGAGTTTAACTTAAAAAGTTTGTTTCTGCCGATGTCGAGCAAAAATTTTCGGCTATATACGCGCTTAAAGACAGATAAACGCGACGAAGACGTACAAAAACACTGTGACTTACAGGACGAAAAACATGAAAACACCGTTTTGTCGGGAGAGAGAGAAGCTGCAGCGTGTGCACACGCCGCCATCTTGGATGTAAACTTGTCTGATTCGTTGTCTTTTCTCTTTCTGTTTTCAGTTTGTGTGATTGCAGTATTACAGAGAAACAGTGTCTCATCCTGACTTCAGCTCTGAAATCAAACCCATCACACCTGAGAGAACTGAACCTGAGCTGGAATAAACTAGGAGACTCTGGAGTGAAAAACCTCAGTGATCTACTGATGAACACACAATTCAAGCTGGAGAAACTAGAGTTAGTATCATTATACTGTACAGCAGTGACAGTGATATTAGTTTACTGTTCAGTTTATTTTAATTTTTTTGTGTGTATTTGTGACTTTACACTCAAAAATTATTTTTGGCTCTTGTTCATTTTAATTGAAATGAGCTAAAGTAACACGTTTTTGAACATTCACATAGAAGAATCAAAATGATTAAAATCACTTCAACAGTTTAAACCAAAACACTTTATACTCAAAATCTCATGATGAGTCTGAGTTCACATTATATTTGTGAAAAATTCTTCAAAAAATGATTTGTTTGTAAGATGATCCTGTTTGTCTCTTTCTAGTCTTATTGAATGTGGAATTACAGATGTTTCTTCTTTAACTCAGTCTTTGACAAACACAAAAGCACTGCAGTTTCTAAAAGAGCTTGATCTGTGTATCAATATGATTGGAGACTCAAAGCAGCAGCTCATTGATGTGCTACGAGACTCAAACTGTAAACTGATGTGAGTAAACTTCACTTTCTGATATTAAAGAGATTAATTTACCTCTAATATGTGAACAAATATATACTTTCAAATATTTGTGGAAAAAGGTTTATCAAATTATCATCAAGCTTTATTTCAAAGGGTTTGTGTCAGAATGAAATGTAAAGTTGATAAATGTTGAACACAAAGGAGGAAAGAGAACAAAAGCACACTGTCAGAGCTTTATACAACAACACCTGCTTTATTAATGACATCAGTAATAGTGAATCATTACAGTTTGAAATAGATTTGGTCAGATTGTAGGAAAACGCTGGTAAAATCAGTGCAGATTCCAGCTTCAGCTCACAGCCGTCCAGCATCACATGATCAATGTCTCTGTCTCTTGTGTTTTTACTTTGACAAGCAACACGTCACATTACTTATGTAAGGTTTAATCAGGGTGCGAATTCCCTCCACCTCTAGTCTAAATATCTCTACCTCTACCCCATCTCTGTGTCTGCTTTTTCCATGGAGGGATGGGAATTTTCAATCTCACTTTTCAAGTGAGAGCATCAGTTTACAAACTTCAGTCAGTCACACAGAAGCGAGATTGGTGCTGGTCAGTCATCAGATAATAGGGTCAAACAAGCAATCAAGGAAGTAGAGATAAAACTATAAAGTTGTTGTGAACAGGGTAGAGAACAGAAATATAGCAAAATATATGAGAAATGCAGTTAAAGACATGGTATAGCATATATATTGCTTTACAGCTATATACAGTGGGTACATAAAGTATTCAGACCCCCTTCAATTTTTCACTCTTTGTTATATTGCAGCCATTTAAGGTTCATTTAAGTTCATTTTGTTTTCCTCATTAATGTACACACAGCACCCCATATTGACAGAAAAACACAGAATTGTGTTTGCAGATTTATTAAAAAAGAAAAACTGAAATATCACATGGTCCTAAGTATTCAGACCCTTTGCTCAGTATTTAGTAGAAGCACCCTTTGGATCTAATACAGCCATGAGTCTTTTTGGGAAAGATGCAACAAGTTTTTCACACCTGGATTTGGGGATCCTCTGCCATCCCTCTTTGCAGATCCTCTCCAGTTCTGTCAGGTTGGATGGTAAACGTTGGTGGACAGCCATTTTTAGGTCTCTCCAGAGATGCTCAATTGGGTTTAAGTCAGGGCTCTGGCTGGGCCATTCAAGAACAGTCACGGAGTTTTTGTGAAGCCACTCCTTCGTTATTTTAGCTGTGTGCTTAGGGTCTTGTTGGAAGGTAAACCTTCGGCCCAGTCTGAGGTCCTGAGGACTCTGGAGAAGGTTTTCGTCCAGGATATCCCTGTACTTGGCTGCATTCATCTTTCCCTCGATTGCAACCAGTCGTCCTGTCCCTGCAGCTGAAAAACACCCCCACAGCATGATGCTGCCACCACCATGCTTCACTGTTGGGACTGTATTGGACAGGTGATGAGCAGTGCCTGGTTTTCTCCTGTAAGGCTCCTCCCGCTACGGCAAGCCTAGCGGTTCAGCTGAAGGTTTCTTGCGTGTAGGTCTTTTACGGCGCTTCTGTAAAAATTACCTTGAAATATTAAAATTTAGTTTCCCAACAAAAATCTGACTCCATGAATAATTTAGTCTGACTCCAATTATGAAGAATTTGTTAATTCTGATTTGTATTCTGTAATTTGCTGATCGCGGCTATTTTTCTGTATAATAATTTAGACATTTGAGTATTCTGGAAGACCCGCAGTCTTAATATTTTCGTTCCTTAGGGACTAGGTGCCGCTTTCGATTTACACCCCGGCCGTGGCGAATTCGTCGACACAAGCTCGCCAGTTCTGACTTACTCAGAGGATGTAGAGCGATTATAATATCTTAAAGCGCCTGCGTGCTCTCAACAAAAAGTATATATTTCCTCAATAACCGCGAGAGTTACATCGTGTTAAGTCAGTGACAACTCAACATCCGGAGCCCTAGTGATGTCCCCATGGCTCATCAGTCGGTGCTTCCGGCGCGGTCTGCCCTGGACGCAGTCTTGCGGTAGCACCATTACACATTAACCTACTAGAAAATCATTTCCAAAAAGTCCAGAATAAGTCAAAGTTAACATTTATTTATGCCAGGCATATTCAAAATAGCAATGAAAGTTCAATCAAAAATACGTTCAATTAATCAAAGAAATACAACTTTTACAGGAAAACATCACATTTTATTTACATTACTGATCAGCATAGAATTCAACCCTATAAAATAAAATAAGAACAAAGAGTCAGCATACCTGGCAAATAAAGAGACACACGACAATCGTGCGGGAAGTTCTGGTTACAGATGCTTCCCTGAATGTTTCGCCAATCCTCTTTAAGTACCCAGATCAGAACATTATAATCATAAATCAAGCGCAATAAAACTTCACAGGACCTTTTGCTGAAGCCTAGAATAACTTGAAAGTTGGGGGTGTAAAGACAGCATGTGGTACAGACCCCTTCAGCAACACCACCCATATCAGGAGAACAGAGTTTTTCTTAAGTTTCAAATCTTTATTTCTGGTCTGTTCCACTGGTAGGGGACTGAAATATTATTTCCAACCGCACTGAGACTATAAAACTGATATCAAACATGAGGGGTTCCTGATTTTGAATTCAAGATATATATGTGACTGTTTTGTGTGAGTGTGATAGCTTAGATCCTTGGCCTCTTCTCTATAGTGACCTGCCCCCTGTTGCTAGAGGAAAGGATGGGCCAGGTGGTTGATAAGCAAATGGTCTTTCCTCCTGGGCCTTCTTGGATCTTCCTGTCTCACGAAGAGTTTATTATTTTACGGTCTCACACTGGCATTGCGAGAGTTCCTGTGTATGTAACTTCACGGGAAGATCATCGGCTCCTACACTCCACACATACCGCTTAGAATTAAGGCCAAAAAGTTCTATGTTGGTCTCATCAGACCAGAGAATCTTATATCTCACCATCTTGGAGTACTTCAGGTGTCTTGCACTGAGGAGAGGCTTCCGTCAGGCCACTCTGCCATAAAGCCCCGACTGGTGGAGGGCTGCAGTGATGGTTGACTTTCTACAACTTTCTCCCATCTCCCGACTGCATCTCTGGAGCTCAGCCACAGTGATCTTTGGGTTCTTCTTTACCTCTCTCACCAAGGCTCTTCTCCCCCGATAACTCAGTTTGGCCAGACGGCCAGCTCTAGGAAGGGTTCTGGTCGTCCCAAACGTTTTCCATTTAAGGATTACGGAAGCCACTGTGCTCTTAGGAACCTTAAGTGCAGCAGAAATTTTTTTGTAACCTTGGCCAGATCTGTGCCTTGCCACAATTCTGTCTGTGAGCTCTTCAGGCAGTTCCTTTGACCTCATGATTCTCATTTGCTCTGACATGCACTGTGAGCTGTAAGGTCTTATATAGACAGGTGTGTGGCTTTCCTAATCAAGTCCAATCAGTATAATCAAACACAGCTGGACTCAAATGAAGGTGTAGAACCATCTCAAGGATGATCAGAAGAAATGGACAGCACCTGAGTTAAATGTATGAGTGTCACAGCAAAGGGTCTGAATACTTAGGACCATGTGATATTTCAGTTTTTCTTTTTTAATAAATCTGCAAAAATGTCAACAATTCTGTGTTTTTCTGTCAATATGGGGTGCTGTGTGTACATTCATGAGGAAAAAAAAATGAACTTAAATGATTTTAGCAAATGGCTGCAATATAACAAAGAGTGAAAAATTTAAGGGGGTCTGAATACTTTCCGTACCCACTGTATATTATACAGACACTTATTTATTTATTTATTTTTTTTACTTTGTGGACCCTGAAGGTTATGAGATGTATCCAAGATACTAATAAAGTTAAAGGAATGATTATTATTGCAAAATAACTAATGAAATAGTTTTTTGAAGTTAAATCGAGAGTTACCATGGACTGACATCTCAACCGTACAGTAGAGTTTTATAAAAAACCTAAATTGAAAAAAAAAGTGCATGAGGCTATTTATTAGTTGTCTGCTAATAAGAATTTATTGTTAAATAAATATTGTTTTTCCATTAGCATTTAGAGGTGAAAGTTAAAGGGTTAAATGTCATGGTGTCATCAGAGAGAATCTGCACAACGTGCTCACTACTGTCTCCACACTAACAATTTTAACAGCCGAGTGTAAACGAGAATTGAGTGCAATGAATTATATTTATACACCATTCATATACATTGATGGTAGAAACAGAATAAATGTCTCCACACTGAACAGCCTACTGTTTATTTCAGTAAATGGAGCAGGGGTTGTCTCATTCCCTGATGATCCTTGCACCGGAAAGTAGAAAAAAAACACAGAAGTGTGTCATCAAAGCAGAGTGTTTAGTCTGACAAATAAGCATAAACAAAAAATATTTGCTATAGCCGTTTAAGAAAGTGTTTTTATTTTATTTGTGTTTAAATATTATTTGTTTGTGTTTTCTCTAGTTTAATTTGTTAATTAAGAAAGAAACTTGTAAGCGTCATAAAATTGGACGGCAGAAAGGGAGTGGGACAGATATAATTTTTTGGCTTGATGTTTTGGTCTTTTGTCTCGGCTGCAGAAGCATGGCAGCGGGCTTTGTCTTGAATGCACTTCAGTGTTTTGTTTTTCATAGAATCCCTTCTTTTTCGTTTGCTATAATTTGTATCTTAACTTTAATATAATTCTGTTGGTAAATTATCTTTCGAATAAAAGCAAAATGCTGAATAAACATTTCTTGGAATGAAGTGCGTTCAAGACAAAGCCGCTGCCATGCTTCTGCAGCCGAGACAAAAGACCAAAACGCTATTTATATTTTATGTTCACAGCACTGTAGAGCACAGCTATTCAGTTAATTTCACTTTATTTGAGTAATTAAAAAGGATTTGTTCATGAATGAAAGCATTTCAAAACATCCCCCCTCTGGTTTTTCCACAAATCACACCCTGGGTATAATGTACATCCAGCTCTCCAGGACATCCAGTTGTTATCACAGAATAAACCGACAGGTTGATCAGGACTTGTATCATCCTGAAGGGGTTTATTCTGTGATAACAACCAGCTGGATGTGCATTATCCCACTTATTATATTGTTTCTGGCCACATAAGTGAATGATTAGACACAAATTATTACATTGTTTAGCTCTTTAAATGCAAAGCTTCCACAAAGAAAAACAGTTCCTAACAAACTACTGTGAACCTGAAAGTTCACACAAAACGGACATTGAAGACATAATGTACAGTCGCTGTATGAATGTATATAAAACTGTTTGTACACAGCAGATGTTTTCCAGATGAAGTGATCTTTAACAGAACGTACGTGTGCTATCTGGGGTTGTGTCATTAATTACACATCTTTTCACTGCATAAATAAAGATGAGGACATACAATGTTATTTGAGAAGAAAACCTTTTAAAAAGACAAACCCTGTGTCAGAAATCGCCCCCATACGCTTAAATAGGGCACTTTTTGAGATGGCAGCCATTTTCGGTGGTGTCCAAAACCGTAGTGAACATTATCGAGTGCACTCATTCAATAAAATGTAAATTGATTATTAAATTGTTTAATTAGGTTTATACATAATTTCCATGACAGAGTTGAAGATAAATCCTTTCATACTGGAGCTGCCAGTTTCGAATGATTATTAAACAGCAGCACAAACTATGCAAAAGCGTCAGTCCTTCCAGTGACTCCAGTGTCTGAATTCACTCACTCGTTTTCATTCACTCCTTCAACTGAACTGTATTAGTGGTCTAATGTAGGGAATAGTGAATGAGGGTATTTGGATTCAGTTAAACACTTCTCATCCGTTAACAACAACTTTAACAACAAGACACACTTCGAACAATGTATCCACAAGTCTACTATTAACAGGAATCTCCTCCAGTTTAGTTTGATGGTAAATACAGTCAGTAGCTGAGACACAAGCTAATTGCAGTTGTGTTTGAATGAGTCGAGTGAGAGCGCGGTGGTGTGATACGAGAGAAGTAAAAGAAACGCCGGACTCAAATACCCGTATGACTGTGTGTTATTCTGCGTTGCTAATGACAACGGTTGTTATCAGGGAATAACACACCTCAGAATGTCACGACTGACCAATCAGAATCGAGTATTCCGGGAGCTGTGCAATAATTTCAGTTATTTACTGAGACCAAAACAAACATGTTTAAACTAGAGGACAAACAGCTTTAACTAGTGGAACATTTCACTGAAAGGTTTTTGTTTTAAGGCAAAATCACATTTGTATTTGTTCCATGTCATTTATTATATTTGGCGTAAACTCATTAGTATGTGTTTCACTTTATTTTGACTCAATAGAGACACGGATTGGAATTCATGTTCTAAATGTATTATATTTAAAACACAAATACTGTTTTATAAATGCATATTTAAAATTAGGTATAGTCAGTAATTAATCTGATTTTAAAGTAATTAATAGGATTTTAATGTAACTTTTCACTAAAAAAAAAAAAAACTGATTGAAATATAGTAACTAATTTGTAGTTTGTTCCACTGAACTCTGATTATCTTCTCTTCTATTCCACCTTACAGTGTACATACATATCCCTGGTACTTCAACTACAAGAAATACCTGTAGTTCAATCACCAAAAGATGATAAATGCTGTATATCATAGTTTGAAGTCGTCTTGAGAGGCGCAGTAAACATCAGGTGAGGATCCACAGAAGAGCTTCACTACTGTGTCTATGAGGAGAAAGAAATGTGTGATAGATGTGTGAATGTGATCCATACAGGTGAAGAGACTCAGACTTTACAATCAAATAATGCAGCATGTGTGTTAGAAACATGTGATATTGAATGATTAATGTTGCTTTAGTATTCAAGTGATCATTTTGTTTAATTTAAAGCTGGAACAGAGGAGGAAGAAGCTCAGATGAGTCTGTCTGGCTCTTCAGTTTAATAATATTTGTATTAAAATCATCCATAATGATTCAGATGTTTCTAATCATAAATGCAGCACTTAAATGTATGAAAATAAATGTTACTTGAAACATTTGTCATATCATATTTTATACACATTGTTATTGTATTTTATTTTATATTAGGTTAGTTATGTGTGTGTCTGTTGTTAATGTACAGATATCCAGTATATTGTGTTTCTCAATTCACAAATAGAAATTTTGAATTCTTTTACCATGGAAAAGATTTCCCCATAGCTGATTTTGGCAACTATGCATATAATGATACCGACTACGCCACCCCGGGAAAAATTCTACCGGGGAAAATACCATCAAGACACACAGGTTCGAAAACAGCTGAGTCAGGACATAAGACACTGATGAAATACACAATAAATTTTATTAAACACTAAATGAATTGCCAATGCAAATAACTACACACACAGTTCTGCATCCACTCCAGGGCTGGGGGCCTAGCTTTCCTAGTCTCTGAAAGACAAAACACAACAAAACACACGTGCACTCACACTCCACAGCACCCCATATAGTGAACACTGCACACAGCAGGATACCGCCACCAGCAGAGAAGGGCTCGTCCCTCACACTATAACTGGTCACCCCAACACCTGGAGAAAGAGCAAATAATACTTTAAACACCACAACGGAATGTTACACACACGCACGCACACACACACACCTTGTAAGATAACACAATTTAACCATTGAGTTACAATGAAAACAAAAATAATACAAAAATTAACAAACAATTGCGCAGGTCACTAATGAAAATTACATATGGCCACAACACCACAAAAATACAATTGCAAAGGCAGTAAACAAATATTCAAAAAGAAAAACAAACAAATCAAATCAATCAAATAAACTTTCTAAAACACAGGACCTCAGAATACGGTGGGAACTGTAGAGTACTGGTCCCAAATTTCTCAAAAGGATAAGTGAAATGATGTACAGCCGCCACTTAAGTCCCTTCGACTGCAGCGAGTCAAGCCACCGCCCAGCTGATTCTTCAAGTGTAACTACGGAGACGAATTCGCTGATATGAGGTGAAGTACACCCCGTCCGATAACACGCAGAAATAGCTTCTCAATATGACTTCGACAGTCCAACCGCTTGGATGTACAGCGCCCCGGAAAGAAGACCGTCTGCACCCCGCTGTTACACCACCGTCGAAGATCCCACGCACGTCTATAAACATACAGCTGTACCAAACGTACGCCGTAACAAGAAAGCCCACTGCAACGGCTTGCACCTCAAATTGGAACAATCCACCACCCTGCCGATTACGCCAAAAAAAAAGCTCCCAAGATGTAAACACGTCGCTTCCGAAAATGTATGGTAACAATATAACCGCAGGATTCCTCAGTCCACACAAACAAACACTCCCACGCTACACCGGAAACCTAATGACGTCACCAATGACGATAGGAGCATCCATTCCTAGGTACCTACGGCTGCCTTTATAGGACGACCATTATGAGTGGGATAAAACCCCACGCCCCTTAAAAGAAACACTGACCATCGGCTACAATCTACCCCCTCTTTTGTCGTCGTCGACGGAGAACCAAACTTCTACCGGCCCTCTCCGCCAGTAACCTAACACCAGGGCCTAAATAAAGCAGTAACTGTGTTAGATGTCAAAACAAGTGGATTGTTAGATTCCACCTCTCTTCTTCCTACTGCTCTGGGCAGATGATGCACGTTAGAATGTTGTCCTGCCCCTACTCGTTCCGTTCGTCGCAGGGTTACCTCAAGCTGACTAGATGACCCCCTTGAGACAGGTGCTGGTACTGGCAAAGAACTCATACTGCCACCACAGGCCTTACACCCTACCAGATCATCCACACTAGGGACAGCCATGTCTGTCGCTCCGGAAGGAGACACACTTCCTACCATATCCTCCCGGCCCACTACAGGATGTTCTGACATTATATAAGCCAAGTCTCCATCTACCTGTTCTTCTTCCATTGTCACCTCCACTTGCGGCTCGACCCTGATCTCAGGAAGATCACAAGGCGCCACCTCCCCCTGGGCTCGGGGTTTCAATAAGGACCTATGAACATGACGTACCTTTTCCTGGTCATGCACTGGGGCTACTGTATACACAGGTCCACCAGCCTGTGGAGCTCTGACCACTCGATACACAGTCGAACTCCATAGATCCTGTATCTTATGTCGACCCCGAACCCCATGGTCCCGCAGGTAAACCAGCTGACCTTCATACAACGGCAATTCCTTAACCCGCCGATCATGCTCCTCCTTACGTCGGGTAGCGGCAACCTGCAACCTGCCTCGAGCACCTTCAAAGGCAACCTTTAAACGTGCCTGGTGCTCCTCCACCCACTGGTGCACCCTACCTGCCACTGGTTCATGTACTCTACCAAGCAAAAAGTCAATGGGCAGCCTGGGAACTTGCCCAAACATAAGAAAATATGGGGACTCTCCCGTGGTCTGATGAGGAGTGGTATTATAGCAAAACAGCACCTGTGCCAAACAAGAGGCCCAATCGGTCTTTCTCTCAGGGGTCAAAGTTCGCAGCAAGTTATGTAGGGTTCTATTGAACCTCTCACATTGGCCATTGCCCGCTGGATGGTAAGGCGTGCTACGTGACTTGCCCACCTGATAGAGACTACACAGCTGTTGTATCAACTGAGATTCAAAGTTGCGGCCCTGGTCGGAATGAATCCGACCAGGGACCCCAAACTTGAAAAACCACTCATTCACCAAAACACGGGCAACAGTCTCAGCCTGCTGGTCCCTAGTGGGCACAGCCACCGTAAATTTACTGAACACGTCCGTCATCACCATCACATTCTCCTGCCCCGAATGCGACGGCTCTAAGATGGTAAAATCAATAGCCACGATTTCATTTGGGCGAGAGGCCAACAGATGCCCCATATAACTTCGTGCAACTGGCGCCGCATCCTTAGCTACTTGGCACCGCTCACACTCTCGAACCCAGCGTGCTACGTCGGCCGACATACCAGGCCAGTAGCACCGCTGCCGCACCAACTCAAGGGTACGTTCAACACCTTGGTGCCCATGGTGTTGGTGCAACTGAACCAGCACCTCCATGTGTAATGCCATTGGCAACAGCAGCTGAAACATCGCCTCCCCACCATCAGAACGAAAAATTTTACGGTATAACAAACCTTCTTGTTCTGTCAGTCGGTTCCATTGTCGGAGAAGCATAACAACTGGCTTAGGCAACTGTCTCCACACCCGAGGCTCCGGGCATTGCCCCTGCTGCCAGAATTTCCTCACCTCTCCTACAACGGGGTCTGCCATCTGCAAGGCGACAATGTCCGATACAGAACGACTAGGCCAGGCCTGTATAGTGCTCTGCGTGGTGACCTCAACTAAGTCAATATTTACTGCCCGCCTTAACAATTCTGGAACCGCTGCTCCTAATGAGCAGCCACTCTCTCCCTGAAGTCCAGACATAGGTAAGCGGGAAAGTGCATCAGCGTTCTGATTGTTCTTACCTGATCTATACTGGAGCTCAAAGTCAAATGCAGCCAACTCAGCAGCCCACCGTTGCTCGGTGGCCCCAAGCTTAGCTGTAGCCAGGTGACTAAGCGGATTGTTATCGGTGCGTACCAGACACTTATGACCCAGCAGATAGTCTCTGAATTTTTCGGCCATGGCCCACTTAAGAGCCAAAAACTCCAGCCGCATTGAACTATAAGTAGCTGTATTACGCTCAGCCGGCCTAAGGCTTCGGCTCGCATAAGCAACTGGTCTAACCTTACCGTCAAATTCCTGCGAGAGTACTGCTCCTAGCCCTCCGTAACTAGCATCGATCTCTAAAATAAAAGGCCGAGAAAAGTCAGCATAGGCCAACACTGGTGCTGTTGTAAGAGCATGCTTCAAAGATTGAAAGGCTTCCTCACACTGTTCTGACCACACCGCAGTTAGTTCCTGACCACGCTTGCTAGACTTGCCTCCTGTCAACACTGCCACGACCTTGTGTAATGGGGCTGCCAACCTGGCAAACCCCTCAACAAAACGCCTATAATAGCTGGCAAAACCCAAAAAGGTTCGCAGCTCTGACACGGTTCTAGGGCAGGGCCACTGGGCTACAGCCTCGATCTTCTTTGGGTCTGTCGCTACCCCCCGGGAGGAGATAATGTAACCCAAATAACTCACCTCCTCTCTGAAAAACGCACACTTCTCCAGTTTTACCTTAAGGCCCTCCACTTTCAACCGACCCAACACCACCCTTAGTCGCTGCAAATGCTGCTGCACGGACGAAGAAAACACAATAATGTCATCCAGATATAACAAGACAGATTGATGCCTTTGGTCTCCAAAGAGCCGTTCCATCAAACGCTGGAACGTACCCGGCGCATTGCATAAACCAAAAGGCATGCGATTCCATTCAAAGAGCCCAAAGGGCGTACAAAAAGCAGTTTTGGGCCGATCAGGTTCAAAAACTGAAACTTGATTGTACCCGCTGGTCAGATCTAATGTTGAAAACCACCGGGCACCTACCAAGGAGTCCAATGTTTCTTCAATCCGGGGCAGCGGAAAGGCGTCCTTGCGGGTCTTAGAGTTAAGTTGACGGTAGTCAACGCACATCCGGAGACTACCGTCCTTTTTCTTAACTAATACGATTGGGGAGGCATACGGACTACAGCTCTCCCGAATAATCTGTGCATCTAGCAACTGACTAATATGAGTCTTTGCTAGCTCGTATTCTGACGGTGGAATACGCCTATACCGCTGTCGAACCGGAATATCATCAGTAAGGGGAATCTCATGCGATAAAAGATTTGTACACCCTAGGTCTCCCTCATGGGTCGAGAACACATCTTGAAACTCCCAGAGAAGGGCTCTAACCTGCTTCTGTTCTTCCTCGGTTAATGCTCCCAACTCAACAGTGTCAATCTGTTCTAATATAGATGTGGCAGAAACGCTGCAAGATGCAGCTGAAATACTCACGGAGGGGACCTCCGTCAACCCAGCCGGTAAGTCCGTCAGATACACCTCCCGCAAAGTACCTATTACAGTAGTGGGGAAGAGCACTACATCAATGGTCCCAACATTAACTACCGGTACATAAACAGTCCCCCTGGTCACTTGTACCAAGGAAGAAGGAGCCAATAAACCTGCGGGCAAACCTGTCTCAGGGGGCTCAAACAGCACAGTGCTGCCCATATACTGGGTAGAACATGTAGCTGCTACAAACTGAATAGTACCACCTGCAATACGACACGCATTTCGTCCCCTCACTCTTACATTACTACCACAGTCTAAAGCACGGGTGACCCGTTGACATTCTTGAAATGCCTGAACGATTTTAGAATCCTGCCTTACAGATGGCAGTTCAAATAGTGTAGACCCATGACTGCCGAAAAGCTCCTGGTAACAGCGACCAAGCACATTCATTCCCAGAACACCAGGAACGTCAGTGCTGCCACCAGGAGGATCTCGGACCACTAACACACCACAACCCTGAATTAGATTACCACAAAGTTCGATGTCTAGTTCCACATAACCAATATACGGGATCTCCAACCCATTGGCTGCTCTGAGCTGCAGCCAATGACATGAACGCAGATGATCCTGGCCCCAAGGTTCAAACTTGAGCCGAAAACAGCTCTCTGTAATAGTCGACACCATGGAGCCGGTATCAATCAGACAAGGTATTGAAACTCCTCCGATCTTAACTACCAAGTGTGGACATGAGGAAACCAAACGAGACACTGACCTATTACCACTAAAAACACAAGAGCCACGCACATCCCCTACCGGACTGAGGCTCCGCAGCCCGGCGGGAACTAGTTTTCCGATGGTTGAGGGGCAGAAACTGGTCTACATTCGCCAGCGGAGGGAACAATTGCTTGTGACGGGGGACGGGGAAAACAGCGTTCGCCATCACAATTTCGAGCAATATGTCCAGGTTGTTGACACCGCCTACAAATTATGGGGTTTGAACGGGGAGAACGATCACGTGAATAAACATTTTGATTACGTGCCATGGCTTGGGTAAGCTGATCAATTTGACGTTGCTGTTGACGCAGCAATTCCCGCAATTCACTTAATTCAAATGACTGATCGCCACGGTCCAAGCCTGACCCTCCCCGAACTCCATACTGAATCCCACTTACCAGTGGTAAAGATTGACTCCTACTTCTGGCGCCACCTAGCATTCCCTCTCGTTCCCAACGAATGGCCTCTCCCCGGACATCTAACAGCGTTGCAGTGGGCTGCTGTCGAACCAATTGTTTCAACTCTCTGCGAAGTGCACTATCAGAAACATATTCAACAAATTGGTCACGTACGGCAATTTCAGCATTTGGAATAGCATGCGGTGCTTGGCTTTTCACTTTCTCCAGAAGGCTCATCAGGCCCAGGGAGAACTCTAACAATGTTTCTCCCTCCTGTTGCCTCCGGGAGAAAAAAGCCTCCTGAAGTGCAACATATGATTCTGCACATCCGTACAATTCACGAAGGGCAGAAATAATTTTATCTGGATCACTTCTATCAGCAGTTGAACGATATTTAATTTCATCACGAGCCTCCCCCTCCAAATGATCATATAGGAAGAAGGCTTGTTCAACAGGCGACATAGTTCGAGTGCGCATACATGCTTGGGCTTCTTCCACCCACTCGTCAATGCTAACGCCAGTTCTACCATTAAATCTTGGGCATCGTCGCTCACGTGGTACAAACACAAAACGTTCAACTGCGTTGACACTCGTATCAGCCGACCGAGGCGTAACCGGAGGTGCTAAACTAGCAGAGGCAGCGCTAGGGCCAGGCAATTGAACCACTGCCTGCTCCTGTCGCAGCCTCTCATTATCGGCCCGTAACTGGGCCACTAGATCTCGCATTTCCCTCAATTCATCCTCCATGATACACACTAGAGTTCACTCACCCAAAATGGAGCAGTCACCCCAACAGTTACCACCGCTTCTGAAAAAAAGAAAAAAAAAAAAAAAAAAAACAAACAAAAAAAACATTCACCAACGTCTTAGTCCTTTAAACAACAGCTGATCCTGCCGACTACGCCAAATGTGGCGACGTTAAAGTTATTCTCAATTCACAAATAGAAATTTTGAATTCTTTTACCATGGAAAAGATTTCCCCATAGCTGATTTTGGCAACTATGCATATAATGATACCGACTACGCCACCCCGGGAAAAATTCTACTGGGGAAAATACCATCAAGACACACAGGTTCGAAAACAGCTGAGTCAGGACATAAGACACTGATGAAATACACAATAAATTTTATTAAACACTAAATGAATTGCCAATGCAAATAACTACACACACAGTTCTGCATCCACTCCAGGGCTGGGGGCCTAGCTTTCCTAGTCTCTGAAAGACAAAACACAACAAAACACACGTGCACTCACACTCCACAGCACCCCATATAGTGAACACTGCACACAGCAGGATACCGCCACCAGCAGAGAAGGGCTCGTCCCTCACACTATAACTGGTCACCCCAACACCTGGAGAAAGAGCAAATAATACTTTAAACACCACAACGGAATGTTACACACACGCACGCACACACACACACCTTGTAAGATAACACAATTTAACCATTGAGTTACAATGAAAACAAAAATAATACAAAAATTAACAAACAATTGCGCAGGCCACTAATGAAAATTACATATGGCCACAACACCACAAAAATACAATTGCAAAGGCAGTAAACAAATATTCAAAAAGAAAAACAAACAAATCAAATCAATCAAATAAACTTTCTAAAACACAGGACCTCAGAATACGGTGGGAACTGTAGAGTACTGGTCCCAAATTTCTCAAAAGGATAAGTGAAATGATGTACAGCCGCCACTTAAGTCCCTTCGACTGCAGCGAGTCAAGCCACCGCCCAGCTGATTCTTCAAGTGTAACTACGGAGACGAATTCGCTGATATGAGGTGAAGTACACCCCGTCCGATAACACGCAGAAATAGCTTCTCAATACGACTTCGACAGTCCAACCGCTTGGATGTACAGCGCCCCGGAAAGAAGACCGTCTGCACCCCGCTGTTACACCACCGTCAAAGATCCCACGCACGTCTATAAACATACAGCTGTACCAAACGTACGCCGTAACAAGAAAGCCCACTGCAACGGCTTGCACCTCAAATTGGAACAATCCACCATCCCGAAAAAAAAAGCTCCCAAGATGTAAACACGTCGCTTCCGAAAATGTATGGTAACAATATAACCGCAGGATTCCTCAGTCCACACAAACACTCCCACGCTACACCGGAAACCTAATGACGTCACCAATGACGATAGGAGCATCCATTCCTAGGTACCTACGGCTGCCTTTATAGGACGACCATTATGAGTGGGATAAAACCCCACGCCCCTTAAAAGAAACACTGACCATCGGCTACATGTGGATGGAGTCTCTCCTTCATCAGTTCAGACCTATTTGCATGTAAATAAAATGCTGCATATACAGTTAAAAACAACTACTTTGTTTGAAAAAGTTCACTTGCCTGTTTTAAGTATTAAATATTTTGAGAAAAGTCTCAGTGTCTTTGACTGGTTTCCAACTTTCTTCAAAAATATTTCATGTTCTACAGACAAGTGAAAGAAAACAAGGAACATACAGGTTCTTATTTAGCACTTATATCTTATAAAACTATCAAACAACAGATATTTTGACTTTAAATACTTTTAATTAAATGAATTACTTAGAAATACCAGAAACTGTAAATGAAATCACTGAAGAAGTGTTAAAGTGTTTGTGAACAGGAAGAACAAAGACAGTGAGGATCTCAAACTAAAGTCTTCTGTATCAGCAGTGATGTTGATGTTGAAGGTTTCAAGGTTTCAGCACCTGATCTTTATGAGGATTCATCAGTAAAAATACAGAAACAATCACCAAATGTACAATAAAAACTTTCAGAAAGTATTTCAGAAATGATCCTGTAAATCAGAGAAATCTGCTGCAGATTTGTCAGTGAATTCACTTCTTGTTGAAATACTACACTGATTTTAAATAGAATAAGATTTACTGCTGTATGATCAGCTCTGCTTATATTTCTAACAGTAATTCATAAATGAAAACACTTCAAAACCAACAGCTTTTATGAATTCAGGGTTGTTATACACACATGTGATAGTAAATGTAAGCAGCTTAGCATTGTTTAATAAATGTTTTATTTTAGTAAATCTTGTGTATTACAGTTTAAAATGATTTCTAATGCATACAGCTGAAACAAATGAAATAATGCAGCATTAACATAAACATACATGTACACATGGGCGATATATCAAATAACATTTCAGTCATAGTACAGATCAGCTCTTTTGAGGGTTTCGTCAGTTTGTTCTTTCAGATTCGGTGAATCTGCTGCATTCGTTTCATCACATCTGGTTCGGAGGACCTGAAACCGGAAGTTGTTCATCAGTTAACACGGTCAGTGTCTTCAGCTTTGTTTTGTAAATTGGGTGATATTCACTTTCTTCTCAGATGTGACTTTGATTTACCCAAACTTCCTGTGAAGTTATCAGCATTCACCAACAAGTCTTATTATGTTGGAAATTGACACACACACAATTTTACACCTCACAATACTCCTGTCTGGAATAACAAATCCCTGTTTTATGAGAACTGGGTAATTATAAATATTTGGTCAGTGATGGATGTAATGGATGAGAGTGGTGATATGTAAGATTACAATTCTTTCACTTTCAAATTTAAGGAATTCCATTTCTTTTTGCATATTTAGCAAAAATGATCAAAATTATTTTCATCTCCTCAACAAACTCCAAACATATTTATTCTAATGTAACTTCTAAGCATCTCAGACTTTCACTTAGACCAGTTTTGCTGTTTTAATAATTTGTTCAAATGTGATGAAGGTCAAATATAATCTAAGAGTTTTGTTTCATACAGTGATTGTCGTCCACAATCCTCATCACAGGAGAAGATGGAGCAAAGAACAACCTCCTCAGAGTAAGTCTTTATCTACATAAATGAATAAAGTTATGTGTGATAAATGTGTCTCCTGCCGGAGGATTCTGGTTATTTCGATCTGTGATGTTGATTTAGATCAAGATCCTGCATCATAACATGTTACATATCACAAGTGCTGTGTGTTATTGTGTGTGTGATGATTGTGGACACAGTGTCTGATTTGACTGTTTGCAGTGAGGATTGTTCTTCTGGGTTGGAGCGTGTCTGAAAACAATCCGGTGGGAAACTTCATATTAGGACGAGCAGCGTTTGACAGTGAAGCTCCTCCAGATGTTGTAGAGAGAGTCGCAGGAAGACTGAAGGACAGACACGTGATCATCATCAACAGTCCTCAGCTGCTCCAGACCAACATCTCAGATCATCAGATCACACAGACAGTGAGAGAGTGTGTCCATCTGTCTGATCCAGGACCTCATGTGATCGTTCTGCTCCTCAAACATGAGCCGTGTTCAGCAGAAGATCAAGAGCGTGTGGAGAAGGTGCTGCTCTCTTTCTCTGAGCGCGTTTATCAACACACCATGGTGCTCAGCACACGAGAGCCCACTGAAACCAATGACATCCTGCAGAAAATCATTCAGAAATGTGCAAACAGACACTTCAGTCTTCAGAAGAGCAGCTCTCCTCAAGATCTTCTGCAGATGCTTGAGGATGTTGTGAAGATGAATGATGGACGACACCTGGATTGTGCTGAAGGTACAACAGTATTTTACAATGGATGATATTGTGTGACGATATTTGGTGTTTATATCAGTAATTTAACATGTTTAAATTTTCTTCTGTCAGAAGGTGTGAAGCTGAATCTGGTTGTGTACGGGAGTGACGAGACATTAAAATCCTCCATATCAGAGCAGATACTGCAGCAGACAGACAGAAGATCAGATCGTCTTTATGTAGATTACGTAGTCAGGCTGTGATCAATCAATAAATCACAACAATCCCACACTGCCAATGTGATACAGACACAGACACAGTGATTGAATGTTAACACCAAGTCTAAATGCAGCCTAACAACAACAAAAGTATTGACTTTTAGTTCTGTCCATCTTTGTTAGATTCATGGTTACTGTTAAGATACACTGAACAATTAAAAATGTCATTATTTACTCGCCCTCATGTGAAATAGATTTAACAGAATCAAAACCGTGTCTGCTTGATTTGAAGGAACCAATGAGATTTACAAGCACACACGTTTAAACTTACCATACTTTTACCATATTTGATGCATTTATTCTGAATAATCGGCTATCAGTATCAGTGGAGAAATTTAATATCTGTAGCTCTCTACTCTTTTCATATGTATTTTTGAACCCTTCTGTCATGTAGCCTGTAACACCATTGGTCAAAAGTGAAATTGCTTGCAAATTCCTTGTTTTGCTAAATTATCACCAAATATTGGATTCGATACAGGTTACAGATCAATTACAAGCCCAACTCTGAGGTGAGGTTCTTGAGCAACTGCTCCCTGGGCACTGCAGCAATAGCAATATGGCTGCCCACTGCTCTGGGTGAGGGTGTGTGTGTGTGTGTGTGTGTGTGTGTGTGTGTGTGTGTGTGTGTGTGTGTGTGTGTGTGTGTGTGTGTGTGTGTGTGTGTGTGTGTGTGCACCTGGTATTCATCACGTTATGGGGACCAAATGTCCCCACAAGGATAGTAATACCAGTAAATTTTGACCTTGTGGGGACATTTGTGAGGTCCCCATGAGGAAACAGGCTTATAAATCATGCAGAATTAGTTTTTTTGAGAAAGTAAAAGTGTGCACAGTCTCCTGTGAGGACTAGGTTTAGGTGTAGGGTGATAGAAAATACGGTTTGTACAGTATAAAAACCATTACACCTATGGAATGTCCCCATAAAACATGTAAACCCAACATGTGTGTGTGTGTGTGTGTATGTGTGTGTGTGTATGTGTGTGTATGTGTGCACCTGGTATTCATCACGTTATGGGGACCAAATGTCCCCACAAGGATAGTAATACCAGTAAAATTTGACCTTGTGGGGACATTTGTGAGGTCCCCATGAGGAAACAGGCTTATAAATCATGCACAATGACTTTTTTTCAGAAAGTAAAAGTGTGCACAGTCTCCTGTGAGAGCTAGGTTTAGGTGTAGGGTAGGTGTAGGGTGATAGAAAATACGGTTTGTACAGTATAAAAACCATTACAGCTATTGAATGTCCCCATAAAACATGTAAACCCAACATGTGTGTGTGTGTGTGTGTGTGTGTGCACTTGGATGGGTTAAATGCAGAGCACAAAGTCTGAGTATGGGTCACCTTTCCTTTCCTTTCCTTTCCTTTCCCTTAATCTATTGGCGTATTAAACACTATTTTGGAGGTGAAAAGACAGAAGTTTGATGCAAGTATAAAACAAAGAACATAAAGCCTTTGTCACTGTATTGTGCAAAATATAATACATTTTGGAAACTCTATCGCTGCACTCACACGCCACCTTGCTAATGACATATATGCTTGTAAATTCACAAATAAACCTTACAATGACACTGCAATGAACAAAACATCTAAATGACACATTTTGTGTAAGAATTTTTATTGACCACCAGATGGCATAGTAGAGAACTCTATCAAAAGCTTTGAAGCATCAATACAGTTTGTTGTAAAATCCTCACTGCTTCAAAAGCCTCGTTCGGCACATCCCTACTTACCTTGACTCAGTCCCACTGAAAACCATCAGGAGGTTCCTTTACAATGCAGAAATACTAACAAATGGCTGGTAATAAAGTTATTATAATATAAAGTTTATATATTATAATGCACCTTAACGTTGGTGCTACCCACGATTAAACAAAATGAAGTAGTTGTTTATATATTATGAACCCTAGGCTCGGTTATTTGGTTTATTTAATTTCTGGATACTGCCTGCCTGTAAATATTGTGCCCAAGAGTATAAAAGTGTTTAATCAAGTATATAGAAATAAATTTGAATGTAGGCTATATTGTGAGTAGTCATAGAAGTGATTAATAAATAAAATAAAATAAAATAAAATAAAATAAAATAAAACAAAAATGTAACAGTGAATCATTCTGTGAATCTTCAGTTGATTCAGTGTTTCAGAGGGCTTCATTTCACATCATCACAACTGTTTTCAACTTCCTCTTCTTCTAGCTAGAGCACAACTGAAGCTGCTTTGTCTTGACTTTTTAATGACAGCTGGCAATGCAGCTGTATGTGCATTCCTGCCATTTACTGGGAGTGTAAAGCCCAGACGGAAGACAGAGAAAACAAAAATAAATCCTCCTAATTAAATCTCTCTCTCTTTCTCTCTCTCTAATTACTTACATTTATTGGTCACTTACTTCTATTAGTACTCATAACCAGTGTTGGGGAGTAGCTTGTTACATGTAACGGAATTACGTAATTTAATTACAAAATAAATGTAATTGTAATTAGCTATAGTTACCGAGAAAAAAAAAAAAAAATGTAATTAAATTACAGTTACTTTTGAAAAATGTTAATGATTACAAAGGGGGTTACATCTGAATTTCACACAAATACACCCACATACAGATTTAATTGTCTACTTTTATAAACTGCATTGATTGCAGAACAGGACACATGCTTATTCAATAACTATTTTATTTCCTATTTGGGTTTTCGCATATACTTTAGATTTTAAGATAAATTGTTTTTTTCCAGGGCGTTGTTAGATGGCAGTGTTTTCTATCATAACTATGCAAACATTTGATTTCAAAAGTATCATAGCTATTAAACTATTTCTTGTTATGATTTCAAATCTGAATTTAACCTCAGAATGATCTTAAATGATCTAAAAATAAGTTAATAAGAGTCTGAATTTGTGGTGGCTGTGCTTTAAATTAAATTATTACACGGCTTTACGGAATACTTGATTCTGATTGGTCAGTCATCACATTCCAAGGTGTGTTATTCTTCATAACAACTGGTAAAAGCTAATAACACAGACTCATCCGGAAAACTTACGTTGGCCTATACGCTTGATAATTTTTCTAAGTGGAAGCTTTGGATTTGGTTAGCTATTAAAATATTAAAACTCAATTCAATATTATGTATACAATTTCTTGATGAGGTCATCCTGGTTATGTGGACTCAACAAGCAGCTGTGTAATAAATGGGATAATGTACGTCCAGCCAGTTGTTATTGCAAAATAAAGACGTATCCCTTACTTATTATAATCTTAATTCAAGTGATAAAGGATTTTAAAAGTCTGACAGTAATCAGTGTTGAGAGCTACTGTAAGGTTAACTCTGCCTGGTTTAAAGGTTTCAAAAATTTTAGAAATTTAGAAAAGTAAATCAAGAAGTAATCAAAAGTAATAAGTTACATTACTTTAATATAGAATAGAATATAGAATAAGAAAGAAACAGACTAATATTAGCGTAGATGCCATTCTTCTGACGATGCACTGAGTACATCGGGTGTTATGGGAAGTAACTGAGCCTAACTTTTAAAACACCCCCAAACTTGGTTTCTCCCATTTCCCATGATGCACTGCAGCACAGATATAAAGGCTCATTCCACAATCATTCTGGTTTCTTAACCGGATCCAGCAGCATGGTGGCAGGTGAGGTGAGTAAGTGCTGCTCTTGTAAACGGTTTATATTTTGTGTGTTAGTTAGTGATGGCTAAGTGAAGCGTTCTGAACTAGTGAAGCTTTCAACACAATTGTATCGGAAAAAGGTTCATGTTGTGGCCATCTAGTAAAAATGAATAACACCTTCCAAAGTGCTGTTTTCCATTGCAGCCGCTGGTTTCACATCTGGTTCTACAAATGATTCTTTGTTTTATTTCATTGTATATAAATAATGGTCATTGTCAAAGTCAATTATTTATGTTGGTGTATTAGCACTAAAATAAGTAAAATAAATAAAACTTAAATTCATAAATGAAATCTATGATGTGTTTATTTGAACTCCGCCTCAGTCCTTAGACTTTTTCTTCAAAGTTAATTTTTGAGCTCAATATATAAATTACAACTAAAAAATAAATTCATAAACAATGCTAACACATTAAAATGTACTATAATGTAAAGGAAACGGCACTGGGCTTCGCTTCGTTTGAACCAGATACTGAAGCAAGCGCATGGTTTTCAGGTGAATGAAGCTTCGGACGTCATAGATCACTTGCTTTTCTTAAAACGAATCAAGCTCTGATGCAGTACTTCAATGTGAAATGTGTCATTTTTTTGATACAAGCTTTGGAGCATCCTTGTTGAAGGTAACATCACTAGTGTTAGTTAAAGATGGTCTGTGGAACATTTCCCTGTTTAGTTGTGTTAGAATAGATGTGTGATTACTGGATGGTTTACTGCATTTGTGTGCTCGTGTTCAGTTACAGTAAATGAAGCTGATTCACTGCTCATCTCTCACTCATATTATCCTTCCTAATATGCCTGTCTCTCTTCTACTACACTTCTGATCCATTCATAACAAACCTAGAGAAACACTTAATGTCTAGATATTACGACAGACATACGATCATGACCGTATGTGATTTACATATTGGGCTGTTTTCCTAATAATAATGTTAACATGAGGAATGCTAAACAAGGGTCACTTAGTGTGATGGGATGGATGTTGTTACTACAACCCCCTCTGCTGGAGAATAGGAAGAGCACACTACAGGTTTAGCTGAGGCCTTCACCTGGTTAACTGGTTAATGATTAACTTGATTGCTTCAGGTTGAAAGTAGAGTGTGCTGTTACTCAGTCACTGAACTGCGTTAATGTTAAAAAATCACTGTTATTTTAATAATAGCAATCGCAGGCAGTTTGTGTCAAATAAAAATATTTTCTGTCTATATAAAATAGCTTGAAAAAACTGGCAGCGCTTTGGTGTCAAAAATATACTTTATTATTATTATTATTATTATTATTATTATTATTGTTGTTGTTGTTGTTGTTGTTATTATTATTTTGGTGAGGTTACATTATACTTGCCAACGATCTCTAGGAGTTCGCCTCAAATACATTAAATGTTAATAAAAATTTACTTCTGATACTTTTCAACAATCGCAGGCAGTTTCTGTCAAATAAAAACATTTTTTGTTCATATAAAATAACTTGGAGAAAGTGTGAGGTCTTTGGTGTAAAATTAATATTTTTCACATGTTTGAACGGTTGCCTCAGATTTGCCAGCGATCTCCTGTAATTGGCGTCAGACACATTTTATATTAATAGACATTAAATTCAGATACCAGTGAGCAATCGCAGGCAGTTTATTTCAAATATAAATATTTTTTGTTAATATAACATAACCTAGCAAACACAACAACGTTATAAAAACGTTTTTTTCACGTTGTAAAAAGGTTGTAATAACGTTTTTTCCAGACGTATTTAATACGACAAATGTCGGTTTTTTTAACCCTCTGGTGCTCTTCGGTCACTTTTGACCGAAAATTTTTCTGTTTTAAATTTTTAAAAATCACAGCTTCATCGGAATGGTATGAAACTCTGTGACTTTTATGCCGTTTGGAATGTCAACACAAAAAAAATTGAGGGCATGATTCAAGCAGGCTAAGTGGTCGTAAAAAAATAGTCACACTTGTGCTCTTCGGTCTAAAATGACCGACCATAGGAAATGAATGGGAAATCGACAAAAATACAAATATTCAGAGAATTTTTGTGTGTACAATCTACAAATCCTCCACAATGCTGAAAAAAAGTACACAGCAGTGAAGGGGTGACACTCTAAATGTGTTTAAACGTGCGTGCTTGTAAATCTCATTGGTTCCTTCAAATCAAGCAGGCACGGTTTTGATTCTGTTAAATCTATTTCACATGAGGGCGAGTAAATAATGACATTTTTCATTTTTCAGTGTATCTTAACAGTAACCATGAATCTAACAAAGATGAACAGAACTAAAAGTCAGTACTTTTGTTGTTGTTAGGCTGCATTTAGACTTGGTGTTAACATTCAATCACTGTGTCTGTGTCTGTATCACATTGGCAGTGTGGGATTGTTGTGATTTATTGATTGATCACAGTCTGGCTATGTAATCTACGTAAAGACGATCTGATCTTCTGTCTGTCTGCTGCAGGATCTGCTCTGATATGGAGGATTTTAATGTCCCGTCGCTCCCACACACAACCAGATTCAGCTTCACACCTTCTGACAGAAGAAGAAAATTTAAACATGTTAAATTACCGATATAAACACCAAATATCATCACACTATATCATCCATTGTAAAATACTGTTGTACCTTCAGCACAATCCAGGTGTCGTCCATCATTCATCTTCACAATGTCCTCAAGCGTCTGCAGAAGATCATGAGGAGAGCTGCTCGTCTGAAGACTGAAGTGTCTGTTTGCACATTTCTGAATGATTTTCTGCAGGATGTCATTGGTTTCAGTGGCTCTCGTGTGCTGAGCACCATGGTGTGTTGATAAACGCGCTCAGAGAAAGAGAGCAGCACCTTCTCCACACGCTCTTGATCTTCTGCTGAACACGGCTCATGTTTGAGGAGCAGAATGATCACATGAGGTCCTGGATCAGACAGATGGACACACTCTCTCACTGTCTGTGTGATCTGATGATCTGAGATGTTGGTCTGGAGCAGCTGAGGACTGTTGATGATGATCACGTGTCTGTCCTTCAGTCTTCCTGCGACTCTCTCTACAACATCTGGAGGAGCTTCACTGTCAAACGCTGCTCGTCCTAATATGAAGTTTCCCACCAGACTGTTTTCAGACACGCACCAACCCAGAAGAACAATCCTCACTGCCAACAGTCAAATCAGACATTCAGTGTCCACAATCATCACATCACACAATAACACACAACACATGTGATATGTAACATGCTATGATTACAGGATCTTGATTTGAATCCAACATCACAGATTGAAATACCCAGAATCCACCAGCATGAGATACATTTAATCACTTGTGTTTTATTGAGGATAAATTGTTAATATCTTCCACACATAATTTAATTTATGTAGATAAAGACTTACTCTCAGAAGGTTCTTCTTTGCTCATCTTCTCCTGCAAGGAGGATTGTGGATGACAGTCACTGTATGAAACAAAAATCTTAGATTATTTTAGTCTTAAATTATATTTGACCTTCATCACCTTCATCACATTTGAAAAAAAAAAATATTAAAACAGCAGAACTGGTCTAAGTCAAAGTCTGAGATGCTTAGAAGTCGCATCAGAATAAATATGTTTGGAGTTTGTTGAGGAGATGAAAATAATCATTTTCATTCTCATTTTTTACTGATCATTTTAAATAAATATGCAAAAAGAAATGGATTTCTTCAGAAACGCTGTTTCTTGTAAAAAAAAAAGAAAGAAAGAAAGAAAGATGTAAGCTCATTAAGCTCGTTCTCCTTGATAAAACTAAAACTGTTTGTCTCTCTTTTCTCTATTCTTTTGCAAAATGGCATTTCCATTTGCATAATTTCAGCACTACATGTCAGTAAAGTCACACTGAAGTCTCTACTGATCGCAGGAGCCGTGAGGACCGATACATTAGCAAATGTACAGTTTCTAATACATCTATTTATTCATTGAAATTTAAATGTGAAAATTTATTGGAAGAATATATATTATTTAATATTTTAAAGTGTATTTCTTTTACCTTTTGGAGGATAGTGAATCTTAGATAGGCTGTTCTTAAATATTTAACAGTATTTTGTATTAAATGTGTCATCTGATTTATTTATTAATATTTGACAGGGGTGGCATGACTGGATAATAATGTGTCTTATATATTTGTTAGTGCAGAGTTTACTCTCTATTTCAATATCACCAACATATAATAAGGGAAGAAAGGGAACATCTCATTAACATTTTATACCTGAGGGTATTGAATTAACAACCGTAAAGAACTGCTTTGGATGACAGGAAAATCTGTGTTTTAAAGTGAAAGAATTGTAATCTAACATATCACTACTCTCATCCATTACATCCATCACTGACCAAATATTTCTAATTACCCAGTTCTCATAAAACAGGGATTTGTTATTCCAGACAGGAGTATTGTGAGGTGTAAAACTGTGTGTGTGTCAATTTCCAACATAATAAGACTTGTTGGTGGAATGCTGATAACTTCACAGGAAGTTTGGGTAAATCAAAGTCACATCTGAGAAGAAAGCGAATATCACACAATTTACAAAACAAAGCTGAAGACACTGACCGTGTTAACTGATGAACAACTTCCTGTTTCAGGTCCTCCGAACCAGATGTGATGAAACGAACGCAGCAGATTCACCGAATCTGAAAGAACAAACTGACAAAACCCTCAAAAGAGCTGATCTGAACTATGACTGAAATGTTATTTGATATATCGCCCATGTGTACATGTATGTTTATATTAATGCTGCATTATTTCATTTGTTTCAGCTGTATGCATTAGAAATCATTTTAAACTGTAATACACAAGATTTAGGATAATAAAACTTTACATTTGTTAAACAATGCTAAACTGCTTACATTTACTATCACATGTGTATAAACACACTGAATTCATAAAAGCTGTTGGTTTTGAAGTGTTTTCATTTATGAATTACTGTTAGAAATATAAGCAGAGCTGATCATACAGCAGTAAATCTTATTCTGTTTAAAATCAGTGTAGTATTTCAACAAGAAGTGAATTCACTGACAAATCTGCAGCAGATTTTTCTGATTTACAGGATCATTTCTGAAATACTTTCTGAAAGTTTTTATTGTACATTTGGTGATTGTTTCTGTATTTTTACTGATGAATCCTCATAAAGATCAGGTGCTGAAACCTCGAAACCTTCAACATCAACATCAACATCACTGCTGATACAGAAGACTTTAGTTTGAGATCCTCACTGTCTTTGTTCTTCCTGTTCACAAACACTTTAACACTTCTGCAGTGATTTTATTTACAATTTCTGGTATTTGTAAGTAATTCATTTAATTAAAAGTATTTAAAGTCAAAATATTTGTTGTTTGATAGTTGTATAAGATAGAAGTGCTAAATCAGAACCTGTATGTTCCTTGTTTTCTTTCACTTGTCTGTAAAACATGAAATATTTTTGAAGAAAGTTGGAAACCAATCAAAGACACTGAGACTCAAAATATTTTAATACTTAAAACAGGCAAGTGAACCTTTTAAACAAAGTAGTTGTTTTTAACTGTATATGTAGCATTTTATTTACATGCAAATATAAATGGGGTAAAAAAGACAAATGTATTTGACTATCTAGAGGAGACTGAAAGACAAAAATGCTGTTAACTGGTGAAAATGTTTAGTTGGTCTGAACTGATGAAGGAGAGACTCCATCCACAGAACAAACACAATATACTGGATATCTGTACATTAACAACACACACATAACTAACCTAATATAAAATAAAATAGAATAACAATGTGCATAAAATATGAGCTAACAAATGTTAGATTATAGACTTCTTATAGTTTCTTTTCATACATTTAAGTGCTGCATTTATGATTAGAAACATTTGAATCATTATGGATGATTTTAATACAAATATTATTAAACTGAAGAGCCAGACAGACTCATCTGAGCTTCTTCCTCCTCTGTTCCAGCTTTAAATTAAACATAATGATCACTTGAATACTAAAGCAACATTAATCATTCAATATCACATGTTTCTAACACACATGCTGCATTATTTGATTGTAAAGTCTGAGTCTCTTCACCTGTATGGATCACATTCACACATTTATCACACATTTCTTTCTCCTCATAGACACAGTAGTGAAGCTCTTCTGTGGATCCTCACCTGATGTTTACTGCTCCTCCCAAGACCACTTCAAATTATGATATACAGCATTTATCATCTTTTGGTGATTGAACTACAGGTATTTCTTGTGATTGAACTACCAGGGACTTTTGGTGATGGATCTCAATCTAAACTGTAAGGTGGAACAGAAGAGAAGATAATCAGAGTTCAGTGGAACAAACTATAAATTAGTTACTATATTTCAATCTTTTCAATTTATTTCAATTTTTTGTGTGTGTATGTGTGTAAAAAGTTACATTAAAATCCAGTAATCAGATTAATTACTGACTCTACCTGATTTGAATACATATTTATAAAACAGTATTTGTGTTTTAAATATAATACATTTAGCACATGAATTCCAATCCGTGTCTCTATTGAGTCAAAATAAAATGAAACACATACTAATGAGTTTACACCAAATATAATAAATGACATGGAACAAATACAAATGTGATTTTGCCTTAAAACAAAAACCTTTCAGTGAAATGTTCCACTAGTTAAAGCTGTTTGTCCTCTAGTTTAAACATGTTTGTATTGGTCTCAGTAAAGAACTGAAATTATTGCACAGCTCCTGGAATACTCGATTCTGATTGGTCAGTCGTGACATTCTGAGGTGTGTTATTCCCTGATAACAACCGTTGTCATTAGCAACGCAGAATAACACACAGTCATACGGGTATTTGAGTCCGGCGTTTCTTTTACTTCTCTCGTATCACACCACCGCGCTCTCACTCGATTCATTCAAACACAACTGCTATTAGCTTGTGCTTCAGTTACTGACTGTATTTACTGTTAAACCAAACCGGAGGAGATTCCTGTTAATAGTAGACTTGTGGATACATTGTTAGAAGTGTGTCTTGTTGTTAAAGTTGTTGTTAATTGATGAGAAGTGTTTAACTGAATCCAAATACCCTCATTCACTATTCCCTACATTAGACCACTAATACAGTTCAGTTGAAGGAGGGAATGAAAACGAGTGAGTGAATTCAGACACTGAGTCACTGGTAGGACTGACGCTTTTGCATAGTTTGTGCTGCTGTTTAATAATCATTTGAAACTGGCAGCTCCAGTATGAAAGGATTTATCTTCAACTCTGTCATGGAGATTATGTATAAACCTAATTAAACAATTTAATCATCAATTTACAATTAATTTATATCTGTATTGTATTACGCTGTACTCTGTGGTGAGCATTTCTCTATCCATTGAACATACATCAGTTGTACACTCGTTATTGCTGTGCATTGTGGGATTGAATGAGTGCACTCGATAATGTCCACTACGGTTTTGGACACCACCGAAAATGTCTGTCACCTTAAAAAGTGCCCTATTTAAGCATATGGGGTGATTTCTGACACAGGGTTTGTCTTTTTAAAAGGTTTTCTTCTCAAATAACATTGTATGTCCTCATCTTTATTTATGTGGTGAAAAGATGTGTAATTAATGATACAACCCCAGATAGCACACGTACGTTCTGTTAAAGATCACTTCATCTGGAAAACATCTGCTGTGTACAAACAGTTTTATATACATTCATACAGCGACTGTACATTATGTCTTCAATGTCCGTCTTGTCTGAACTTCCAGGTTCACAGTAGTTTGTTAGGAACTGTTTTTCTTTGTGGAAACTTTGCATTTAAAGAGCTAAACAATGTTTCAAATCAAATCAATAATTTGTGTCTAATCATTCACTTATGTGGCCAGAAACAATATAATAAGTGTGATGATGCACATCCAGCTGGTTGTTATCACAGAATAAACCCCTTCAGGATGATACAAGTCCTGATCAACCTGTCGGTTTATTCTGTGATAACAACTGGATGTCCTGGAGAGCTGGATGTACATTATACCCAGGGTGTGATTTGTGGAAAAAACAGAGGGGGGATGTTTTGAAACACTTTCATTCATTAAAAAATCCTTTTTTTAATTACTCAAATAGAGCGATATTAACTGATGAAGTCCAATAACTGAGCTGGCATTGTTTCTCCAATAAACATGAGCATATTACGACAAGCCTTGTCAGAATGAAGCATGTTTCCCAGGTTTACACCGTTGAGCTGTTGCAGTTCTACCAGGGAGGAATTCACCCCGACAAATCACACCCTGATTAAACCTTACATAAGTAATGTGACGTGTTGCTTGTCAAAGTTAAAAACACAAGAGACAGAGACATTGATCATGTGATGCTGGACGGCTGTGAGCTGAAGCTGGAATCTGCACTGATTTTACCAGCGTTTTCCTACAATCTGACCAAATCTATTTCAAACTGTAATGATTCACTATTACTGATGTCATTAATAAAGCAGGTGTTGTTGTATAAAGCTCTGACAGTGTGCTTTTGTTCTCTTTCCTCCTTTGTGTTCAACATTTTTATCAACTTTACATTTCATTCTGACACAAACCCTTTGAAATAAAGCTTGATAATTTGATAAACTTTTTTCACAAATATTTGAAAGTATATATTTGTTCACATATTAGAGGTAAATGAATCTCTTTAATATCAGAAAGTGAAGTTTACTCACATCAGTTCACAGTTTGAGTCTCGTAGCACATCAATGAGCTGCTGCTTTGAGTCTCCAATCATATTATCATTCAGACCAAACTCTTTTAGAAACTGCAGTGCTTTTGTGTTTGTCAAAGACTGAGTTAAAGAAGAAACATCAGTAATTCCACAGTCAGAAAGACTAGAAAGAGACAAACAGAGGAAGATCATCTTACAAACAAATCATTAACCCTTTAACTGTCACCATCCACTCTGTGGGACGCCTGAGTTTACTTCACCATTTTACAAATAAATCCTAATCTAATCATGGCAAACTATATATCGTTGCGAAGGTCTAAGACTCCCAAATAGATATTTTACCACTCTTTTGTGTTACAAATATGTAGGAAAAGTAAAAGATTAATTAATGACAAGAGTGCACCTCAAAAATCTACATCATAACAGGAGTTCTGACCTTTGTCACAAAAATACTTTCTTTGTTGCCTTTTTACCTATCATGCAATAGAAATCTTAAAAAATTATATATCACCTGAAAACTTAAAATCTCAAAATGCATCCTTTGAAAACCATTTTAAAATCAGACATTGCATTACCATGGAAATTGTACTTCAAAATCATATTACAAAATGTTTTCATTCATGAATTATACAAATCTAACTCTGGATAGTGCATTTTCATGTCTATGTTCAGGATAGGGAGTGACAGTTAAAGGGTTAAAGTGAAAATTTTTTCACAAATATAATGTGAACTCAGACTCATCATGAGATTTTGAGTATAAAGTGTTTTGGTTTAAACTGTTGAAGTGATTTTCATCATTTTGATTCTTGTATGTGAATGTTACTGACCTCAATCTCTCCAGTTTACAGTGTGAATCCTTCAGTACGTCACATAAGTGATTCACTCCTGTGTTTTTTATTTGATTCAGACTCAGGTTCAGTTCTCTCAGGTTGATGGGTTTGATTTCAGAGCTGAAGTCAGGATGAGACACTGTTCCTCTGTAATTCTGCATCTACACAGACTGAAGACAGAAAGAGAAAAGACAATGAATCAGACAAGTGTCAAGTTCATGTCAGTAAATTCATCATGTGTTAACACCATACAGTGCAATAATTAAAACATTGCCAAAAACATTATATCACCATAAACAAGAACAGAAGAAAAAAAAGATTAACAAAGCAGCTTAAGATATAGAATAAACTATAGAACTACTTAAAAATAACATTAAAATGTGAAAATTTAGTTTAAAATTCTGTTTCAGAATTACAATTTACCTAAAGACATTTTAAGAGTATTTTATTATTAATAAACACTTTGTAACTGTTACACTTCATTGTACAGTATGTCTGAGTGAATGCAACAAAAAAAAAAAAAAAAAAAAAAAGAAAAAAGTATGGCAGGATTTAATTTGGTCCATTAACAATTAATTCTATTGCTGTCATTTAAGGTATTTAGATGAAAGATCAGAAGGTCACATAAATTATAAATACATTATGTACATGGATAAATCATTTAATTACTGCAATATTCCATCAAAAAAATAGTAACTGTCATCTTTAATTTCATGGTGACTTCATGAAAGTAAACAGTGAACTTTAATCTCACTGTCACTGCTGTACAGTATAATGATACTAACTCTAGTTTCTCCAGCTTGAATTGTGTGTTCATCAGTAGATCACTGAGGTTTTTCACTCCAGAGTCTCCTAGTTCATTCCTGCTCAGGTTCAGTTCTCTCAGGTGTGATGGGTTTGATTTCAGAGCTGAAGTCACAGCAGAACAACCTTCATCTGACATTTCACACCAGCTTAACCTGCATTGAGAGAAAGAGAGAAGATAGAAGAAAACTGTTTACTAAAGTGAAAATATCTTCATAAAATGAAACAGAGGAAGAGTGTCTGAATACCTTTGGATAATTTTTCACAATTCGTTCTTCAAAACAAAACAAAACAAAACAAAAATAATTAAAATAAAATAAAATAAATAATAATAAGTTGTTAATTTAATAAAATAATTTACACTTCTCATGGTTTATGTACAATTTGTCCTGATTCTTGATAGGAATACAAAGATTTTTTTTTTAATTTTTAATTCCCAAACATTAAATGTTTGTGTATGTTTGGTATTATTAACTGAAATTATTGGATATTGGGTTGGGTATTTGACCTGCTGTATGGACAATAAGTGAAGTGGACAGAAACACTTAACACAACTTTCAAATGTTTAGACCACACAACAACTTACTTTGCAAGTCTCCATTACACAAAAATATACAGTATAGAATAGAGACAGATTAACTATACAAAAATATATGAATATACACAAAAATATACAAATATATATTGTGTAACAAACAAGGTAACAGTCAGTGATGGTAATGGGAAGTTCATTTTTAAAGGATCATGAAACCCCAGACTAGCGCTGCACGATTTGGGAAAATTTTCATATTGTGATTATTGAGGTCAAAATATTGCGATACGCGATTGTGATTATAATAAATGGTATTGTGAGTCAACTTGATGGGCTTTTAAGGAAAATGCACACACAGATTAGTGATGCTGCTGAAATGTGTATTTGTAAAACTAGAAATGGTTTCAAATAAATTATTTTTACTAAATGAAATAGCATTTGCATTAATGTAAACTTATTTTCTCAAAAGTATAGGGTAAATTAAATAAAACAATAAATGCATACACATTTTCACAAAAATAAGATATTTTACACATTTTGTCCAAACAAACAGACATTTATGCAGAATGTAACATATACTCTGTGTAAACTCTTTTGAAAAGGAAACTGGATATGTTTTTGGTCGATCGGATCATAAGTGGACAATGGAGACACAGTTGTATACATCTGGCATTTTAATCCATCTCTTCTGTCCACTTTCGACCACTTCTAACAACATTCCTGCATTTACATACATTACAAACTCAACTGACTGGCGTCTCTCCTGTATGATTTTATGTGATTCTCTTCAGACATTAGAACTGTACATAAATTATGAGCTTCTAGAACGAACTGAAGATATTTTTTACAAATATGAATAAAAAGAGTATGGATAAAAATAGTCTAAACAAAAAATAGCTGTATTAAGTGCAAACAATAGTGCAGCCATAATCAAAGTAGGCTAGGCTACTCTCTCAATATTCTAAGTGCAAACAGAGACCAATTTTTCAAGCATGATACAGCGCTATAGACAACTACACAACCTATTATAGGATACATACATATAACAACATATATATTTTATGTGGCCTGATTTGCTCGCACCGTGGAACCGCTCTCTAAAAGCGGGTATTAAAATTGCTTTTGAAGGCGCCTGCGTGTTTTACTCTCGGTTTCGTTTTAAGGATCGTGCGAATTCTCAGCGGCGCTGAGCGTGCTTTCTACAGTACGAGACATTCATTTAACAAACCAATTTGAAAGTGAGTGGGACACAAACGGGATTTTGAAAAGTGGATGTAAGGGCCAGTTATGTGTAATTCATTTGTGATGATGATTTAGTTAAAAAGGTTAAAACATGGTGAAAATTGATATTGAAATGTAATAAGAATTTATGATAATTGTATTTTCTAAAATGTATAATTTAATAATTAATACAATTTAAAGAACTTTTTTTTTTTTTTTTTTTTTTTTTTTGGTATTTTTTGGCTTCCGACAGTAATACGTCATGATGTCATTAGTCTGTACGTTTAGGTCAGATTGCAGCTATGGATGTTGGAAGCAACACAGTTTTTTGACCGAGCTATATCGAGTCTATTGTACCTTTTGTATTTTCGTTTTGCATTTTCATCAGTAAACTCTTTTAAAAGAAGATTCGGTCTTACTCGCGTTTTTTCAAATACTGGTTGCTGGACTAGCTGCAAAAGTGGTACATAAGGATGAGCACGAAAGGTGTGCCACTACATTAGTCAAAAAACTCGCTAAAAATATTCTATGGAATCTCGCTGGATTGCCTGATAACACGGCTCGACGAACAAGGGAGTCCGTGAAAAGAAGTTAAGAGTGAAACTGGTAATTTACTGCAGCATCCTCCAGGAAAAGGTATCGGAAAGTATTCTTTATTTTGTGCATTGTGAGGAAGAGACGCATATGGATGTATGAAGAATTCCCGCTTTCGGAAGAAAACGAAAGTAAAAAAAAAAGGGTCTAACCGCATGGTCAAGAATGTCAACGCGCTGAATCTCTGCCCCTGTTAGAACGCACGTGAGTGGCAAGAGTGGATTCGGTCAATGTGGAGTTGTGTGATTATCCACCTTATTTTTCAATGCGGAAGTAAGCTGTTTTCTGGTAATGTGTTAGACGTCCGGTTCATAATCCGCCATAGGAAAATAACGAGAAGAATATCGAAGTGCAGTAAACGGTAAAACAGTTTACACTACAAACCAGTGTGTTCATAATTAAGACAATACATTAAAACAATATGGGAAGACACACCAGTTTGCATTATCAAGCACTAAAACGAGCTTTTTGTGCAGCTAAATATAGCTGGAAGTGGATGAGACGGAAGCTAGACACAAAAATTGTACAAATGGTTGCACCCACTCTTATGGGAAAAATAAGGTGGATAGAAAGGTTGTTTGCACTCGGTTCTTTAAGAAAGGCAAGATTGAATAAAGTGCTTTAAACTTTGTGCACGCAACGTGAGTATTAACTCCACGATAAGTGCGATGGCTGATGAAGAAGAAAATATATGTGGCGAGGATGGAGTGGAGCAGGGAAGATCACGTAAGCTAACTGAGAAGGGTTTAGAGGAGAGATTGCAAAGGCTCATAGCAAAAAGGAAATAAACTGTGCGAGTTCTAACAGGCCAAATGAAGGAGATAGAGACAATGAGGAGGGATACTCAAAATGTTCAAGAAGTGAAGGATATGTTGGAAAGTGATTTTGAGCAGTCTCTAAATGAGTTCATTAGGCTTAACAAAGAAGTTGGCAATTTGTGGACTGAAGATGAAAAAATGTTTGACCATGTTGATTGGTTTGAGCCAAAAATGGCACTATTTGAAGACTTCATGGGAACAACTAAAAGATGGGTTGCAGATGTGCAAGAATCCATGGAGAAGGAAACCGAGCAGCCAGAAAAACATGATGGGATAAGTGAACACCAAGAGGCTGTTTTACCAAGTGACAGTATTTCCCAGATAGGGGTCAGCAGTGCTGCCAAGGCTCACTCATGTGGATCTCATGTGAGTCGTACATCAAACACTTCATGTTTATCGTCCATGCGTGCTAGACAGGAAGCAGAACATGCTGCTCTGCTGGAATGTGCAGCAGCGCTGAAGAAAAAGCGAGAGCTTGAATTTGAGGTGGCAAGGATTAGGCAGCAGTTTGAGTTCGAAACAGCTAGAATTAAGGTTGAAAAGGAAGAATTAGAGATGGAGACTGCACTAGCTGAAAGCCAAGCAAAACTAAAAGTGCTTAAAGAATATGAGAGGTCTGAAGATGGTACGAGTAGTTATGCATCAGGGCGTATATCATCAAGTGAGAACGTGAAGAAGGAAAGAGTTAGCATTACGCTACCGGTACAAGCTAATGTGAATGTTCATGTACCAGCACAAGTGCAGCACTCACAAATACCACAGCAGCCACAACCAGTCTCTCATCAAAGTTTTAGAACTCAGACTAACGGAAGTGATGACGTTTTGTCAATCATGCAAAAGCAGAATGTAATTACTGAGCTACTAGTAAAGCAACAGCAGCTTTCTCAGTTGCCGACAAAGGACATCTCTGTGTTCAAAGGTGATGCGCTCCAGTACAAATCCTTCATGAGGGCATTTGAGCATGCAATTGAGCAGAAGACAGACAATGATCAAGATAAATTCTACTTCTTGGAACAGTTTACAGACGGTGAGCCTCAAGAACTCGTTCGTAGCTGTGCTCACATGACACCTAGCAAAGGTTATCACGAGGCAAAGAAGTTACTTCATAAGCATTATGGGGATGAACTTGTGATTGCCAATGCATACATTGATAAGGCGCTCAAATGGCCACAAGTGAGGACAGACGATGGGAAAGCATTAAATGCTTAGGTAATGTTTTTGATTGGATGTCGTAACTCTATGGAGGACATTGAATTTTTAGAAAAGATGGATAATCCTACCAACCTGAGGACAGTGATATCCAAACTGCCTTACAAAATGAAAGAAAGATGGTGTGTTGAAGCTTTCGAGCTCAAAGAGCGAAGAGGTAGAAGAGCAAGGTTTGCAGATTTAGTGAGCTTCATAGACCGCCAGGCCAAGATAGCTATGGATCCTCTGTTTGGTAATATCTCAGACAGCCACCCAAACACAGCTGGAAAGATGAATCTAAGGGAAAAGTAGCCGGCAAGGAAAGAGGTTCGTGGAAGCAGTTTTGCAATCAGTGTTGCTACTGAAAGTAAAGCGCCTCAAGCCATACCTATCAAGCCTCCTAACAATTAAAACAGTGAATGCCTTTGCTAAACCATGTTTGTACTGCCAGCAGTCTCACACTCTTGCTTCATGCAGTAAAATCAAATGTCAGCCACATGAAGAATGAGTGGCATTTCTGAAATCAAAGGGCTTATGTTTCGGATGCTTGGTTCCTGGCCACCTCAGCAGATTCTGCAAACGAAAGTTAGAGTGCAAAGAATGTGCATTAAAGCACCCTGACATTCTGCACAAAGTGAAGGAGGAAAGTTCTGTCTCATCAGAAAATAAAGATGGGGGTCACGTGACGCAAATGATGGAGTAGCTGTGTTGCTGACGAGCTCCGGCAAAGCCTTCAAACTTTTCCCTCATCAGACTCGACATTGCTCCCTACAGTGCTAAAAACAAATGTAGATGAAATAAGGTATGTCAACTAAACAACCTGACCTAAGTTACAATCTTCGTAAAAGAGAATCTTCAAGGTTAAACACGAGCTTGCGCCCAAAAATGGCGGATGCACTAATGGCTCCCAGCGATATCGACACGCTTGTAAAGAGAATTACAACGGAAGTTTTGGCTGGCGTCGATAAAGCTCTTGAGAATAAAATCGACCCGGTGCTGGAGAAACTATACGCAGCTGCAGCACACATCGAGGAGGTGGAGACCCGCATTACCGAAGCCGAAACGTGCATATCTGCGGTGGAGGATACGGTCTCAAGAGACAACGCAGATTTGAGCGAGATGAAAGCTAAACTCGACGCGGCCCTGGAGAAGATAGACGACCTGGAAAACAGGAGCAGGCGGTGTAATATTCGAATAATTGGCCTGCCCGAAGGCGAGGAGGGGACCAACCCGGTCTCGTTCCTCAAAACTTGGCTACCCAATCTGCTCCACATTGAGTTCAAGAATCACCAGGTAAAGATAGAGCGCACACACCACGCTCTTACACGTCGTCCCGCACCGGGAGAGAGACCGCGGGCGCTGATTCTAAAACTTCACAACTTCCAAGACAAAACACGTATTCTACAAGCTTCGCGAGCTGCGGGCCAACTGGTTTACAAACGGCATAATATCTCCATCTTTGAAGATTTCTCCGTTGCCATGGTGAGAAAAAGACAAGCATTCGGAAATGTTAAGAAACGACTTCGCGAACGAGGAATTACCTTTGCCATGATCTACCCGGCGATTCTCCGAGTACAGCACGATGGTGTGAAACTCTTCAAGCAGCCCGAAGAAGTAGAGGCTTTCCTGGACAGCTTGTCTAAATTAACCCCTACCACCTCACCCGGCCCAAACCATCCCAGGGAGACTGAATGACAATATGGCTAAGTCGGTTATGTCTATAGAGACATAGTTTCACTGATTTTTGGCACATGACAGAATACATTTAGACTTTACATATGGGACAAAAACATCTTAATTGTGACACTTTTTCATTTAGAGTCTGATTGAATGAATATAGAGAGGAAAAAAATATAACTGTGATATTGCTTACAGTGGTTATGGGTATAAGTTTATAGGAGAAGGCTGTTGCCGCAGCAGACTGTCAATGTAGAAAACCATACCAAAACTTTCTGATTTTGCTATTTCCTTCTTAGTAACTACACAACTATTGTTTGTTCTTTGCAAGTTCCGGTCATCTTATGTTTCCAACGAGACAGAGTGGCTTTCACTGTTGATCTCAAATGTGAAACCGACCTGCGTCAGACCTCCGTTTTATGCACATAAAAATGTCTGTAAGGTGTTAAATGTAAATAGTTCTGCACTTCTGTTCGATATGCAGGGTAAGACAATATTATTTTTTTTATTCTTTTATTTTCTTTAATTCCAATACTGTAATTTGTGTTGCTTTAAATCCACCAATTTTCTTTTTTTTTGGTACATTTTCCTTGGGAATCAAAATTGGCAAATTAATAAGACATATAGTTAATGGTGTAGGGGCATCTTACACACATGAAGGACGTTAGCATAATAAATCTTCTTGTGTTTATGGCAGCAAGTAGATCAATATTAAAACTATGCAGCTGGAATGTGAAGGGCATTCAAAATCCAGTAAAAAGAAAAAATTTCTTAAAAAAGGAGCAAGTCCACGTAGCATTTCTTCAGGAGACGCACTTAACGGAGGGTGAGCATGCTAAATTAAAGCGTGACTGGGTGGGGCAAGTGTATGGATCGTCATTCACTAGCAAGAGCAGGGGAGTTGCTATACTTGTAAATAAATTTATACCTTTATCAAATGTAAATACATATTATGACAAATCAGGTCGCTTTATCTTGCTCAAGGCTATATTAGCTGGACAACCCATTACTCTAATGAATGTTTACATCCCTCCTATTCAGTCTAATGAGCTAATTACACATGTTTTTTTCGAAATTTGCTGAATGGCAATGTGAACATAGTATAATTGCAGGAGACTATAATTGTACATTGCTACCCAAATTAGATAAATCCTTATCATCTAATGAAAAACCTTCTAGCAGGGCACGTGCCCTGAGTGAGACATGTGAAGAGCTGGGTCTTGTGGATGTTTGGCATGCTCTGCACCCCAGAGATAGAGAATACACCTTTTTCTCAGGATTCCACAAAACAGGCAGCAGGATAGATTACTTTTTTTCTCCTAAAACTTCACTTCAAAATGTAATAGATTGTAAAATTGGAAATATTGTGATTTCTGACCATGCTGCTGTTTTTCTTGAATTAGGCTTATCTAATCAAATTTATTATCCAACACCCTGGAAATTTAATTCATGGCTTGTACATGATCCAAATTTTGAATCTTATCTTAAGGAGCAAGTTGAGCTATTTCTAATTACCAATAAAACCCCAGATGTTTCCCCCAATTTGCTCTGGGATACCGCTAAAGCATACATTAGGGGACTAATCATCTCTTATGTATCAAATCAGAAAAAAAAGAACCTGGCAGATCAGAGAAGGCTTGAAATAATTCTTCATGATCTCCAAATGAAATATAATACTAGCCCCTTAGATGCTTTGCTGGCTGAGATCAAAACAGTACAAACTTCTTTAGAAGCAATTCTCACCAACAAAGCTGAAAAATCTGTATTCTTTGCTAGACAGCGGATGTACGAATTTGCCAATAAACCAAATAAATACCTGGCCAACCTACTGCGTTGTCGATCCTGTGCACATGTCATCTCTAGCATTAGGGATAAAGAAGGCAATTGCCATCGTGATAATAAAATAATTAATACGATTTTTTGAGCATTTTACAAAAGGCTTTACTCTTCTCACTCAGCTCTCACTTCAGGTGATAATATGAATAAATTCCTTGCAAAACTAAATATTCCAGAATTAGCTGAAGAGCAAAGACAGATGCTAAATAAACCAAATGAACTTAGTGAAATTCTAAATTGCATTAATAGTCTACCTAAAGGAAAAGCGTCAGGACCCGATGGGTTTACGGCGGAATTCTTTCAAAAATTCAAAGAGTTGTTTGCACATCTGATGCATGAGATGATACAATATTCATATAATTCTAGTGAACTCCCTAGCTCTATGTTAGAAGCCAATATTTGTGTTTTTTTAAAAAAGGGCAAATGCCCTGAGGAATGCGGGTCCTATCGCCCTATCTCCCTACTTAACGTGGATACCAAAATCTTAGCTAAAATATTAGCCATTCGACTTGAATCGATACTCCCTACGATAATTAATATTGATCAGACAGGCTTCGTTAAAGGTAGATCATCAGCTCATAATGTCAGAAGACTTCTTAATATAATTCAACATTCAAATCAGTGTGCAAAAAAAGGTTTAGTTATCTCCTTAGACGCGGAGAAAGCCTTCGACAGGGTCGAATGGCCATATTTATTTTCTGTTCTTTCCAAATTTAATTTAGGAGATTCATTTATTAAATGGGTTAAAATTTTATACTCTCTTCCTATAGCAAATGTCATTACTAATGGTCTCAAATCCTCCAAGTTCTCTCTATCACGTGGCACCAGACAAGGTTGCCCAATGTCACCGCTTCTGTTTGCATTGGCCATTGAGCCACTGGCCAGTGGCCATTAGAGATGATCCCCTTATTGAGGGGCTTTGTCTAGGAAAGAAAACCCACAAGATATCTCTTTATGCAGATGACATCTTAATATTTCTTGATTCTCCACAACAATCTATCCCACACTTAATTGACCTGATTTCCAGTTTTGGTGCCTTCTCTGGGTATAAAATAAATTTTTCAAAATCAGAAGCAATGCCCTTAAACAATTTGAATTCTTATGATTCTACAATTTCTCACCCATTTAAATGGTCTCCTGCTGGCTTCACCTATTTGGGTATAAAGATCTCACCAAAATTAGACAACTTGTATCAAAACAATTTTGCCCCAGTTATTAAGAACATTAAATCAGATCTAGATAGATGGTGTAACCTACCTCTATCTTTATTAGGCCGAATTCATCTTATTAAGATGAATGTATTACCTCGTCTTTTATACCCACTTCAAATGGTACCTGCCCTCATTCCTAACAGAGCCCTAAAACAGCTGCGTGGTTTTATTATTTATTTGGAGGAAAAAAAGGCCCAGACTAAGATATAGCTACCTGTCACTGCCTAGCAGACTGGGCGGTGTGGCTGCTCCTTCTTTTAAGTTGTACCAACTTTCTGCCCAGCTCCGCTTTATATTGGAATGGCATATAAATGACCCAAACTCAACTTGGATCAGTGCGGAAGCTGCAAATCTCAAAGCTGTTCCTCTACGGAACTTATTGTACGTTTCATCAAAAAAACTGCCAGCCTTAATTAAAGGTAATTTAATTCTTAGTAATATGATAAAAATATGGAGGCTCGCTCGTAAAATAGAAGGCTATCACTCCCATCTTTCTTTACTAACACCACTACATAACAATCCGGATTTTCCTCCAGGGATGAATGATGGTCTGATACTTTGGAAGGAAAAAGGGATTTGTATCATAGGAGATGTAGTGGAAAATAAACAGCTAATGACCTTTGAGCAAATTGTTGTGAAATACAACATCAGCAAAAAACATTTCTTCACATACTATCAGATACATAGTTTTGTTACTAAAAGTCTTAAGTTGCACTTAAGTGGCTTCGGTGTATCCCCACTGGAAGAGCACTTGAATAAACTCACTTCATCTCAGTCAGCATCTAAACTCTTCTATGGAATATTGATGAATGCAAATAAAGATAGCTCAGATAAAACCAGGGAGTTATGGGAGAAGGATTTTGGGGAGGAAATTCAGGTAGCTGATTGGAAAGCAGTATGTGAGATGCCCTCTTATCTTGCCAACAATTCTGCCTGGGAAATGCAGTTTAAAATTACACACTGGCTACATGTGACTCCATCCCAAAGGCATAAGATAAACCCTAAACTTTCTAATCTCTGTAATAAATGTAAAGGATCAGAGGGAACCCTTATTCATTGTTTTTGGAATTGCATGAAGATCCAACAATTCTGGATGGGCGTCCTAAAGGAACTTGAGAATATATTCCGTTGTCCATTACAACTCAGACCAAAAGCATGTTTACTAGGCATAAGTCAGGAATTTCCCTTCAAATTCCAAGGGATTCACCTTCTCCAAATTCTTTTGTACTGTGCTCGCAAATGCATACTTGTATGTTGGATAACAGATCAAACACCGTCAATTATTCAGTGGATAAACACAGCTAAACTTCTAATTCCCTATGAAGCCTTTTCTACCGTATTAAAGGACAAACCTTTCAATTTCTATAAGGTATGGGACCCTTTTCTCATTTATCTGGGGGTAAAAGAAACGCGATTTTTAAATCTGGGAATCCAGAATTTAGCGTGGAAAGGTTAAAAGGCTACCTTATTTAAAAAAAAAAAAAAAAAAAAAAAGATTTTGTATGGCTATACTGATTTCTGTTTTTATATTGATGTATTTACTCCTTTATTTTTCCTTTTTTTTTTTTTTTTTTAATTTGTCTTATTATTATTATCATAATTTTTATGTTTATATGTGTTTATTTTTCTTGTTAAATGTGCAGATTATGATGTTTTGGCTATGTAAAAACCCTGTTTTTATCAAAACCTACAATAAAAAAAAAAAATAAAAAAATAAAAAAAAATAAATAAATAAAGATGGTACTCAAAGTAAAGAAGTATCATGTATGGAAGTTCCCATCACACAAGAGTCATGTGGGCATACGGGAGCCGGAGAAGCTGAATGTGTGCTATCAATAGTACCAGTAAAAGTCAAATCAAAGAATAGTAATAAGCATATAGAAACATATGCTTTTCTGGACCCGGGAAGCACAGCAACATTCTGCACGGAAGACCTGCAAAGGAAATTGAATGTTAAAGGGAAACCCACAAGAATACTTCTTAGCACCATGGGCCAAGATAAATCAGGGGAACAAAAGCTAATGAACAGTTTTGTGATATCAGACCTAGAAGTGTGCGGGCTTGAAGACACTATGTTCATTGAGTTACCCAAGGTGTCACTCATAGCAGCTCATACCTGTTCATGCTGGGAATATACCCAAACAGTCGGATATTCAAAGGTGGCCTTACCTTCAGGAAGTGAACTTACCAGAAATAGAAGCTGATGTAGGTCTGCTTATTGGAGTTAACTGTTCAAGAGTCATGGAGCCCTGGCGCATCATTAATGGTCAAGATGGAGGTCCTTATGCAGTGTAGACGGCTATTGGCTGGGTGGTGAATGGGCCTGTAAGGAAGGATCTGAATGACTCAGAAAATGAACAATCTCATTTCTCTGTAAACAGAATCTCTTTGTTGGAGATTGAATAGCTACTGGTTCAACAGTACAATACTGATTTTCCAGAGCGCGAATATGACGACAAGGAGGAGATGTCTCTGGAAGACAAGCAATTTTTGAAGTCTGTGGAGAAGACAACAGTCTTTGAGAATGGGCCTTATAGCATTGGATTGCCACTCAGGAATGAGAACCTTCAAATGCCTAATAACCGATGTGTGGCAGAACAGTGTTTAGCATGTTTGCTCAGGAAGTTTAAAAAAATGCTGAATTCTTTAATGACTACACAAGTTTTATGGAAACTGTCATTAGTAAGGGCTACGCTGTCCAGGTTCCTACAGACCAGCTGAACAGAGACGACAACAGGGTGTTCTATATACCTCACCATGGTGTCTATCACCCGAAGAAACGAAAGTTGCGGGTGGTATTTGACTGCACTTCCTCATTCCAGGATAAGTGTCAGAATAGTGAGTTGCTCCAGGGGCCTGACCTGACCAACACGTTAGTTGGTGTCCTTTTGAGATTTCGTGAGGAGCCTGTAGCAGTAATGACAGACATTGAGTGGATGTTTTACCAAGTTAAAGTACCAGAACATGATGCAGACTTACTCCGTTTTCTTTGGTGGCCCAACGGTAGATTGGATGAGCCAGTGGAGCAGTTCCGGATGACAGTGCACCTCTTTGGAGCTACTTCTTCTCCAAGTGTAGCCTCATATGCACTGAGAAGAACTGCAGAGGATCAAAAGGATGTTGCATCTCCAGATGCTATTCAGACAGTACTGCGAAATTTTTATGTAGATGACTGCCTGAGAAGTGTAGCTACAGAAAATGTTGCAGTGACCTTAGTCAGTGATCTTCGAGCTTTGTGCAGCAGTGGAGGGTTCACCTTAACAAAGTGGACGAGCAATAGCAGAAAGGTGTTACTGTCGATCCCTGAAGAGCACAGAGCCAGTGAAGTGAAAGATCTGGATTTATGACATGACACTTTGCCAGTAGAGAGGACACTCGGTGTGCAGTGGGACACAGAAAAAGATACTTTCACCTACAGTATGAAGCTGCAAGATGACCAGAAGGGGGATTTTATCGATTGTCAATTCCATTTACGGCCCTCTCGACTTTCTGGCCCCAGTCATCTTGCATGCTAAACTTTTATTGCAAGATCTCTGCAAGGAGCAGCGTGGTTGGGATGAGAACATTGGTGGAAAGCACTCAGAGGTTTGGGAAAGATGGATGAAAGATGTTACTCACCTTTCCAACGTCCATGTGAGTAGATGTTTTAAACCCACCAAGTTTGGATGCACGATAGCAGCGCAGTTACATCATTTTTCAGATGCCTCGGAGTATGCATACGGCACCGTGTCTTATCTACTGAATGAACGGGGTGAGAAACACTGCTCTTTCCTTATGGGGAAGTCAAGAGTAGCTCCACTCAAAAGAGTCACAATCCCTAGACTCGAGTTGACCGCAGCGGTTGTCGCTGTAAAAGTTGACAAGATGTTGCAACAAGAGATGCAGGTTCCATTGCAACAATCTGTCTTTTGGACAGACAGCACTACGGTGCTCAAATACATTGCCAGTGAAACTGCTCGTTTCAAAATGTTTGTTGCGAACAGAATTTCCTTGATCCGAGAAGCAACCAAGCCATCGCAATGGAAATATGTCAGAACAAACGAAAACCCTGCAGATCAAGCCAGCAGAGGCCTGAAGGCAAAAAGCTTAGCGCAAGGGGGAACATGGATAAGTGGACCAGACTTTCTGTTGCATGAAAAGGATTGGCCGGAACAGCCTGTGCGAAGGAAGGAAAGTCTTGACAAGGACCCAGAGGTCAAGAACACAGTTGTTGTTAACACAGTCAAAGCTGAAGAAAATGTAGAACCAATGAACCAGCTGATCAACTATTATTCAGATTGGAGTAAGCTTAAACGAGCAGTGGCTTGGATTGGAAAGGTAAAGAGTTATCTGCGGAAACAGAAAAATGAAAGAAAAGAGGAATTAAAAATCAAGCAAGCTGAAAAAGACCCTGAAAAGCAAAGATTAAAGTTAAAACAACATATGAAGAAACTAAAACCTGCTAAAAGAATCACTTACCTTGGATGATCTGGACACTGCTGAATTAGAAATAATACAGTTCAGTCAAAGACAGCATTTTGGAGAGGAAATCAAGGTACTGCAGGAGGGCAAGCAGCTCATTTGCAGTAGTGTGCTGTCTAAATTCGATCCAGTGTTTTACGATGGCATGTTAGGGGTTGGTGGAAGACTTAACAAATCCGCTATGCCGGAAAATGCTAAACATCCAGCAATTCTTTCCAAACACAGCAAAGTTGCCACCTTGATCCTGAGGGACATACATCAAAGAACAGGCCATTGTGGACGCAACTATGTGTTGGCACAACTGAGATGCAGATATTGGATTCCACAAGCCAATTCCGCAATCAGAAAGATTATCAATAAATGCACAGTGTGCCGTAGGATGTCTGGAAAGGTTGGTGAGCAAAAGATGGCAAACTTACCTGAAGATCACCTCCTCCCACACCAACCTCCCTTCACTAACACCGGCGTTGATTACTTCTGTCTGTTTGAGGTTAAACGGGGCCGGGGTACCATTAAAAGATACGGGGTAATGTACACTTGCCTAACTCTCCGAGCTGTGCACATCGAAGTTGCCGACAGCCTCGACACGGACTCCTGCATCAACGCAATTCGCCATTTTATATGTAGGAGAGGTCAAGTCACCATCATGAGGTCCGACAATGGCACAAATTTTGTGGCAGCTGAAAGAGAATTAAGGGAAGCCATCCAACAGTTGGACAATTACAAGATAGAAAGAGCTTTGCAGCCAAAGAAAATAAAATGGATATTCAACAGCCCAGCTGCTTCTCACCAGGGTGGGATTTGGGAAAGGCAAATCCGCACTGCCCGAAGAATTCTTAATTCCCTGTTGAAGGAGCAAGCGGTGAATGATGACTGTCTTAAGACAATAATGTGTGAAGTTGAAAGTATCATCAATGGCAGGCCACTTACAAGTGTCTCAGATGATGCAAATGACGTTGAGCCTTTAACTCCCAACCACTTGTTGCTTCTGAAGTCTCAGCCGATCATGCCCCCAGGCATCTTCTGCAAGGATGACACATACGCAAGAAGAAGATGGAAGCAAGTCCAGTACCTTGCAGATTTATTCTGGACAAGATGGACACGAGAATATCTTCCACTTCTTCAGGAGCGTCAGAAATGGCTGAAACCCAGAAGAAACTCCATGATGGGAGATGTAGTGCTGTTAGTGGATGGTTCTTCTCCCCGCAACTCTTGGGTAATGGGGAAAATAGTTGAAACATTGCCAGATTCCAGCGGAACGGTGCGGAGAGTGAAATTAAAGACCAAGACCAGCATTCTGGAAAGACCTGTAAATAAACTGTGCCTGTTGAAAGAAGCAACGTTGGAAGAATAATAAAAGAAGACAAGCTGATTTTTATACACATTTGAAGTTTAAGTGGTTTGGCTCTTAATGTTTTAAGTTTATAATTGATTAGTCCTCCAGCCTAACAATTAGGGGCCGGGTAATGTAAGAGCCAGTTATGTGTAATTTATTTGTGATGATAATTTAGTTAAAAAGGTTAAAACATGGTGAAAATTGATATTGAAATGTAATAAGAATTCATGATAATTGTATTTTCTAAAATGCATAATTTAATAATTAATACAATTTAAAGAACTTTTTTTTTTTTTGGTATTTTTTGGCTTCCGACAGTAATACGTCATGATGTCATTAGTCTGTACGTTTAGGTCAGATTGCAGCTATGGATGTTGGAAGCAACACAGTTTTTTGACCGAGCTATATCGAGTCTATTGTACCTTTTGTATTTTCGTTTTGCATTTTCTTCAGTAAACTCTTTTAAAAGAAGATTCGGTCTTACTCGCGTTTTTTCAAATACTGGTTGTTGGACTAGCTGCAAAAGTGGTACATAAGGATGAGCACGAAAGGTGTGCCACTATAGTGGATGTGGTTAAAAGTGGACAAGCTGAAAACATTTTACACCCCTATTTACACCTGTACTTAGCATTGTCCACTTGTGATCAGATCGACACGTCAGAAAACTTATGTTAATACCAGGTGTAAACAGGGCCTCTAATTCTTGCACAGTACCTCTCTCTGGTCAATGTCAGTAATCTCAAATCCAAAATATAGCCATATAACAGATGTAGTTTTTATTTTTTTTTATTTTTGCCTACCAGATCAGTGTCGATCTCCTCGGCATCCATCTTCATTCTGGTGTTTGTGTTTCGCATCATAGAATCTGTTAATTTTAATTGTTGGAGAAAAGTGGTTCATTTTGAGCTTTTTGCATGGAGTTCACGGGAGATTTAATTCAGCTTTTCCATAAGCGCCATCTAGTGTCATACAGTGGATTTACAGATACTTACATTTACATTCAGCTTGTGTGCAGTTTTTGTCTGGCCTGAAAAACGGACCGAATTTGCCCTGCTGTAGCCAAAAATTTGACCAGTTGATGAAAAACAAGCTTAATTCAGACCAGTTATCTAGATTATTTATGGAACAGATAAGATACATATAATAATTTATTAAATCAATTATCATTTTGACTTAACCCTTTTCTTCATTTAAAGGCTGAAATGTGAGTTTTTTCTTTTTTTATGAAACGTTTTCCACAGCTTTATTTAAAAATTTACATTAGATATCTGAGCATGCCATTAGTTAAACTGTTGTCAGTCATGTTGTCATTTAAATGAATGATTATGCAAACATTATGCAAATATCATTTTATTTGTTGTTTGTTAATTTTAAATATAAAACTTGGGGAAGTGATTTATGTGTCAGTACTTTTTGAACAATTCCAGTACACTTTAACAATACCATGATAATACTGATAACCGTGATCATTTTGGACACTATAATCGTGATAGGAAATTTTCATACCGTTACATCCCTACAAAGGACTATAGTACTTCAATGACATGTCGGTGTTTGTTTGGAGTTTGGCACAAATGTGATTCATTCAGTGAGTGTAACCGGTTTCACAGCTCCTTGATGCAACCCATCAAAAGACTTCTAAACATAATTAATAAATTACAAAAGTTATTAGAAATGCAATTTCTGTCCTTGATTTCATACTCCTGTACATCCAACCCAGTCTCACGGCATTTCGTGATATAGTCACGAAATTTAATCTATTGATTCGTGTTCATGGACACGAATTTCCCTCTTTTTTCGTGTCACTCTGCACGAATTTCGATCCAATGTATTTCAATAGGAAATATCTTTCGTGCCTCCACCACGTTTTTCTTTCTGACACTGGGGTCCACGCTGTATTGTTTTCCTCCTCATTTTTTATTTATTGATTTTAAGCGCTACTTTACTCAACATTTAAGTAGGAGACTTTTATCGTTGTTTTTATTGCATTTTATTCTGTAGGCTACTCACTATTGTAAACGATCGTCAGTGCTTCCAGATAAAAATACAAATATATTCTCCCGGTAAAATAACGAGACTGCACAGCTGTGCTACGGCCATCGCATGCAAATGCTGTCTTTTTTTTTACTAAGAAATACAGTTTTTTCATCGGTTTGGTGTGTCAAATCTAGCAGTAAATACTAGCCTACAGTACACATGAGCCTTATCGACCGTTTCCCTTGTCAAAAAATCCTATTGGAATTTTAGTTTATCCTTTAGGATCTTACTGGATTCTTAAAATCCTATTGGACAATCTGATTTATTTTAATGGAATTTCACTTTGTCCTATAGGATTTTGGAATCTTATTGGACATTCTGATTTATCTTACAGGAATTTCACTTTGTCCTATAGGATTTTAGAATCTTATTGGACGTTCTGATTTATTTTACTGGAATTCCACTTTGTCCTATAGGATTTTAGAATCTTATTGGACATTCTGATTTATTTTAATGGAATTTCACTTTGTCCTATTGGATTTTAGAATCTTATTGGACATTCTGATTTATTTTAATGGAATTTCACTTTGTCCTGTAGGATTTTATTTGATCCTTAAAATCCTATTTGACATTCAGATTTATTTTAATGGAATTTCACTTTGTCCGATAAGAATTTAGAGTCTTATTACACATTTTGATTTATTTTAACTGAATTTTACTTTGTCCTGTAGGATTTTTTTATTTTTATTTTTTAATGGGATTTTAATTTCTCCTGACTTTTTATTGATTCATGGAATCTTATTGGAATTTGTGATTTTTAAATGGAATTTCACTTTGCCCTGTATTATCTTATTTGATTCTGTTATTCAATTACATTTTAATTGTGTGTGTGTGTGTGTACTTGTACACAATAAAAATGCAGCATATATGAAAACACAAATATAAACACTGAAATCCATAATATTACAGTAAGACAGTAAGATAATATATATGATATTTTATAATGTACGAATAAGTTTACGTGTATTATATGTGACTAAGAATCCACAGAAACACAAACATCTATATAGGGTATTGTCCTGACGCTTCCCCTTTAAGAAATCCGAATGTAGTGAGCGTGCAACTGTAGCGCGCATATTTGAACAGTAACGGTCACCGAGAGAAGAAGCTGGGTGATAACGTTGTTTAACTCGTTAAAAGTTGACTGTAAGACACTACCAAGGAAGAAATACTGGTAACGCTTATCTGGTCTGCATCCTATACGTACAATTTTGGGTGAACGACATCTGTCGGTGAGTTGTTGAACTTGTTTGACTGTTTCTGGTGATTAGCATAGCAGTCTGCCGTACGTCAAAAGCTATGAATCTGCGTAAATGATATTAATGACATATTGATGTATGCTCTGTATAATGAATTTTCATTGTAGAGTACAAAATGCCCGTTCTACCATTATTTTGAGCTGTTTGAGCTGTATACAAAACAACGTTGATGATTTTGTATAGCGTTAGTTTAATTACGTAGTGTTTAACGTTATTTACACTAAGTGCAAATAGCTCGCCTTGTTGCCAGAGGCTACTTACAAGTAAAAATAGCTGCTGCCTTTTAATTATTTGTGGAGTAATATGATGTTCTTATGGCCTGTCCAGGTTAGGTTCCAGTTAAAAAGTTTGACATGGACAAAGATTCTTCCGTGAAATGTGTGTGTTTATGGAGAAGACTTGCATAACAAGAGAATTAAGATGGCGACTGGCGAGGCAACCCCAATTGTGAATTTCATCTCTTCATCAGCGTGTGGACCTGTTGTGTTGACTGGGAACCTTTACTTTATACAGAGCATTAGGAGTGATTGCTTCATTTGAAATAGATTGGATACGATCTTCTTCCTACTTTTTTTTTTTTTTTTTTTTTCCTGAACTAAATTAGATGTTTTTTTTTCTCCCTCTCTTTACATTACACACAAACAAAGTTTATTTCAGACAAATTGAACTTTATTAAATTTATATTGTTTAATATTTTAGTGTTCTGTGTTATGATGGGATTTGCCTTGAGAACAACAAAGTTATTCTTTTGCCTGTGAAGGAAAAAAGTTACACATATTATTATTATTATTATTATTATTATTATTATTATTTTGTGTGTGTGTGTGTGAGATCAATCCATTATTAGTGCTTTAGAAATTTTTTGCACCAATGCTATGTGCTGCACAAATCACCTCCTATGTTGTTTACAATGTTACTGCAGGTTGTGCAACATACAGTGAACAATGTCTATATCAGGGTGAGTTTAAGCAAACTGCAAGTACTATCTGTTAGTAAAACAAATACAGTGGAAAATGCACCTTTAGAATTAAAAAAATAAATAAAAAAGAATTCCCATATAGATATGACCAGTTGCCTAATTGGATCCCATTAAAATCCTATAGGAATAGTCCTACAGAATATTAATGTCTTGTCCTATAAGACTCTTCCTATCAGAATCCTATAGGAATGGTTCCAAAATATGATAGAAATTCTTATTAGAATCCTGTACAGGTTTCCCATTGGAATCCTATAGGATTTTTTGACAAGGGTTATGGTAAATATGCCAGCTAAAACTGATATCATCCCGATATCCTCGTCTTTTCTCAACACATAACAGAAAAGTGTGCTTGATAATTCAACAATGCGATGTTTACTATCAAATTCTTCATAATTACCATCCCTGCAATAGTTTACTTTTTAAATTTAAGGTGGACATCTCTTCATCAATATATATATATATATATATATATATATATATATATATATATATATATATATATACATACATACACACACACACACACACACACACACACACACACACACACATGTTGGGTTTACATGTTTTATGGGGACATTCCATAGGCGTAATGGTTTTTATACTGTACAAACCGTATTGTGATATAGTCACGAAATTTAATCTATTGATTCGTGTTCCCGGACACGAATTTCCCTCTTTTTTCGTGTCACTCAGCACGAATGTCTAGCTAATGTATTTCAATAGGATTTTTTTTTTTCGCGTCACGGAGCACGAATTTATATGTAATTTATTCCAATAGGATTGTTTTTCGCGTCACTCAGCACGAATTTCCTTCTAATGTATTTCAATAGGAAATTTCTTTCGTGTCCTCCACCACGGTTTTCCTTTTGCCACTGGGTACCACAAACGCTGTATATATTTTTTTCTCATTTGTTATTATTTTTTTTATAGCCTATATATTCAAGCACTATACTCAACATGTAATCAGAAGATTTTATCCTTCTTTTTATTGCTTTATATTCTGTAATCTACTCGCTATTATACACCATTGTCAGTGGTTCCTCGCGGTCACATGTCACAATTATAAAAATATACGAGACATGTTATTTAGAGACACGCACATTTACTACAGTATAGAAATGATAAAATATACTTTCTGCCATATTCTCTGATAAAAATGAGGGAAAATATATTTATTATTTCTGTCAGCATCTCCCATGATCCTCCTCCTCCGGAGTCAGGCCGCGGTCGCGGATGAATACTCCTCATCATTGCGCTCAAACCACCGTTCAGGTAAGATCCGAGGTAATTACTTTGTTTAATTGTTGAATTGATGGCTTTCTTTGTCAATAACTCACATGGTTCAAATGTTAGAGCAAAATTAAAACCAGACCAATGGTTTGCTCCTTGTCAGAGAATAATAACAGTAATGTTAATAACAATAATAATAAATTCCTTCGGAAACTACGTTAGGCTTGCTAAACGGGGTTAGCTAACTTCAATATTAGTTATATTAATAGAAAGAAATCCAATTAAGGCACTTCTTCCGGTCCAACAAAAAAAAAAAAAAAAAAAAAAAAAAATATTTTATTGACTTCTTGGCCACTATTAATGAACATAACTAAACTGCACACTGGTGGATTATGGGCCTTCAGTCTTCCTCAGAGTGATCCTAAAATGAACAGGTGTAGATATAATTACTCAGTAAAGTTGTGAGGAATCAAAAGAACCATTACAGGGGGACCTACAAAAATAGAAAACATAAAATAAACATCTAAATAGAAATAAACTAATAAAAGCTGTAGTTTAAGTTATATCGGCTGAAGGGTTGCATTATTTTGTGAGCTCTAGATGATGTCCATTTTCTCTCCATCATTGTGGTCCAGCTACAACTTTAATAATGTCAGTACTAACAATACACACACTTTATAATGTGTCAGTAATAACAATATAACTTAGTAATGGATGAAAGGGAGCATTGCCTAAAGTTACTGCAAATAAAGTTTCCTTTAAATCTGGGATGAGGAACCCCAGGCGCATGTTACATGCCTTTTAACTGTCATACAGGAAATTGAAATTAACATTTTCTGTTCTCCCTTGCAGATCCAGTCAAACGAGTCACCTGCACATTATAGTAATACCTGATTTAACGAACCCAAAGGCACTTTTAAGAGCCAACCTCTATCTATCTATCTATCTGTCTGTCTGTTTGTCTGTCTATCTGTCTATCTGTTTATCTATCTCTACCTCTCGCAATGCCAGGGGGGTCTACAAAAAAGATTTGTCCCTTTTGTCAGGGTATTTTATTTTGTGCACAAAAGATCTGTTCGAATTGTAAAAAGGAGCAGCCTCTGAAGCAGCGTCTCAAGAAGAAGCTTCAGAGGTTTGATGAGAAGAAAGAGGAATGGGTGGTTGGTCGTAAGAAGAACCACAATAGTGCATCGATCAAGGATGAAGCAATTTTCATGGTATGTTCAATTTCCTTAAACTGATAAATTTACATTTACGTTCAGTCAGTCAGGAGACACTTTTATCCAAAGCAACTTCAAACAAAAGAGCAACATGCAAGCACTGTGACAAGTCTCGGTTAGCCTAATGCAGTACACGAAGCAAGGTTGGATAAGAAAACGAGTGAATAATATAGGAAAAAAGAATCCTTGTGTTTTTTGCTATTGTTGTTTTATTAGGTGGTACCATTTGTGATTTTAAGTGGTAATACCCTTAAATAATTGCATCTTAGCCTTAACACATCACAGTCCTAAAATATTTACCACAGCAATATTGGAACACACCGCAAATAAAAGTGATTGTTGGGAATTCTGAATTCATAAAAAAACAGACATATGTCATGATAGAATCACAGGTGCAATATAATAATCAAAAGTTCTCATTAAGAGAATAAGAAATGACAAATGGACTGCATTCATTTTACTTTCATCATGTACTATTTAAAGCTCTTTACAAAGTGCACATGTCAGCAGTAAATGTGGAGCATTCACCCATCTGTCTGTGTAACCACAAAGGTTCTTATTATGAATAAATCTGTAGATTGTCAATGTCCAGTTACACAGTGGTTACCCAATCTTGTCAGTGTAGGTGCTTAATTGGAAACCCTCATGGTTTCAGTTTAATCTTTTTGCCTTTTTTTACTTCTGTATATAGAAGAGTTGTTTTTTGCTTCTAATGTATACATCTTTCTTGGCTAGAATTCATTAATGATGTTATACTGTATGTTCTCAATAACTTATACGCTTAGCTTTGTTTTGTTTTTTGCTTTTTCTGTTACTTTAAACTTTAAATACAAATTGTTGTCATTGCAGCTTGAGAAACTCCATGCCATTGGGTACAAGCCAGTTCTGCTTCTTGGCAAAGAGACAAAAAAAAAAGAAAGCAAGTGTGAAATATTAATCCCTCGCTGCACACTCTCCTCCTATGCCAAGGAATACCTTCAGAAGATAGGTTCATTTTATGAATACCTTTGTGAAGGTAAGATGCATGCACTATATTTTTAAAGTCACAGTTCACAACTTGTGTTGAGTATGCAAAAGATGTTTTTATCAATGTTTAGACCTAAATCTTAAAATGATGTCCCCTCTCTACAACATAAATTCAGTCATCAACTCCTGACCTCCTTGACAGTAGAAACTTGGGAGAGGTTTCCATTTTTATATAACCAACAATGAGTTTGTTAGCACAATATTGGCTCTTTTCATACAATTAAAGTTTTTAGAGATTATTTTTTCCTGAATCACAGCCAAACAGCTGTCCCTCAAACCATTTTGTAAGATTTGGCAAACTAGCCTACAACTAGTAAGACAACTGCCTCCAAAACCTTTTCTACCTGTTCACTGCCAAACCCACAAAATTGGATAGTATGATTCAAACAGATTACCACTTCAGACATAGAGGCTAACCATGAGTTTGAACTGCCCCTTTTTTTAGAAACCAAAACATAACACTTGTTTAACTTCCACAGGTTGGAATCAGAATTCATGTGGAAATGATGAGATTACACTGAACCTTACACCCTGTGACCCAATGGAGATAAGTGCTACAGTGGAGCAGATGAGCTCTGTGGTGGAGCTGATAAGCCCTGTGGTGGAGCAGATGAGTCCTGTGGTGGAGCAGGTGGAGCAGATGAGTCCTGTGGTGGAGCAGGTGGAGCAGATGAGTCCTGTGGTGGAGCAGGTGGAGCAGATGAGTCCTGTGGTGGAGCAAGTGAACCCTGTGGTGGAGCAGATGAGCCCTGTGGTGGAGCAGATGGAGCAGATGAGCCCTGTGGTGGAGCAGATGAGTCCTGTGGTGGAGCAGGTGGAGCAAGTGAGCCCTGTGGTGGAGCAGATGAGTCCTGTGGTGGAGCAGGTGGAGCAAGTGAGCCCTGTGGTGGAGCAGATGAGCCCTGTGGTGGAGCAAGTGAGCCCTGTGGTGGAGCAGATGAGCCCTGTGGTGGAGCAAGTGAGCCCTGTGGTGGAGCAGATGAGCACTAAAGAGGGACAAGGTAATTAGGACAGATTTAAAGAGCTACAGTTTAAATTTGTAAAGGCTTGAAGTGTTTGAACCATGGGTTACATTAGATTAATCGACTTCTAGTGTTTTTTTCCCTATATAGCTTTAGCATATAGTAAAGGCTAATCTACAAGTCCATCTAAAAATTAAATAATTAGGTGATCTCTATCTGTACTAGAGGTGTTGGAATGAATTTTGTAAGTCTACTGTATCATAAATCTAAAAAATGTAGGTATTACTAATCAAATTCTGAAAGTACTATTCCTATTTTTATTCTTTTTTTCTCCGTACATTTATGTCAGGGGCATTGTTGTTGCACTGTTAAAGCTTGGATAGGCAATGTTAGAGAAACCAGTCAGAGTAGCTAGATTTTAAAATATTCAACTGAAAAAATCCTATCTGTTCTATCAGGGCTCACACCAAAGTAACTCCCCCAAAACACATTTACTAATAATGTTCATTGTTTTCAGACATGTGAATGAGACATGAAGTAGGAGTTTGATTTGTTTAGTGCAGCAGCAGTAGTCAGACACAGCCAACTACTGTCTGTCTGACTACTGCTGGTACCTCATGTCTCATTCACATGTATGAAAACAACAAACATTATTAGAAAATTCCCTCTTGAAACTAAATAAATAAAAATACAGCAATAAAATATGGTGGAAAAGGCCACTGTTTTTACAGACCTTTTGACAAGGCTACATTTCAGAAATATCAATATTTGTATAATTTTACCCAAATTGCAATAAAAATTAATACACCTATTGTACAGGACCCATGTACTGCTACGCTTGTTTGATGTTATGGTTTGATGTATTTTACATAATATGTTTAATCTTTTTTTGGTATGAGTAATTTTCTTTCTCCAAACCCCCTGCTGTCTTCACAGGGTCAGTCATGGACACAGTTGGTCTGAGTTCCAAAAAGAAAAAGTCAGGTATGTAAATGCTGTTTGTAGGATAATTATTGTTGGTTCTGGTAACAATATATTACAATAACTCATTAGTCAAGCAGGTTCTCTTGAATAGAATTGAATTAATTAAACTTAAACTAAAGGAGACCTATATTTTTATTCTTATACGCCACACATCCACAGTATCAAAAAATCTTTGTTCATCTTGAACTGGCCTTTACACAGGCACTCAGTTCAGAGTTTACTATTCTAATGAGACAAATATAAAAGCGTGTTTGCACACATATTTACTAAAAGAGAGAGATTGGCCTCTTCTCAAATTTTGGTGGTCTCTAAATGCACTTGGGACACATCCTATCATAGACAAAAATATTGGCACCCCTGTATTTCTGTCAGATAATAAATGCACTACTTCTCCCAGAAACGTGTTTGCATTGGAACAACACAAAAATGAGACATTTTACACAAATCTCCAGAAAATAAGTTCTGGACAAAATTATTGCCTTCAACTTAATATTTGGTTCCAAATGCCTTTGGAAACAGTAACTGAAATCAATTGCTTTTTGTAACCATCAGGGAGTTTCTTAAAGCTATCTCTTTACTTACTACTTTATGTTAAGGTTTTCTTTTGGAGAACTATAGACAGATGCTCTGTGGGATTTTGATCTGGAATCATTTCTGGCCACTTAATCCTCCCAGTGCTTTATATTAAACCATATTTTGGTGTTTTTTGAAACATGCTTTGAGTCATTGTCCTGCTTTTAAGACCCATGACTTTTGATGGACACTCAGCTTTCTGACACTGGACCCTATATTGCACCCTACAAATCTTTGATAGTTTTCAGATTTCATAATGCCATGCATTACATCCAGTGTCTGAGGCAGCAAAGCAACCCCAAAATATCTGTGTTACTTTCACCATGTTTGACTGAGGAGACTGTTCCTTTTTTGTTTTGTTTTGTTTTTGAAGACCTCATTTAATTTTCTGAAGACAGTAAAATTATTTTTCTTTCTGTGTCAGCTGCTCAGCTCTGATCTACCATCATTTTTTTTTTATTTTTCCACATCCAAGGGATATTAGCTAGAGTGCCATGGGCTGTAAATGTTTTGATAGTGTTGTGCACAGTGGAAACAGGAACATTAAGATGTCTGGAGTTGTACTTGTATCCTTGAGACTGTTAATGTAATAACTGTTAACACCATGCTATTGCACTCTCAGGATATTAGAAATATCAGGGATATTTCACTTCTTTCTTTTCTCCATACTTAGTATGTACACAACAAAAATGTCACTTTTTTTCAAATTTTAACTGGTTTTTATATCGCCAGTTCCAATGCATGAAATGCAATTATTTCTGAAGAGCTGCCAATAATTTTGTCCAGTCCATTTTTGGAGATCTGTGTAAAATGTCTCAGATTTGCCTTTTTTCTCTGCTTTTTTCTGTTGTTACAATGCAAACAATTTGTAATTGCAGTCCATTTATTATTTGATAGAAATCCAGGGATGCCAATATTGTAATTTTTGTCTGTGACTGTATTTCCACTATGTTAAAAATACATTACAAAGTGCATTTTTTCCATGTGTATATATGACTCAGCTGTAATCTTTTATTCCACAGAGGGACCAAGGCATATGCCTTCAAGGAAAAAGCCACAAAAGAGTAAGTGCATGTAAATGCAAGGATTGATGCTTCTATCAATGTGTTAAAATTGCTATGGTTACCCCTGCTTATTTCCTGTAGTTCCATTGTTTATGTTTTGTAACTACAAATAATACAGATAATTACCCCCAACAGACAACGTATAAAATACAGCTGGTTTAATATCAAATTTTACAAAAATGCATTGCCAAGCAGAAGAGAAAGCAGCAGTGTAGTATTTTCAGTCAGAGGTGGACCGTAGTGAAGTATTTTTATTTCACTCAAGTATATTTAAAAAGTATCTGTAGTTTATCAGTGTTTATCTTTGCTAAACTTTACTTCACTACATGCCAAAGCATACTGCACTACATTTCATACATTTTTTTTTTTATATATTTTTACTTGAGGACATTAAAAATATAGTATTTTCTTGTACTCAAGTACATATTTAAATTATTTTTACTTGTGTAATTCTTGTGTAAAAAGCACACTATTATGCTTTGGAATGTTTCTAAAGGTTTTCTGAAGGAAAACACAAATAAAGTACTGACACTTGAAAAGTACTTTTACAGCTGAGCAAAAATACTTCACTACTGTCTGTGTCTGATTTTAAGTTCAGTTCCGTGGTACAAGTTAAACCTGGTTCAGCTTGTAATTAGTGATAAACATCACTTGTCATCCTCGCAGGTCTGCTCACTGCTGAAGTCTTCAGAGTTGTGTGTATTTTATTCCTACTCAAAGAAGTGAAACATGTTTTTGATGTTTACAGATTGCTCCTACCACGCTCGTCTAGAGGTTTTCCCCATCAGGAGTGTAGTAAGAGAAAGAGTGAGAAAGGTTAGGCAGTCATAAAAGAAATGCATCGTGTAGACAGTGTGCAAAGTGTAACATATGATTTGGAAACTTACTTGTGTGTTGGCAAAACATACAATACATAGTAGAACTGTTTGTTAGATACTTTGTATGTGTTTAGTCTTTTTGAATTACAGATTAGGAAGGAGTTTGTATTGAAGGAATCATGATCACATACCTTATGCTGAGACTGGAATAATGTTTTAATCTATTCTTCATTTTTGTTTTTTGTTTTTTCTTGATAGGGCCAAGCAGAAATATTGGTTGACTGGGAACCCTGTCCAGTATGGTATGTATTCTTCTGTTTTTTCTGCTTTATCAACTAATGTAGGCATTATTAAATAACTTTATCTTTGTTCATCTTTTTTATTTGTTCTTGTTTTTCCTACATTCATTTAATATTAATCTGTTTTGTTTCACAAATGGTGGTGCTCCATCGCACGTCCTGATTTTGCTGAGTTTGATGTGCTCCTGGGTCAACATATTTTGTTATTATTTTAATCCAAAACTTTTGTCTTGACCCTATCTCTACACCTAGACCTACCCTTACCCATGAGTAATGCCTAAAATCAGAGGAGCTGATAGATGACTGACACTGATGTACAAGCACCAAACACTGATTGTAAGCCTAAACTTCACAAAAACTATAAACAGTTGTTTCAAATCTCATTGGTTAATCACTGTGTTGTCTCAGGGTCAACAAAGATGTTGACCTAGAAACACTTCAAACTCAGTAATATCAGGTTCTGCGTGGAGGCACATAAATGGAAAATTACACTGTTATGCTTATAAAAGACATGTTCTGTAATGATGTGTGCTTCACACTTGTTAAAATGTTTGTTTATTGGAAACACCCAGTAAATAAAAAATAAATAAATCCCTTCTGTTTTTAGTGGCAAGGAGTGGGCCCATTCCTGGCAGCCAAAGGATTCTGTTCAGATGAATGTGAAGAAATAAAATGTAGAATTTGAACATTTTTGTTTATGCCTGTTTATTACTTTGCTTTTGCACTATTTTTAAAGTCATGTGTCATATTTCTGTAGTGGTGAAAATCCCCAGTAAATTTGAAACAAGGAGTTTAGTTTCAAGTAGGATTGATAGAAATAGAAATGTACTTAATCCAACCAATTTTCCTTTTTAGATGTTATTCAATAGCATATTTTATGTATCATGATTATACAGTACATTGCACTATATGTTATTTCATTTCAGTTGAAATATAACTTGATTTCATGTTCTGTTGTGCTTTTCAAATTAACTTAACCTCACAGAGCACTGGTAAGACTTGCAAAACATATAAGACAAAACACTTCAGATCTTCCAGCTTCTTCACCTCGAGTCCTCATCATTTTCATCAGGAGTCGAGGTCCACATTCATCCAGATCTCAGCGCTGCCAGTGTCTAGACTCCAGGGATATTCCTTTTCATAAGATTCTCTACTTTTCAGATAATGACATCTCCATGTGTTCAAATTGCCAAAGACTAAATAGTTTCAGCCTATGTACCTTGTCAAATTTTTGGATCACTTCCTAAAGGCTGCAGTCAATAATTAAGCAATAAATGAGCATTTGGTGTTCTATGTTTTTGAGAAAGACCACAAATACTGTACATCATAATAAACACTTGCAAAAAATAATAATTTTACCTTACATATTACATAACATATACTTTAAAAATAAGCAAAAAAAAACTTTCACTGAGCATGTTCATGCAAGGAATTTGTTTAACTTTACATCACACTGATTTACTAGTTGTTTTAAATGGATTATTTTGAAATGACAATTTGGGTTAGTATATAAATTTATTATACTTATCTGGATGACCATGGTATATAATTGATTATGACTATAATTGTTTGACTGATTTGTCACTCCTAATATTTGCATATTTATGAGCACAGAGGCAGTTTATTACATTTGTGGGGGCTAAACAAACATATTAAGGCCATAATTAAAAAACAAAACAAAACGCATAACTCGAAATAGTTTATTTGGTAAATATCTTTTTATAACCCAATTCCTACTGTGGAAACCGGAAGAACTACAAATATGATGGCTCATTTGTACGCTTCGTAATAGGCTCTATCGCGCGCCTCTACTGGGAATTGTAGTTTATAAGTACATTGGAAACGGCCATGAATTAGTTGGTGTACAATAATGGTTAAATGTCACCGATGAACTGACATACTCACGATTTTTTTCATCTTGATCATCTAAATGCATGTTTCTTCTGTAGGAGATAACCGACACATATAATAAAAGATACATTTTATAACCCTAAACCTAACCCTACTCTGGAACCTGAAAGAACTTCAAATATGGACACTGATTTGTACGTTTAGTAAGAAGTTCAAAGGCGCGTCTCTATTGGGAATTGTAGTTTTTAAATACATTGGTATATTTCCCATTATTAGAAAATGGCAGTATTAAACTGCATGTACTTCTGGGGGTTTCAGGGGATGGGAAAGACATTGGTCTTGTCAGATTATAAAAGTACAATTGTTAAATGGGAGAAAATTGATTTTGGGCTATTTTTGACAGTGCCCCCAGTTGGTGCCCAATAGTGACTATGCTCACATTATTGCTGGGGTCCAGAGGTATCTACAAAAGTTGGCCCCATGTTTGTAGATCTTCTTGTTGCTGAATTATAAACCTTCAAACATGGTCCATGTTTGAGGTTCAAAGGTCAGTATTTAGCAAGCAGGGGCCATGTAACATATTCATATTGACATATGTTACTCTCCGGGTCGAGACCTTTCCAATTCTGTATTTGGTTTAGCTCTATGACAAAGTATTAATTTTCTCATTTCATTAACACGAGCTGTTCCAGGCCTTGTTTCAGAGAGCACTTTGAAGGCAGAGTATACAGTTAACCCTTTTGTTTGTTTGTTTGATTGTTTACTGATTGTCTTTTTTACTTTTTACATTTTCATGTGGAAATAAGGACCAAAATGAGTAACCCTCAGAGTTTTCACAAAGACAGAATACATTTTATTAGCCATTGTATTTGGTTTAGTCCTATGACAATGTTTTAATGGACATGACTTTGCCCAGGCATACCTTCACAGAACCCCTTTGTAAAAAATGACTCAAGATGAACTTGACATGGCCAAATCTTGAACATTATTTTCATGATGGCATACAATAAGTTTTCAGCCTCAACCCAAGTACTTCAGGTCTTCCCCACACACCTGTAGTAATGCACTTGTATTTTATTTCAAAAAGGTGATTCATTTTGTTCACTATTTCTGCTCGTTCATTAAAAGGACAAACCATTAAAGGTGAACCAGTTAGTTTTCATCCTGGTTCTTTACAAATCTGCAGAAACCACTGTACATAAAGCAACAGACAAAATATTACATACACAGACAAAAACTTTCCCATTTCTAGCCTCTCCCCAACACGTCAACTTGTTCCCCTAAAAATATCATAAAACATGCAGTAAATGTACAAATATTAATAAAAAGCTTTGCATGCATTAACATGCATATACACATTACTTCTGTATCTCAAGCTTACTTACAAGCAAGGCTGTTTAAAGACAAGTAAAAATGCATGCCATAAAGGTATAAATTAATAATGCTGTGGGATATCAAATGAAACAATATTATGCATATACATGATTTATCTTTATCTATTTTCTTTTTCCTCCAGCTATTATCTTGTATCAACTATGAAATCACATTTTATTTTTGAACAATAATGAAAAAGTCAAGTCACCTTTATTTACCTTTATGGTGTTTTTAAAAACTCAGATTGTCAAGGCAGCTTAACAGTAATAAATAGGAGAATTGTGTGTCAGTAATGCAAAAGGACAATAGTAAACACTCAATGTTCAGTTAGTGATCAGTGTTCATCAGTGATGTCATCATGTTAATATAGTATCTGTGGAATCAAGTAGAAGATATCGTTGGAAATTAATTGAAAACACAAAATGCTTGTCTTTGGAAATACTTTATTCTTGCCATTCACAACATTTACCAGTGAAGATACACCACATTGTGAGTATGCATATTGGTAAAACAAGCGTAACAGTATTTATTAACAATGGACCATGTGCTTAAGTTTTACTTGGAAAGCACCAACTCTCAAAAAGGATGGTTTACAGTGAAAAACATGAGATACAGTTCAGACCAGATTTTTACAACAAAACATTATAAAATACTAATCATTTCTACAACTTTAAGAAAAGAGACGAGTCAAAAGTATCATAATAACAAAAAAAAAATGTTATTAATATAATACCTTTTTTATTTTTTATTATTATTATCATCAATTGATTGTTTAGAATTGTATAAAGCATTAACATGAGTTTATTGTTGATCTAGCAGCACACAAAGTAGCACAGCATCTGACTAAACAATGCAGGGGTCATTTATTCAATGAAATCACAGTTGAAGTTAAATCATAAAAAAACAACAGTTAGGACTGTCTTATACCATTTAAGACTTCTGCTTTTTCCTTTAAATTGATAGAACTGCTTTAACTTTTTAAGAATTTGCTACAATGTTTAACTTCTATGGTGCAGCAATATTTCACGAGTTCGCGCTTCCTCATAATACAATAGTAAGCGAGTTTGGCGTGCTGTCCGGGGGGCGAGCCGGGAGGTCGTCGGACTCCGAGCCCTAGTGATTTGAACCCTAGCGAGGGCAGAGCTCGGCGTCTGGCTCGAACCCTGCGTGCCCCCCATGAAGGAAGGCGCGAGACGGGCGGTGGAGGGGTGCGCAAAAGACAAGATGCGGAAGGGAAGGAAATGGGTTTATTTATAGTGGGTATGATGGATCTGATTGGACGGATGAAATGAGGTGGTTGATTAGATAATGCGGCGCCAGTGGCGGTTGATTCGTACACGCTCCTCCCGAAACTAGTTTGCAACATCACACAATAACACCCAACAGTTATAAATCACCATACCCCCGTATCCTATAACACCCCTCTGGACAAGAAAAGCACAGGCCCTCTGCTGCTGCTGCAGAATAAACTAATGCGGGGGAAAAGCAAGTAATGAAGAATGAACTTTTACATTCTGGCCCAAATGTGGAAATACAGGAAACATAATGAGGTCACCAAAGTCATCTTCATGAATTTGTTTACCAGATTGCACAGAAAATCTGCCCAATGGACAATATCGAACTTTACTTACTGGTCTGGAATGCCATGGGACTCATGGGATTCAATCATTTTATGCTGAGATTGGTAAACCTACTGTATGCTAAGAGGTTTGTGTATCTTCAAGGAGCATTCATGTGCTTACTGAATTGCTTGCCAATCTACAAACAGGTTTCATTTTCAACAACATAGAATGCATACAGATTTTGATGTGGTAAATCAATCAGCATACTAAAAACTGCACAGTTACTGGGCAAGTCCACTTCCTTCAGCACAGTCCTTTGTGCAGCTTTCATCTGGAGAAATACAGAAAAACACAAATGCAAAAGGTAGGATAAGAAGGTGAACTCCCCCGGCCTATTTTTGAGAACAAACATACATATAAATAAATAAATTACCTAAATTGTGTTTTCTTCTTCATCGTCACTGGTGTCTGGACTACTGAGGCCACTTTGATCTTCTGCTTCAACATGTAGAAGAGCAGAGGCCTCGGGGCCTAAAGCAGTCTTGTACTGTTGGAGGGCCACGTGCATCCTTTCTGACACCTCTGACAGTCTTCTTCTTAAGACACAGCAAAGTCCCTCGTTGTCTACATCTCAAAATACAAAAGAGATAACACTGAAGACAAACTACATATTAAAGACTTTTTGATGCCCAAAAATTTCACCCATTTAAATTTAAATACCAGGATGCCTGGCATTTTTAGGTGTATCGTTGTCATATCCTCTGTCTACCTTCTGTGTAAACTCTGACGGCTCACTGAGACGACTTTATGTGCTAAAGTAGCATCTTGTGTAGCATTCAAGAAGTTACACCAAGAAAAAGGTGTCTGATGATGCTGAGCAGTTAGATTTTCTATGTTGACTGAAGGAGACAATAATAAGCTTAATCTTGATGTTATGCTTTGTGTAACACACCAGGAACAAATTGTAGTGTTCCCAATTATTTTGTTAATTTCAGGTTTTATGTAACAGCCACAGTACAACAACTCTCTCCAGCAAATGTGACACTTTAAAGCCTTAATGACTTGTTACCATAGAAAACAACTACAGTCCCCTTTTTATTATTATGTACAGGCCAAATGACCACGACAAACAGAGCAATAACTGCTCTACTCCATCCAAGTTCTGTGACTGAGACTGATTGATAGGTTTTTTTTTAGTAGTATTTGAAATCCATACTTTCAATGGACAAGGTTTTAATTCAACTTACCCTCCTCAGATATCTTGTTCTTCAGAAGCACTGCCAGGCTCTGCAACCATGTGCAGTGTTGTGCCATCTCCAACACCAAAATGCCTTTTTCCTCTTGAAGTCGCATTGTTGACATCACTTGGTCATGCAGTTGTTTCTTGATTGAAATGTTTGCTAGGAATCAACAACAAATATTAATACATAAGAGAATCTATACAGTACATGAGCATGATAGCATTACAATGTTACAAATTACAAACATGTACTTTTTTTAATCATCACATTGAAACATAAGAAACCTAAAACTGAGCCCATACCTAAATGTACATTACAACACTTAATATGTTACATGCATGTGTTAGTTCGATGTACTTCATATAGAAAACATGAAATAAATTACTGTGAAGCATCTGAAAACTGACATACCACTGCCATGAACCTCCCACGGCCATATCGGGGACACTGTGCTCTCTCCAGTCAGCGAATGCTCCACCACAGCTACATCAATGTTAGTTGCAGTGTTTAGTACAAGACCGTTATATTTGTCTATCTCCTGAAGAAGGAGCTTTTTGTCCTCTGCCAGCTTCCTTCGAAGGCGGTGGCGAAGCTTGCTGCTGTCTAGAAAGTAAAGAGATAGAGGTTTGTAACAGCACTGTTCAATAAGGAAATATATATTGCACCCAAAAAGATTAATTTAGCTTTACAATCAGATAACCAAAAGGTATAAGGTGTAACTTTAATGGCAGCCCTGCTCTGCATATTTTGTATGTATCTGTTATTTAACACACCAGATTAAAATCATTAGCTTGTTAGGAGAGAGATCCATAAACTGAACTAATGATCTAATAATGTCATTTAGGTGTGTTAAATAAGAGAGACATGCAAAATGTCTCCTGGAATGAAATTGAGAAGCACATTCTTAAAAATAAGAATTACTGTGCTTTAATTACTTTAGAAAGCGACCTTGTACAAGTAACAAGCATGTTTTGGTGGAGTAGGATGCATACAGTGGCTTGAATATCAACCTATTATATTCTGTAGTTATACCATTCTGACGGTAAAGGGTTTGCTTCCGCTGCCTCACACTGAGGTAAAGCCCCTCGATCGACTGCTGAAGTCCTCGGTGTGCGGGGTCTTGACTGGCGTGAGACGGATCTGGTGTCTCTGTAGAAGTAATAGTGAAAGCAAATTCACTGTTAAAACAACACAGAACCATCTCAGTGTTTGCATTTGATTATAAAACCCTTCATTAATCTATAATTGATATTTCTTTTAATACTTCATTGAACTTGATGTGTGCACATCCTGCAGGGAAACTGAAATACCCAACCTAAATGTGGCAAATTATCGGACGTGACATGTAGTTTTCAGTAACCCATAGACCACCCTGTTACCTTTAGCTGCTCTTTAATATCAAACTCAGATAGTAGTAGAAAAGGATATTTGCTGTTTCTTTTATCTGCTCATGCTTACCGCCAGCTGCCCATTCCTTCACATCAGAGAGCCACTGTGACACCAGTTCATCTGAGCAAAGTAACTCAGTTTTCAGTTCAGCTAGCCTTGCTGTTTCATCCCGGAGTCTCTGACAAGTCTGATAAACAGTGTTATACAAGAATCAGGACTTGACACAATTAAAAACAGGCCAAATGCACACAACAAAAGGATACGCAAAAAAATTATTGGAGACTTACCTTCACATATCTTGTTGAAAGTGACTGATGTAGAGAGAGATGTTTTTTGTGGTTCCACCCCATCGCATGCAATGTAAGCATGTCCACGCGTGCTGTTTAAAGCAAAAAATGAGGTTGTGATGCTTAATAAAAAAAATAAATAAAAAAGAAAAAATTATTAATAAATAAAAAAATTAATATTGCAAACAATCTGATGACCTGCTTTGGACATATATTTGGTAGTTAGGGCACAACGTGAGAGGTAGCTGTTCACTTGCTCAACCTCTTCACCGGCGGTTGTCCCCGCTCCTTCCTGGTTCCTACCACTCCATTTAATCTATTAGTAAATAGTGAAAGAAATTCAATGCAATTAAATTGGACCAATTTACCTTAAAGGCTTTTGCAATCTGTAAAAAAAAAAAAAATTAAGGAAAAAGGCTACATAGTACAGTGTAGCCTATCACTTTAATTTCACAATATTAATTAACATTTCACATGTACATATGAGGCAAAAATATTACACATACTTCACACTTAGTAGCATGGGCTCGAGCATGCATCACACTGAGGAAAGGCTTCATTCTGGTCAGCTCCTTAAGGGCAGGAAGGACACTAGCAGCTTTCTCCAAGTACGGCCAATATTTGCATGCTACATCCATTGCAAAGAATTGTGCCTTGGCTGGCATGAGCTCCTTCTGAAGATACAGAGGGTAGGCAAATATCTCCCCTCTGTACATATTAAGAGCTTTCAGAAGGAATCCATGACGACACACTGCAACCTCCATCCCCTCTTCATCTAATTTGGAAGCCTTCCTTGATGACTCCCTCGCTGCTGTCCACTGGGAGTCCCCACATGAGCCTTTTCCCTGTGTCTATGACACACATAACAAACACAACAAATCTAATAAAAGCAATGCTCTCATATAATATATGGCATTTATTCTCTCAGTTTGATTTTAGAGTAGTAGGTTGGTAGAAGTAGTTGAAGTGGGGAGGAAATCAAGGTTGGACATATATGGTTCTTTTTGTGACAACTTTCAGTGAAGTTATGATTGAAACTTGCATTTCTCACTGCTTTCTGTATGGTTTCCACAAATCTAGACACCGCAGCGTCTTCAGCCACAAAGAGCCCCTCAAAAAAAGCAGGATCATCAGAGCTGAGGAAGAAAAAAATAAATAAGTACATCCAATAAATGGATAGTAAATTAATGAATAAAAATAACGAAACAAAAGACCACCTTGTGTCTCTGCGAAAGCGATACAGCTTTCTGTTTCCATCGACTGAAACAGCCAACATTTCTGGGGTACAGGCTGGGCAGGTGAAAGGAGCACCACAGCAGAGCTGCTCTTCCTCAAATGAGGCATAGGAATACTCTAAGAAGCTGCGCTGTAGTGTATCGCCGTTGATTTGTCCAGACTGGAAGATAAATAAAATTAAATAGAATATGTAACAACGTCTGATAATGTAAAGAAATGTTATAATATGGTAATAACAATGACACTTACTCTTCCTCCAATCTTAGTGCGATGCTCCAGCAGCTTAGCGAAGGCTTGTCTGGAGAATCCTGGAGAGATGACCTTGAGTTCCTGAAAGGAGCTCAGGAGGTCCAGTGTATAAAGTGTTGAACTGGTGACAGAGGCAGGCCAATATCCACTCCTCATGAGCTCCTTCACGTCAGGGCTCCACTGATGCTGGCATGATGGACATACATACAGTGGCTGATGCAAGTCAAAACGCCCTTTGAAAAAAAAGGTACATTTCAAGTTTTAAAACAGTTAGGTAATTCTGCACATTGTGAATGGTTGAGAGACACTGCACAAGTTCCTGTAATCTCAGTACTCAAACCAGACTTCTTCAGTAATGTCACACATTGATTACATTTGTCTAAGTCATCAAATTACAAACAGCTGTGTTTGATTACAATACTGTGTGCTATACCAGAGATTCTGACAACTCCAACTGTAAGCACAATGCCACACACACTAGTGTGAAAAACATCAAATCTACAATAGAAATTTAAATAGTGAATTGTTCTTACCATTGATGGTAATTAAAATCACTGGTTTGCCCGGTAATATGGTGAAGTTTGTGCCATCACAGGAGCAGTCTAGCACCTTCACTGTTGGCAAAATGCAAGCTGGCAAAAAGAAAGAAAACCACTAATTTAGGTTAGATTAATTGCCTACGAACATGAACAGCAAAATGAGGGTTTTTGTGAGAACACACCTTGCTCATGGATGCAATACCCATCTTGCCCTTTAATGATGTGTGAGGTTGGAGGAATGGCCTGAAAAAACCCATGAATGATGCATTCCCTGTTGTGGAGTGGCTGCTTTTTGTGATGAAGTACATCACAGTCCCCACAGAACCACTCCTCAGGAAGACACTCTCTGCATCTAGTGAGAAAAAAAGGGTATCTGGGTATCCCCCAAAAACACATGTACCTCAGCCTGTAAAGCAGGGCACTAAACATTAAAACCAACCTAATAACAGCAGGCTCATGACAAAGACAACACAATGGATGACCAACAGCCTCTTTTGCAATAAGGCATTTTAAGTGGTATGGTCTTGCTTCTTTCCAGCGCTCTGAGGCTTTTTGCTGCCGAAAAGACCAGGATGATGCAGAGCTTTTCTGAGGCTCAGCAGAAGGATAAGACATCAAAATATTGGAGAGCCTCTCCATATTCTGTTCTGTAAAGAAAATATAAAATAAAGCTGTAAGAGACAATTTAGATGAAGACCATTTTATGATTCAGTGTCAAACTAGCCTCAATCTTTACTAAATTGTTAAATTCACCACTGATTTACCAAACTGCTCCTGAGGATTTAGTTCTGCTGAGGATACAGGAAGAGGAAGCTCCACACTGGATGAAAGAAAGCATTCAACCGGGGTGTGTGTGACTATAAAACAGTACACAAGAGTAAAAACATTTTAGGCTATCACTGCATGTTTCTTTTTACCCAAAACTGAGCAATTTATGAAATCAGACATATTTCTGTTAAGTACTTGGTAAGGTTTCTGTACTTCTTAAATGTCTTTTTAGAGACTGGAATATTTTTAACTCTCAACAATCAATAACAGTCTTCTAATTTGATTTGGTTCAGCATTTAGTAAACATAGCATATTTCCACAAACATAAGATAATTGAGATATAACCTGTAGCTGAAGCTTGGCGTCTCCCTCCTTGCCTCCCCCTCGGCTTGCCATGTCCTGAAAACTCCCTTTTAGACTTCTGTGGAGGGTCTCCTACAGAGTGAGCACGTTTTCTCTCCACAGCTGCTGTCTGTGTGTTGGAGTAAATATTTCTTGTAAGACTAATGTTGTTGAAGGTACTAGATGCAAACGACTGGTAATTAGTGGAAGGAAAACACAACATAGTGTGTTATTAAGGTGTTGAATGGCTTAAATGAACCTTCTTGTAGATTTTCCAAGTCTCTGTAACTCCAAAATATTAGATTTGGATATATATCTTTTTTTAAATATTAGATTTCCAAAATATATTCCCTCAGTTACACATGCCAAAAAGCAACATAGGATGTTAATGCATCATTCAATGCACCTTAATGTAATCTTCTGCACTCATCCTTTTTCTACATTCATCACATTTTTAATTTAATTTGTCCACATAACCCATCCACATATTCAAGTATAAAACGAACTCTTACCCTGGCTTCAGCTAGAACACGGTCTAGTTTTAGTTCAAGAGCCATGCGTCTCCCCTCTTGGTAGTGAGGGTCCTGTGAGTCAAGTTTATGTTTGGAGTCCATTGCAACACAAACAGACAAATGAACACACAGATAGACAGACAAGATGCAAACAGACAGATGTACTGTGTACAGAGAGAGAGATAGACAGATATAGATAGATTAGACAGATAGATAGATAGATAGATAGATAGTTAGTTAGTTAGTTAGTTAGACAGATAGAGGTTGGCTCTTAAAAGTGCCTTTGGGTTCGTTAAATCAGGTATTACTATAATGTGCAGGTGACTTGTTTGACTGGATCTGCAAGGGAGAACAGAAAATGTTAATTTCAATTTCCTGTATGACAGTTAAAAGGCATGTAACATGCGCCTGGGGTTCCTCATCCCAGATTTAAAGGAAACTTTATTTGCAGTAACTTTAGGCAATGCTCCCTTTCATCCATTACTAAGTTATATTGTTATTACTGACACATTATAAAGTGTGTGTATTGTTAGTACTGACATTATTAAAGTTGTAGCTGGACCACAATGATGGAGAGAAAATGGACATCATCTAGAGCTCACAAAATAATGCAACCCTTCAGCCGATATAACTTAAACTACAGCTTTTATTAGTTTATTTCTATTTAGATGTTTATTTTATGTTTTCTATTTTTGTAGGTCCCCCTGTAATGGTTCTTTTGATTCCTCACAACTTTACTGAGTAATTATATCTACACCTGTTCATTTTAGGATCACTCTGAGGAAGACTGAAGGCCCATAATCCACCAGTGTGCAGTTTAGTTATGTTCATTAATAGTGGCCAAGAAGTCAATAAAATATTTTTTTTTTTTTTTTTTTTTTTTTTGTTGGACCGGAAGAAGTGCCTTAATTGGATTTCTTTCTATTAATATAACTAATATTGAAGTTAGCTAACCCCGTTTAGCAAGCCTAACGTAGTTTCCGAAGGAATTTATTATTATTGTTATTAACATTACTGTTATTATTCTCTGACAAGGAGCAAACCATTGGTCTGGTTTTAATTTTGCTCTAACATTTGAACCATGTGAGTTATTGACAAAGAAAGCCATCAATTCAACAATTAAACAAAGTAATTACCTCGGATCTTACCTGAACGGTGGTTTGAGCGCAATGATGAGGAGTATTCATCCGCGACCGCGGCCTGACTCCGGAGGAGGAGGATCATGGGAGATGCTGACAGAAATAATAAATATATTTTCCCTCATTTTTATCAGAGAATATGGCAGAAAGTATATTTTATCATTTCTATACTGTAGTAAATGTGCGTGTCTCTAAATAACATGTCTCGTATATTTTTATAATTGTGACATGTGACCGCGAGGAACCACTGACAATGGTGTATAATAGCGAGTAGATTACAGAATATAAAGCAATAAAAAGAAGGATAAAATCTTCTGATTACATGTTGAGTATAGTGCTTGAATATATAGGCTATAAAAAAAATAATAACAAATGAGAAAAAAATATATACAGCGTTTGTGGTACCCAGTGGCAAAAGGAAAACCGTGGTGGAGGACACGAAAGAAATTTCCTATTGAAATACATTAGAAGGAAATTCGTGCTGAGTGACGCGAAAAACAATCCTATTGGAATAAATTACATATAAATTCGTGCTCCGTGACGCGAAAAAAAAATCCTATTGAAATACATTAGCTAGACATTCGTGCTGAGTGACACGAAAAAAGAGGGAAATTCGTGTCCGGGAACACGAATCAATAGATTAAATTTCGTGACTATATCACAATACGGTTTGTACAGTATAAAAACCATTACGCCTATGGAATGTCCCCATAAAACATGTAAACCCAACATGTGTGTGTGTGTGTGTGTGTGTGTGTGTATGTATGTATATATATATATATATATATATATATATATATATATATATATATATATATATATATATATATATATATATTGATGAAGAGATGTCCACCTTAAATTTAAAAAGTAAACTATTGCAGGGATGGTAATTATGAAGAATTTGATAGTAAACATCGCATTGTTGAATTATCAAGCACACTTTTCTGTTATGTGTTGAGAAAAGACGAGGATATCGGGATGATATCAGTTTTAGCTGGCATATTTACCATAAACGGTCGATAAGGCTCATGTGTACTGTAGGCTAGTATTTACTGCTAGATTTGACACACCAAACCGATGAAAAAACTGTATTTCTTAGTAAAAAAAAAGACAGCATTTGCATGCGATGGCCGTAGCACAGCTGTGCAGTCTCGTTATTTTACCGGGAGAATATATTTGTATTTTTATCTGGAAGCACTGACGATCGTTTACAATAGTGAGTAGCCTACAGAATAAAATGCAATAAAAACAACGATAAAAGTCTCCTACTTAAATGTTGAGTAAAGTAGCGCTTAAAATCAATAAATAAAAAATGAGGAGGAAAACAATACAGCGTGGACCCCAGTGTCAGAAAGAAAAACGTGGTGGAGGCACGAAAGATATTTCCTATTGAAATACATTGGATCGAAATTCGTGCAGAGTGACACGAAAAAAGAGGGAAATTCGTGTCCATGAACACGAATCAATAGATTAAATTTCGTGACTATATCACGAAATGCCGTGAGACTGGGTTGAATCTACTGAACATGTTCAAGTGAACAGAGGAGATGTTGGTTTGTGGTTGAAGAGATTCACACAGCGGCTCTCAGATGAGCTGATCTTCTCTGAAAAAGACCTCAGTGGAGTCAAACATGATGATGTTGATGATCTCAACCTCCTAGAAGATGTGATGAGACGAGAACTTACTGATATAATGTCTGAGATCAGCAGTAGATTCAACACAGAGACATTTCCAGTAAAGCTGGACTATAAGTTCAGACCAGATGAGCTTCTGATTGATCTCTTCTGTCAGTGCTGTTGGGTTCAGTGTCCGTTCTGTAAAGTCGTCTGCACAAACACCATAGAAAACCATCCTGGAGATCACAGTGCTTCTTTCCACAGATTTAGAGGAATTAATGGCTCATATTACACTTCAACACAGAATCTCTGTACTGATATTTGCACTAATTTAGTGGCAAGTGATCAGTGTTTTAATACACCAGATGGAAGGTTTAAATATAGAGAATACAGAAGAGCAGGAGGAGTTTATGTGATGTGGAGCATCAGCCCTGATCTCTCTGATCTGCCCTACTGGAAGTGGTTTGTGTGCAGATTCCAGAACGATCTGGAAAAATACTACAATAAAACATTTGATGGTTATGGTAAAATCCCATATGAATGGAGAAGATACTCAAAACAGGACGCTATTGAGAGTTTGTATAAATACATGTAATGGAGAAGATGAAGAATGAGACTCTTGTGTCTCGTCTCAGATTCAGGCTCATCTAAACCTCAAGAAGATCAGATCTCATCAAATACAGACCAGGATTTAAGACAAGATTCAGTCTAAACAGAAGATTATAGACATTCTGCAGACAAAGATAAGAATGTTTGCTGTATATTACAGTTTAAACAGCTTCATCTCTATGATAAAAGAAGATAAAGATGACTGATGATATAAGATGTGTAAAAAAGTGTCCAGTGTAAACATACTTTATACTAATAATGTAACATCACTGTGAGGACAGTGAACTTCTGGTAAAATCAAACTCACCCAGTGGCCTTTTACAGTGATTTTATGTTATGTCAGATTTTGACCATATATGAATCAAATAGTTAAAAACACTATTACTGTGAAGATTTTATTGACTCTATTCATTGGTCTTGACATGATTGTATTTGCAGTGGTTTGTGTGCAGAAGGACTCCAGTCAGTTCATCTGTCAGTCAAACTATCTGTTCCCAAAATAAATGAACAAACAAACATCAAGGACAATGTGTGCATCATTTCTGTTTCATTTAGTCTTTCTAAACACTCTATATCCATTAGTGAGAAATAATCAATCTCTGGCAGACATGTTTTTGGTGTTTTATCTTGTAGTACATGTTGTTTCAGAAGCGTTACAGCCTAATCGACCCTATTTTAAAGTTATGAATTCTCATTTGTTAATTTCCCTTTAACTAAACATATAGTCCTGTATATAATTCATATAGTGTCTTTCAGATTTAATAACTACATTGTCAAACTGTTTCTTATTATTGTCCACTCATCTGTAACGCTATTGAGGTTTTCAGTCAGTTGCTCAATTTCACCACTAGATGTCAGTAAAGCTGCACTGATTTCACATGAACAGGTGAAGGATTTATATTACATACATTTATTAATTAACTTCGGGTTCATTTGAAACTGTTTAAACTGATCTGAATATCAGTTTGTCAGATGTTTAGTGCTGTCTGTTGATTCTCTCTTGTGTTCTGCAGGATCTGCTCATGTCTCTGTTGATCTGCTGATGTTGCTGAGTAAGTTTGGTGATCGTATCTGGAGGACATGAGATTCTGTGCACAGGTACTAGTCCTATACTTGGCTTTAAAATCACGTGTATTTTGACCCACATAGATCTGGGTTAATCTCTGGATATCTACACATTGAAAGAAAGTTCAAAAGAACAGCGTTTACTTGAAATAGAAATCTTTTGTAACATTATAAATGTCTTTACTGTCACTCTTCATTGAATTATTGCAACTTTGATGAATAAAACTATAAATTCCCTGTAAAAAACAGTCTGTATGTGCGTGTATAGACACACAGTGTTCATGAGCTCAGGATTTCAGACACAATGACACTGAGACACAAACCCACTGATAAACTTTCATACAATTAGACAAAAAAAAAAAAAAAAAAAAACCCTGTCTTTGTTGTTCTTGTGTGTGCAGGTGTGAATGAACTATTTTTATCCTCCGTGTTCTTGAAATAGTCAGTCAGTGTCGCTCACTGATTATTACTCTGTCAGCACTGAAATCTTTATATTTTATCATGCAGAATGTGATATTCTGTGTATAGCCTGTATATATAGGATTAAGAGAGGAGAGCTCTGGTACAATTTAAACTTTTCACTGCAACTGTACTTTTCACAATATTTTATTAATTTTTTCATTACTGGCTTATTTTAGACCTTCATGAGACCAACATCCCTCAACAATATCAAGTTTTTGCCAGGTAGGGAGATACATGTTACGGTGACGTTATGTCTAGTTTCTTATAATGTCCTGTTGTGACTGGAATTGTGTTGGACATAAGCATTTAGATTATATTTCAAAATAGTTTGGCAAAAATACTTTTGCTTTACCTTCCCCTCTTCTCAATGACACACATGAACATGTTTAACAAATAATACAAATTAGCTTATAAAACCAAACAGAATAGATAAAAAATATTTATTTTTAAATATATTATTATTATTATTATTATGGTTAGTGAATAAATCTAAAGCTTTTCAGACTATTATTTTGTGTTAATTAATTTGTCATTAAGACCAAAAAAATGTTGAGGGGGGGATTGCCCTTTTTCAGTTTCAGCACATGCCCCTCAAAAGGTCTGTGCACGGCCCCGAAGGGAAATACATGTTAGTGTTTAATGTTCAGTTATGCTGGACAGTTTCTGTAATGTTGAATTTTGTGGTTCCCATTATGCAGAAGAGACGTTTGTGTTTAGACTGTGACTCTTGAGTAATAGATATTCAAATGTCAGTACTGACACCAGTTTTTTTTTTTTTAAGTGCATAATGATAACTATTGAAAAACGTTTAATCCAGCTGCGAAAAGAATACTTTTCTAGCGAATAAGCACGGAGAGATTTGCGACTGCATAGGACACAGTTTGAGCGCTCACACTTTGAGAGAGAGGAAAGACACATTTTAAGCGCGTGCAATCTCTCTGGGCGAGAGCAGCGTGAATCTGAGAGCGCGCGTCCGGTTTTGTGCGAGAGCAACGGAAATCCGTGTGCGAGCAGAGAGATTCGCGCTCGCGCATTGTATTAATCTACTTTCGCGCTACAATAATGCGCTCTTGACATTTGTCATTAAAATAACGCCATAATCGGGTCTTTTCTGTTGCAGCTCCAAGGCTTTGGAATGACCTTCCACTGCACTCTCAGAAAAAAAGGCCGCTGCTCCTTAATTATTGCCGCCACTGCTTCAGAATCAGTCGCAGGCTGACCAGGGCTCTAGACTCATTCTTTCCACGGGTCGCTCATTTGCGACTTTCTCAGTTGGCAGGAGCACATAAATAGGTGTTTTTTTTTTTTTTTTTTTTACAACATTAATCAGTGCATGCGGATTAACTTTTATCATAGTTTATAGTTATATGGTAACGAAAATGGTTAATCCTGCTAACCTTTCACCTTTCAAGATTAAAACAAAACATGGATTCATTGGTATCCTATTCTTTATTAAAAGCACAACGACAAAAAAAAGGCTACAATGACAACGTTTATTAACAAAAACGGAGATAAAGCATGACATACACCACATGCTATATTAGCTTATACAGACCAATAAATTATATAACGTTTAGCAAACACTGAGAAATAATAAATAAAGCCTCTATAACTTAACGTGAGGTAAATGACAGCTTTCCAAATGGAAAACAAAAAGAAAAGTTAAACTATGGCTTGCATTATGTTTATTTTCCCACAGGAATACCAACATGTTCACCTTCTCTGTTTAAGAATTGTTATTTTTTTATTTTTTTTTTACTTTAGCTGAAAACTGAAAATCAGATCCCTCTGTCCCCCATCGTTTCCTCAAAATTCGTGTCATTTTTGCCGCGAGCTCGTGCTGACGCGGCTAGTTTATAAACCAGCCTCTACATCCGAATCGATCGCACTGAATGCGCCTCTCTTTACGAGGTCAGTGAATTCTGCAACACGCGCTTTGAGCAGACCATGCACTCGCACAAATGCAACCACGTTAAATTTGAGCTGTATAAAACTTATTTTGCAGAAGGCATGAAGTTTTGGTGGGCGATTCGCATACTGGACAAATAACAGTTTGATCTTGCATTGCTAGTATTGATCAGGCAGGCTTACCTTTGTTCATTGTAGTTTATCCATGATTTCAAATAAGAATCCCCCAATGGCTTTTTAGTGCAAACCATTAGCCCAAATTACCCCCCCCCCCCCCCCGGTACATATTTAAAAGTTTAAAACTTTAAAAGTACATATTTGTATCTTTTCACTTTATACCTTAGGGTACCACCCCAGCGACAGAACTGTACCTTTTTTTCAGAAAGTGTGTCAGTAAAATCGTCTCCTACACTCAGTGTATTTCAGTTCTTGTGCTGTATTATTATTTTTAGTGTTAGGAGGATAACTTGAGTTTACAGTTGTGAAAGTATCAAGGTTAAGCACTGTGAACTTTGTTTTCTTACTGATCATGTCCAGTGCAGAAGCAGGAACACATTCAACATTAAGAATTTTCCCTCAATAAACTCCCAATTTGCTGCTTAGTGGTAGAAAGGTAGTTGTTTGTAGTTTGTGGTAATTATGTTTGGGTATAGATTAGGGTTAAGGGATGTAGAATATGGCCATGCAGAATAAGTCATTAATATGTGCTTTATAAGTACTATATATTTATTCTTTTCTATTTTACTTTATTGTACAAAATAAATTCAAATCTCAGCACGTTCGCAATAAACAGCATCGTAGACAACAGTCCAGGAACAGGGAAAATAATAATACAGTGTTTAAATGTATTAGGTAGAATATCCACACTCCAGTACAGCAGGTGGCAGTAACTGTTCAACTCGTTCAAAACCATCCAGTAAAACCCAAGAAGAAGACGAAAACGAAAATAGTAATGTGGAGCATGTATGCAGTCTGTTGTTAAAGAAGTGGAGTGTTGGGCTGGAGAATGGGGTTTTCGTTTCTCAGTAGCAAAAACTCAAGTAGTCTGTTTTACAAAAAGAAGAATTAACCCAACAGTGAATATTAAAATGTATGGACAAAAATTGGAACAAGTATCAGTTGTTAGATTTTTGGGCATATGGATGGATTCAAAATTGAATTTTAGAGTGCATATTCAAAAGTTAACAGATAAGTGTAAAAACGTAATGTGTTTGGCTGTGGTTGAATGGGGAGCCTGTCGTCAGTCCCTTAAAAGCATATATTGTGCACTGATAAGAGCTGCTAGATTATGGCAGGATGGTGTACAGCTCGGCATCAGAAACACAGCTTCCTAAAATTGAGCTTATTCAGTCACAAGCTTTAAGAATATGTTGTGGAGCAATAAGATCATCTCCATTAACAGCATTACACGTAGAGATGGGTGAAATGCCCCAAGAACTTCGAAGGCTTAAATTAAGGATGAGGTACTGGATAAGCATAAAAGGTCATTTGGACGGTCATCCAGTTAAGAAAGTTCTGAAGGATTGTTGGGAGTACGAATATATATATAAAAAAAATAACAAGCTTTGGATGGAATACTAATAAGGAGGCTCAGGAGATGGGTCTAAGTGACATCGATATTACTCCTACTGTAGCTATATCAGCAATACTTCCATGGCTTTTTCCGATGCCATCAGTTGATTTTCAGTTACATGAAGAAAAACATAATAAGGAAACAAATTTATTTGAAAGTTCAGCAATACAGTAATATATATCGATCAAACATATTACAGTGCAGTACAAATATATACGGATGGATCAAAGGAACCAGAATCAGGGAAAACAGCAGCAGCAGTTTTCATTCCCCACTTCAGCATTAAAATGTCAGAAAGAATCTCAGATCACATTTCTGTGTTTACTGCAGAATTGATAGCAATCATGCTTGCTCTTCAGTGGATAGAAGTACAACTAACTCTATCAGTGATGTGCACCGATTCCCTTTCATCTCTTAATAGCTTGTCTAATGGAACATCTTTAGCAAGACAAGATTTGATATATGAAGTGATGCAGAGTTTATTTAGACTAAGACAATCTGGACTCATTGTAGACTTCTTGTGGGTACCTTCACATATGGAGGTGAAGGGAAATGAGGCAGATATACTGGCTAAACATGCTTTAAAACATATACAAATTGAGGTTGAAGTGGCATTAAGTAAAACAGAAGTAAAATGTATAATAGCAAATGAAATAAGAAAGAAATGGCAGAAGGAGTGGGATAGTGGAATAAAAGGTAGACCTTTGCATCACATACAAGAAAAGGTTGGTGTGGAAAGAAGAAGATATGGAAAGAGGAAAGAGGATGTAGTAATAACAAGAATGCGCATTGGACATTGTTCATTAAACCAAGCACTACATAGCATAGAGAAGCATGAAACCGGAAACTGCGAAAAATGTGATCAATAGAACATGCACTCATGAAGTGTGAGGGATATGAAAGAGCAAGATTTAAATTAATTCAAGTTCTAAGTAATTTTGGAATAAATATTTTGGCACTTCCGGTTTTATTGGGAGATGGACCAATGCAATCTACAATTTATAATGAATTATTCTTATATTTGAAAGAAACAGGATTGATTAACAGAATTTAAGGTTAAGTAAAGTGTTTTTTTGTCCTTTTGTTTCAGGCTTCCCTACTATTATGCGCTTCACACTCCTTTCCAGTAGGTGGCGGGAATCCACCTTTTCAGTCGGTCTGCCAACCGCCATTAAACTCTAGAAGAAGAAGAAGAAGAAGAAGAAAACGAAAATAACAACGGAAACACGCAGATAGCAAGAGAAAGTGTTGCTCATTGGATTTATGTTCTAGAAAACATTTTTATAGAGACAACTCTAGCACAGACCCTACTCATTTTAACACTTGCGGACATTGTTTTTGCATATTTAATCCGATCCGTCTGTACTATTGAGAGATTTGAGAAGAAGTTGCTACAGGCCTAAAGGACAGAAAAATGAGCATTTCAAATAAATTCTCTTCTTAGTGGACAAGACTGTAGGTAAGTTTTTCAAAAAAGGGATTATTGAAAACAAATGTGTTTCTGCAGGTTTTCCCGTATTTTGGCTTAAGTTTGATGCTGTTGTTTTTGTGATGCGAAATCGGAAGTAGCCAGTCGCGTCTTGAAAATATACGATCACGTCTAATCGTGTACTTACGGTATGGGTGCTGGGAGGTCAAAATGGATGTAAAGACGCTGTCAGATCGGTGTTTTTTTTTATGCTTTAGCTGATATTTTCAATAGATGGGTGTTCACCAATATTACTGCACAAAATGTAATTTAACCCTTAAAAGACCATAAAGCCACATCAAAGTAGTTACTTATTGCTATTTTCCATCAGAATGTAAAAAAATAGTAGTACAATTACATTTTTTTTTAACATTGATTTTAATGATTCTGAATACATTATATATATAATTTATTTCTGTATCAAAGCTGATTGTTTTAGCATCATTAGTCCAGTTAAATGATCATTCAGAAATAATTCTAATATTCTAATTTGCTGCTCAGAAAACATTTATTATTATTATTATGTTGAAAACAATGGAGTAGAATTTTTCAGGTTTGTTTGATTAATAGAATTTCAGAAGAACAGCATTTATCTAAAACAGAAATCTTTTGTAACATTATAAATGTCTTTATCATCACTTTTGATAAATTTAAAGGATCCTTGTTAAATAAAAGTATTAATTTCCATAATGTCTTTCCAAAAAAACAAAACAAAACAATTTTTAATGAATGCTGATCTTTGGATATTTCTATTGTTAAAAGTATTAATTTATATGATGTCTTTCCAAAAAAAAAAAATAATAAATAAATTTTAAATAAATGCTGATCTTTGGATGTTTCTATTCATCAAAGAATCCTGAAAAAATGTTTTAAATAATAATAGCAGCAACAACAACAGTAATAATTATAATACATTGTTTCTTCAGCATGATTTCTGAAGGATCATGTGACACTGAAGACTGGAGTAATGATGCTGAAAATTCAGCTTTGATCAAAGTCATAAATTACATTTTAAAATATATTAAAATAGAAAACAGTTACTTTAAATAGTAAAAATATTTCACAATATTACTGTGCATCCTTGTACTTTTTAAATCATGTCCCATTTTCAAATGCTCATGAAAAATATTTCTTTTATAGGTTTGCTCATTCTTTCGATTGATTCCTGTTCACAGTCCCTCTGACTATTACTGTATTCATTTCCAAGTCACTTTACTGTATAGTTTTGGAAAAAAAATGAAAGGCAAATTCACCCCAAGCATGTCTGCATTCTAGCATTTTTGCATCATGTCACATATTCAAATGCTCATAAAAATCTTTCCTTTATAGGTTTAATTATTTCACTTGATACTAGTTCACAATCACCCTGACTATTACTGTATTAATTTCCAAGTCATTTTACTGTATAGTTTTGGAGAAAATTAAAGGCACATTCACCCCAAGCATCTAAGAGCATTGTAGCACTTTTATATTTATTTTAGTTCATTTAAGTTTTATTTGTGTTAAAAAAAAAAAAAAAGATGAAAAAATTAAAATCCAGATCCCTATGCATTTATGTTCTTACAAAGTAAAAACAGTGCAAGATTATGTAAATTGTCACTTTTCATAAATAAATTTAATGATGCATATTATTATTATTATTATTATTATTATTATAATTATTATTATTATTATTTATTTATTGATTTTTTTTTTTTTTTTGTGTGTGTGTGAATAAATACAAAAGAAATATGCAAGAATATACTTAAAAATTTGGGTTGATATTCCCTTTTTTTCCAGAACTGCACAGTTAATGACTTGACAATTAATAGAGTAATAGCCACGATGACTGTGAATATATATAGTGAAATTGGAACATGACGTAAAAGTGCTAGAAAGCACACATGCTTGGAAGAGTATTTGAAAATGGGACATGATTATAAAAATTGCAAGGATGCACTTTTACGCTTGGGGTGAATTTGCCTTTAATTTTTTCCTAAACTGTACCGTAAAATGATATAATAATTAATACAGTGATAATCAGAGTGATTGTGAACAGAAATCAATTGAAAGAATGAGCAAACCTGTAAAGGAAGTATTTTTAAGAGTCCAACATACAGCAAAAGCAGTAATATTATGAAATATTTGTACTATTTAAAATAGCTGTTTTCTATTTGAATATATTTTAAAATGTAATTTATTTATTTTTTTTTTTGGAAAGACATCATAGAAATTAATACTTTTATTTAACAATAGAAATAGAAAGATCAGCATTTATTTATTTATTTATTTATTTTTATTTATTTATTTTTTTTTGAAAGAGATTATGGAAATTAATACTTTTATTTACCAAGGATCCTTTAAATTTATCAAAAGTGATGATAAAGACATTTATAATGTTACAAAAGATTTCTATTTTAGATAAATGCTGTTCTTCTGAACTTCTATTTATCAAAGAAACCTGAAAAAAATCTACTCCACTGTTTTCAACATAATAATATTAATAAATGTTTTCTGAGCTGCAAATTAGAATATTAGAATTATTTCTGAATGATCATTTGACTGGACTAATGATGCTAAAACAATCAGCTTTGATACAGAAATAAATTTTTATATATAATGTATTCAGAATCATTAAAGTCAATGTTCAAAAAAATGTAATTGTACTACTATTTTTTACATTCTGATGGAAAATAGCAATAAGTAACTACTTTGATGTAGCTTTATGGTCTTTTAAGGGTTAAATTACATTTTGTGCAGTAATATTGGTGAACAGCAATCTATTGAAAATATCAGCTACAGCATAAAGAAAATGTGGTTCTGACAGCGTCTTTACATCCATTTTGACCTCCCAGCACCCATACCGTAAGTACACGATTAGATGCGCAAAAAAAAAAAAATAATAATAAATAAAAAAGCGACTGGTGTGACCGTGTATTTTCATGGCAGTGCATTTGTTTGTAACTCACTTTATTTATATAGTGTTTTTGTTGCTGTTGCTGCTAATTCAACATATTTATTCATCTCATTAACGATCATCATCTTCAGGTCAAACTGAACAGCAGATTGTTTTCTCAACCCAATGCTGATCACTGGAGTTTATCTGCAGTTTGTCAGAAGAACAAGGAAAGGACTCTCAGTCTGAGATGAGTCTCTCACAGAAACAGAGGTAAGACTGAGTCTGTTTTTAGATAATTATTTTAAACTCTTTCTGTGAAAAGAAAGAACACCATGTCTGTATGTTGCTAGAATTATCTGTACTGTTAACCTGTTAGAACCTGTAGAAATGACATCAACAGATCGTCCAAAATGTATCGTAATATTTGATTGCATTACATGTTTGTGGTTGCATATTTAGTGGGTATTAAATGTCAATAATGGGCAAACTAGATATAATTTAAATTGATAAAGATGAAAATAAACATCAGACTCTTAAAGTGTAAGTTTGTGGGTATTTTTAAAAGGAAATGTAAAAGATTTTTTTCTCTTTCCCAGACTCAATCACTGTTCAATGTACACAGTTCATTGTTCATTATATTCAGTGCTATAGATACAAGATTCATCGATAGATGTTGTTTTAGTATTCTCTCCTCTGTCAGTGGAGTCAACAGAGTTTGTTTACTCAACAGTTTTAATATGGTTGCACTATAACACAGTTTTTGAGCCAGTTGTGTTTTTTAGTGAAGTAGAAATTGTGCAGGATGAGAAAGCAGTGCTTCACTTGACTGTTAGATGATTCCTTTATAGGAATCTCACAAAATCTCTTCAAATGAGACTGAAGTATCTCCTATAGTTTTTCTCTGTTCTTTGTGTCATTAGTGTAAGATTAGACTCACATGTGTCCAGCTCTGTGTCTGTGAAGAGTGACTGGTCAAAAGATGCCGATACACCGAACTTTAGTGAGAAAAAAACATCGTCTACAAAAAGGTATGACGACATATCATTATGTTAGCCAATTTCGCTGAACACAGTGTATGGTGACCTTTATTGAACACTATCTGGAGCTTCTTTCCAATAATACAATTATACAGGCAGCCATTATGAGGCATAAATTCACCATAGAAAATAGAGTAGATCATGCAACCAAACATTTATAGGCATAGAAGAACAAATGCATGGCTATATCTGTATATTAACTACCATTTACAACATTAAAATTTTATAAATCAGACTGAAGTACATTGTGTAATATTGTTTGTTTTTTTTCTCTCTGTTCTTTGTGTCATTAGTGTAAGATCAGGCTCACATGTGTCCAGCTCTGTGTCTGTGAAGAGTGACTGGTCGAAAGATGCCGATACACCGAACTTTAGTGAGAAAAAAACATCATCTGCCAAAAGGTATTTAATGTTTTTCTTATTGTTGGTTGCACATGGACTGCAAGAAAATATTTTATTGAATATTTGAGGAGCTCTTTTCCAAAACACTATAAATCCATTTTGATTAATTTGAGTAAAAATGTGTTTTCTTTACCAAGCAAGTGGCAAGATGAAAACCACTATTTTCTGTTTTAAACTTTCACATAGCATCTTTAGGTTATAATAACATAAAAAATTCAAATCTAGATTTTGATTTTTCAAAGATTTATTATAAAAACGGATTATTTTTTCCCAAAATGCAATAAATCCATTAGGGGTCTACGCTTACATTTCTTTTAGAGAAAGTATAAGTGATGGAAAGAGAAGGCATAAGTGCAATCAAATTCATAAACTCTTGTTGAGATTAATGTTTTAAATATACAATTTTTAACATAGAAATATTAAATGATTTTAATAACTAAAAAGAAGATAAAAATGAAATACTGCCAGTAGGTGGCGGTAAGTCACTGATTTAATTTCTGAATCATATCATTCATTTGATTCGTTCGAACGGCTGATTCATTCAGGAATAAAGCAAGTGACTCTGTTTATGAATGAGTAATTGATTCATTGACTTACTAGAAAATGCGAAACAGTGAATGGAGATGTGCAGAGGCTCAATTGTGACTTTGTTTCAAACTATTTTTGAAGATGAAATAGAGCAAAATCAGGCAACAGTGTTATAGTCAGACAATGTAAGTCACTTAATATTAACTTTTTGTTTATTTAACTGTTGTATTAAATCAATATCTCATTTACAAACTCCCTTAAAAATCATTAAAAGCTGTCAATCATCTTAGTTCAGCGCAATCTCACAAAATTATAATCAACCAAACTCTCTATACTGCACAGTGAATCTCTTATTTACACTCTCTCTACACTTTGTTTATGAAAGGATTGGTCAAATATGTCAGTGATTCATTACTCAACGTTGAAAACTAGGATGCGGGGTGTATTCAAAGCACCGCCTTTACTGTTTACAATGCGTGAAATGCAGCGCTGTGATTGGTTGAGCGGATGTAGCGCATTTTGCAGAAAAGGGAGACTGGCGTCTGTCACGGTTTGGGAAAAAAAGGGAGAAAACATGACAATAACACGGTGGATATCGCATTTTGCGTAAAATTAAAAACTGCCATTTTAATAACGACCAGATACAAAACTGATTTTGGTAGGAACTCAGTTTTGTAAAAAATGGCGTTTATCGCGTTTTGGTAAAGAGCTCTTAATTTATCATGAATCTGTATTGTGCAAACATTTATCGGTGTTTTCATTAAGATGATAAGAGCAACAGCAAAGAAGATTAAAGTGAGACATAATTTTTACCTAAATTTATACTTAAATAGATCCTATACTTTAACAGTGTGAACTTAAACAGCTATTGCTCTCTGTATTTATTAAAAAAAAAAAATATATATATATACAGTTTCTCTAATTCTCTAATAGTTTCCCAAAAAATGCAGTACTTCATTTTATTCACTAGTAGGGTTCAATATGAGACATTAGATTCAGACGTCCAGATTCACAGGAGCTACAAGAATTTCAAAGACAATCTCTTGTGGATCTTCCAGGTGGGAAAACACAATACTTAATTTCAATAATGTTTCCATTTATAACAAACAAATAGTTTACTGAACAACACTTGCAAGAGTATTCAGAAGAAATTTGATTTCTGTTTTATCTTGATCATTTATGTTTACTTTTAGAAACACAGAAAGTGTATTTTTCTTTTATTTTAGGATCTTGAAAGCAAAATAATTAAATTTCTGAAGAATGAGATGAAAAAGTTTAAGAAAATATTACAAGAAGAAGACTTACAATACTTTGTGAAGGATTTTAATGAGAACAGATGCAGTATCAAAGAAGCAGCTCTTGATCTCACACTCTACTTCCTGAGAGAGATGAAGCAAGATGAAGCTGCTGATACTTTAGAAGGTAAGAGACCCATGATCATCTGTCACATTGTCATTTATAAATGTAATGGAGAAAATAGTCAAACTAAAATGCTAAAAAAAAATCTGTTTCTTTTTTGTCCCTGTGTTTAGATGAGCTGTTCTTCATTCATCAGCTAAAATGTAGCTTAAAGGAAAAATATCAATGTGTTTTTGAAGGAATTGCAAAGCAAGGTGACTCTACTCTTCTGAATAACATCTACACAGATCTCTATATCACTCAGGGTTGTAGTGAACAGGTCAATACTGAACATGAGGTAAGACAGATTGAAGTTGCTTCCAGGCGTCATGAATCACAAGAAATACAGGTTGAATGCACAAATTTGTTTAAAACACCTGAACAAGACAAGCAGATCAGAACTGTACTGACAAAAGGAGTTGCTGGCATCGGAAAATCAGTCTCTGTACAGAAGTTTGTTCTGGATTGGGCAGAAGGAAAAGAAAATCAAGATATCAGCTTCATATTTCCTCTTCCATTCAGAGAGATGAACTTAAAGGAGAAAGAAAAACTAAGTTTGATGGACCTTATAACTCAGTTTTTTCCAGAGATGAAAGGACTGAACCTTACAAGAAGGAACCAAAAACTCCTGTTCATTCTTGATGGTTTGGATGAATGTCGTCTTCCTCTAAACTTTGATGGTAATGACGTGTGGTCTGATGTTTCATCACCAGTCTCTCTGGATGTTCTCCTAACAAACCTCATCAAGGGAAATCTGCTTCCTTCTGCTCTCATCTGGATCACCACCAGACCAGCAGCTGCCGGTAAGATTCCTCCTGACTGTATCGACCGGCTGACAGAGATACGAGGATTCAGTGATGCACAAAAGGAGGAGTACTTCAGAAAAAGAGTCACAGATGAGAATCTGGCCATAGAAATCATTGATCATGTTAAACAATCAAAGAGTCTCTTTATCATGTGCCACATCCCAGTCTTCTGCTGGATTTCAGCCACTGTTCTCCAGAAAATTTTGGAGGAGAAAAAAAATAATGATGTGAAAAATAATCAGGCTGATGACAAATCCAAAATACTACAGGAATCAAATACTGAAGACACTCCTAAGACTCTGACACAAATGTACATGCACTTTCTCAGATTTCAGATCCTGCAGAGCAGACGAAAGTATGATGGAGAATATACACCAGATGTTTTCTGGGATAAAGATGCCATCTTTTCACTGGGGAAACTGGCATTTCATCAGCTGGAAAGAAACAATGTGATCTTCTATGAATCAGATCTGAAAGATTGTGGTATTGATGTCTATAAGGCATCAGTGTATTCAGGCATGTGTACCCAGATCTTTAAGGAGGAAACAGGGATCGTTCTTGGTACCATGTACTGCTTCGTTCACTTGAGCATTCAAGAGTTTATTGCAGCCCTTTATGCACATCTGTTACTAGATATAAAGAAGAGAAGTATATTTGTTCATGAGTCTACAGAGCAGGAAAACAAAAGTGCAACCAAGATTGATTTGCTCAAGACTGCAGTGGACAAGGCACTCGAGAGTGATAATGGACACCTGGATCTTTTTCTTCGATTCCTTCTTGGTTTGTCACTCCAGTCCAATCAGCGACTCTTACAGGGTCTGTTGACACAGCAAAATGGAAATGACCAAATCAAAAAGGAAATAGTCCAGTACATCAAGCAGAAATTTGAAGCTAATCTGTCTCCAGAGAGATCCATCAATCTGTTCTACTGTCTGAATGAACTGAACGACCAAACTCTGGTGAAAGACATTCAGACCCACCTTAGCAAAGGAAGTCTCTCATCTACTGATCTTTCTCCTGCCCAGTGGTCTGCTTTGGCCTTTGTGTTGTTGACATCAGAGGAGGAGCTGGAGGAGTTTGAGCTTCAGAAATTCAAGAAATCAGACGAGTGTCTCATTAGATTATTGGCAGTCATCAAAACCTCCAAAAGAGCTCTGTAAGTTGATCATTTTTGCTTTCATCTGAAAAATACATTTATGTAGGGTTCCCATGCATCCTGGAAAACCTGGAAAAATAATGACTGATTTTAGTCCTGGAAAATGTGTGGAAAATTATAAACATGTCATGTAAAATCTTGTTGTTCTGGAAAATTATGTAAAAAAAAATGTTCTTGTGTTTTTCTTCATCTGAGAATGAAGAGTTTTGTTCTCCTTGAAACTATTAATGTTAGTAGGTAGCCGTGGTAGCCGTGGCCTAATGGTTAGGGAGTCGGGCTTGTAATCGAAAGGTTGCGGGTTCGAGTCCCAGGTCCGGCAGGGATTGAAGGGGAAGCTCCCCCAACTGCTTCCCGGGCGCCGCAGCGATAGCAATATGGCTGCCCGCTGCTCCGGGTGTGTGTGTGTGTGTTTGTTCACTACTCACTACTGTGTGTGTGCACTTGGATGGGTTAAATGCAGAGCACAAATTCCGAGTATGGGTCACCATACTTGGCCACACGCCACGTCCTTTCCTTTCCTTTTCCTTTCCTTAGCAGAAAGTGCTTTGTTCAGGGATGCTGAGGTTTGATATATGAGAAAAGTTAGGGATGTAACGGTATGAAAATTTCCTATCATGATTATAGTGACCAAAATTATCACGGTTATCAGTATTATCATGGTATTGTTAAAATGTGCTGGAAATGTTCAAAAATTACTGACACATAAATCACATTACCAAGGTTTTTATTTAAAATCAACAAACAACAAATAAAATGACTTTTGGTTTTGCTAATCAGTAAAACAAGAACAGTACCAATGATGTCTGAATTTTAAATGACAACATGACTGACAACTTATATGGCATGTTCAAATATCTAATGTAAATGATCAAATAAAGCTTTAAACAGGTTTCATAAAAGGTAAACCTCACATTTCAGCCTTTAAATAAAGAAAAGAGTTAAGTCAAAATGATAACTGATTAATAAATGATTATATGTATTTTATCTGCTTCATAAATCTAGATAACTTATCTGAATTGTTTAAATGTGTAGAATGAACATAAGCTTGTTTTTCATCAACTGGTCAAAAACTGCACACAAGCTGAATGTAAATGTAAGTCTCTGTAAATCCACTGTATGACACTAGATGGCACTTATGGAAAAGCTGAATTACAGCTGTTTCCGTGAACTTTGTGGATAACGCAGTATTGCGATCAAGAACACTACTTTAGGTATTACATGGAGTGAAAATGAAAACAAAATGTCATTGAATCTTTTCTGAAGACAGTCAGAACCTTCAGAGGTACATTCATATAATTCATTCATTCATATATTCATTTTATTTGTATAATTCCTGATTTATGTTTCTGCTGGTGGGGCCCAACCCCCAATTGCGAAGTGAAACACACGGACTGCAAATACATTAGTTACCAAATAATATACATGTTCTTTCTATGAGGGTTGCGCTTCACTAAATAAAATGATTTAATAAATACCTGTTTACAATAAGCACTTATTCGCGCATACACAGGACAAAGTTTGAGAGTGCATATGTAATATCTGAGGGAGCGCAGAGCCATGATCACTATATATATTTGGGAGAGCAAGCCCTCTGCAATCCGAGAGATTCATGCTGGCACCCTCTCCTGTTACAATAATGCACTCTTTTTATTTGCTATTAAAATAAAGCCAAAACCTGCTTCAAATGAAGGATGAAAATGAGAAATGAAAATGAAAATTTCTTATTGCTTAAAATAAACGGAGACTATCTTGTTTTTCCGTGCGTGCTCGATCATTTCCACGGGGATGCTTTATGCTGGACAGTATTTATTTATCATCAGTTGTTTAAATCGTGGTATTCGAATACGGTTATAATGATAATTAAAATATGAAACAGTAATACTAATCGTGGGGAATTTCATCATGATTTATCGTTAAACTGGTAATCGTTACATCCCTAAGAAAAGTATTTTAAATGATGATGGTTAGTCCATAAAATGTCCACTCAGATGTTTGCAGTAAATGTCAGCAGATAATCAGCTAACTAGTGATTGTGATTTATTTTAATGTATAATTCCAGCCTTTCTATAGTATCAGTAATACCAAATACTGGGTTATTGTGGTTCTCACTGATAGGCAGCTGCTTTCAAACATTCCTGTGCATATATTTTGTCAGCACTCTGTAAAGAGCATTGTTTTTTTTACAACATGTTTTTACAGCATTGTGCATTGAATCCAGTGTTGAGCACATGATTGCAGTGGTTAAGGTGTTTAATTCACTCAGTAATGCTTTTCCTTGAACCCATGGAACTAGCACTTTTAAATGTATAATTCATTGTAATTAAAACTATAGAAGAAATAATATAGTAACTATTTGTATTTAGCAAATGTATTCAATCTAATTATTCTGTAATCTTATTTCCCTCATAGGCTAAATGATTGTGGCTTAACAGACAAAAGCTGTTCAGCTCTGGCTACAGTTCTTGGATCAGATACCAGTCTGAAAGAGCTGAACATGAGCAATAATAATCTGCAGGATTCAGGAGTGAAGCTGCTCTGCACAGGACTGGAAAATATGAAGTGTCATTTGGAGATACTGAGGTAAGTTGTGTGACAACAGACTAAAATTGAGCTCAACAAAATCATAAGGTTAAAAACAGACTTAGATAATGAACAAGTCTGTATGTTGTGCTTTAATGTTTATGCCTGCAATAGTGTTTTTTTTCTGATTTGGTCTGTCATTGACACTGTCTTAAGCCGACGCATTGTGCTATACCGTTTACAGAATGTATTTGGTTATGTTTAAAGTAGATATAACTTAACATGCATTTGATGGTTCATTTGTATTTGTGATTTACATTTACTGATAAAATATACTGTTCAGGGTTTTCCTCTTGATGTTTGAAAATTAACTAGTAAAGTCGAGACACATTTAGTTATACAGCACTTTTATACAATACAAATAGTTTCCAAGCAGCTGTACAGGTATACACAAGAAAATAGTGAATTGGTGATGCAAACAGAATTCAATTCTGCTGTAAAGCAACTCTAAAAAGACAATAGTAAATAGTCATTATTCAGGTAAAATCAGTTCAATGTTGATCCAGTTTGGTTCAGTAAATATGTAAAGTCCATCAATTTAGGAGTGAGTTTAATTCATTTATAAAGCAGCTGTGGAGTAAACAGTGATGTCATCATCAGCTCAGTTCAGTTTTTATCCAACAGTTTCATTTTTACTATTTTCAAAATATTAATTGTCTTTCCTTGCCCGCTACAGATAACTTTTCTAATTATAATTGTTCATTTTGAAATACTCTTTAACACTTTTTTTTATTTTACTTCTACAAAATAATAATAATAATAATAATTTAAAAAAAATGCAATAGAGTTAGACAGATAATATATATATCAGGGCTCGGCATTAACGTTTGTCTGCTTGTCCTCTTGTCTGGGACAAGTGGATTTTGTGAAGGGGCATTTGAAAGAGAGTTTTGCCTGCCTGACCGGACAAGTAGCCTGATTAAAACATCGATTACAAACAATAACCAGAGCAGCACCAAAACTTTGGTGAGAATGATTCTGATTTTATTATTATTTCAGTGTAAACAGTGACTGATAATGGACAATAGCCTATCAAGGTTGTGTCAGTTGAGGCTCGTGCAGCCTACCTGACTCACGGAAAAAATCAAAACTAATAGGCACACAAAGAAACAAACACTAACAAACATACTGCGGTAGAAAAAAAGATAAATATTGTGTAAAATATAATATAGGTAAGCTACATCACTCGACCAAGCACCAGCATGACTGCAAATGTGAAATTTTATTTATACAACCATAGTTCAATAAACAAGTAGTTAATACTAACTGACTTACATTTTAGGCAGATTACTTACCGTTTTTGCTAAAGAAAATATTTCCAAGCAAAGCCGCAGCAGAACAGTTGCACATCTTTGAGCAACACACAGCGGTGTTTCGTTACTGAATGATTCAGCATTTTTGAATGAATCGGGTGATTCAGTGAGTCATTCATAAAGACAGTCATTTATTGAATGAATTAGCCGTTTGAACGAACTGGTTGTGTGACTCACTCATTAAAACGGACTTACTACCACCACCTACTGGTGGTCTGGATACATTTTTAAAAGCGTCACTGCATTTTTCGGTTACACTTTATAATAACGTTCAGTTGTAAGTCATTTATAAGCAATTAGTTAATGATGAAATAATTATTTACAAAAGCTTTATAAAAGATTACTAAGTGATATGCTAACAATTTGTGTATGTTTTGTTAATTCATTTACAAGTAATTTACAAGTAATTAGTTAATAATTAACTAATCATTTACAAAACATGACTATGCATTCATAAACGATTAATAAGTGATATGTTAGTATTTTTATCTATGCTTTGTGGGTTAAGTTATAGATCATTTACAAGTGATTAGATAATGATGAACTAATAATTTACAAAACATCACTATACGTTCACAAATGATTAAATAATATGCTAACGATTTACAAATCTGTCGTAAGTTATCTTAAAAAAAATAGCATATCTTGAAATAATCAAACAGATCCTTAGTCAATGGTTAATAAGTTATTAGTTAATATATTATTAATCAGTTATAAATGATTAAAATGTCAATCATTGGAATGTTTACCCTCCATTGAAGATCATATCATGAATAAATCATTTACAAATCTTTCTGCATCCCCTAATCTAAATTGTGAACAATTCATCAGTTGTAAATGTTTTACTGATCATTCGTAGTAATAAGTAATAATTGCATTTTTGTGCTTTTCAACATATCACTTGTTAATCATTTATAAACACAGTCATGTTTTGTAAATGATTAATTAATCCTTAACTAATTATATGTAAATGACCTTGTAAGACTTGTAAATGAATTAACAAAGCATACACAAATTGTTAGCATATCACTTATGAACCATTTGTCAATGTTTTGTAAATGACTATTTCATCATTAACTAATCACTTATAAATAACTTACAACTGAACGTTATTATAAGGTGTTACCCATTTTTCCATTTTACATTAATATGTTAAAGGAACACTCCACTTTTTTGAAAATAGGCTCATTTTCCAACTCCCCTAGAGTTAAACAGTTGAGTTTTACCGTTTTTGAATCCATTCAGCTGATCTCCGGGTCTGGCGGTAGCACTTTTAACATAGCTTAGCATAGATCAGCGTTTCTCAACTCCAGTCCTCGCGCCCCCCTGCTATGCTTATTTCGTGTGTCTCTTCTAGTTAACACACCTGATTCAGATAACCAGCTCGTTATCATGAGCTACGTGCATGAACTGTGTTCCGATTGACATGATCCCTACATAGTGTTCATTGCTCCCTGCTCCCTGAGTTTGCTTCACTTCGGAACGTTCCTTTATGGATTTGCGCTGCGCCGCTGCCTGCAGCGTCTTCACACACAGACGAAACTTACTAGAGAAGTGTGAAATGTGACATCATATACCTCTGTAAATAAATACAATTTAAATTCACCTCTCGCACTCTTTAATGCCCTTTGAATGGAACGTATACACTCGTTTCGAACCGGAATCATGGCGGAATATCCGGTGATGTCCACTTCGCAGGGCACTTCATGGTCGAATAGAACAATTGCCGTACGTGATAAGAGATACATTCAAAACTAGCATAGTGGGGGGGCGCGAGGACTGGAGTTGAGAAACGCTGGCATAGATCATTGAATCTGATTAGACCATTATCATCTCGCTTAAAAATGACCAAAGAGCTTTGATATTTTTCCTATTTAAAACTTGACTCTTCTGTAGTTACATCGTGCACAAAGACGGTAGAAAAATAAAAAAGTTGCAATTTTGTAGGTCGATATGGCTAGGAACTATACGCTCATTCCGGCATAATAAACAAGGAACTTTGCTGTCGTACCATGGGTGCAGCAGGTGCAGTGATATTACGCAGCGCCTGAAAGTGACCGGCACTAAGTTTGTGTAGATGCAGACTTGCAGTCGGCAGAGTTGACAGTTATTATGCCAAAATGAGAGTATAGTTCCTAGCCACATCGACCCAGAAAATCACAACTTTTCTTTTTTCGTCCGTCTTTGTACACAATGTAACTACAGAAGAGTCAAGTTTTAAATAGGAAAAATATCGGAACTCTTTGGTCATTTTTGAGCGAGATGCTAATGGTCTAATCGGATTCAATGATCTATGCTAAGCTATGCTAAAAGTGCTACCACCAGACCCGGAGATCGCCTGAATGGATTAGAAAACGGTAAAACTCAACTGTTTAACTCTAGTAGAGTTGGAAAATGAGCCTATTTTCAAAAAAGGGTAGTGTTCCTTTAAAAAGGGGAACTATTAATCTTACAACATGATTTATGCATTTGCAATTTTAATGATAAAATAGCAAATAATTGCAATCATTTTATTTTATTGATTTTATTGATAAAATGTAAGAATTTGACAAATGATGACACATACATTTAGTAATATTAGGAAAATATTGCCCTTCATAAAGCTAAAAAGTGTCCTAGAAATCAGTTGAAGGCAAATATCACAAATATACTGATTAAAGTAAGATCCTAGAGCAGTGATGAGACTATTGCTTCAGAATATTATAATTACACCAAAAAAAACAAAAAAAACAAGGCTTGTCGAACCCTGTATCTATTGGACAGATACAACAAACTATTTCTGTCAGGGTCTCTGTCATCAAACATAATGGCAATTTAGTTTAACAACATAATTCAGGATAAAGTCTGACTCAATGAGGAATATCAGAAGGCCAAGTCCTGACTGTGGATGAGAGGAGGAGCTGGGCATGGAGAGTGATAAACAAAGTGAGAAACTGCTGAATAATACTGAATGGACCTTATATAAGGAAGTAGTGATAGGTGTTGTATTCCTATAGGTAGACGTGGATCAGCTGAGAATCAGATGATACAAGCTTGAATGACGTGACCTGCCAGATCTAACACTACACTTATTTACTACTTTGTTTTTTTTAAAACAAAAATATGTTTTTGAAAGTCTGTTTTGCTGCTGTTTTTTTAATAACCACATCATCTGCAGCTCTTGTAGTGCTTTACATCTTCAGCAGCGTAGAGAAGCAACACACATGGAGCAGAAATGACTTGAATGAAGCGTGTTTGGCTCTAGATAAATATATTAGGACGAGTCTCAGGGCACTGATCAGAGAGGAGGCCCGACACGATGCTACTGAGGGGAAACTCTTTTTTTGGGGGGGAATCACTTTTGACCGAAAAATGGAAATTTAAAAAATTGTAGCTTCATTGGAAAAGTTAAGTGGTTGAAAAAAAATAAAAATATAAATGAAAAAATATTCACATTTGTGGTCCTCGTGATTAAAAAATGACCACCATCAAAATTATATTTTATGATGGCTGTTGTCAGACTCATTGTGCAAAGAAAAATCTCACTGGATTATTACATATAATGGCAAAATGTTTATATAAACCTGTAAAATTTAAATGTTTCCTACTGACACACTACAGCAAAAGATAGAAATAACTAACTTTAAAACATTTTTAGCTGGTGAAAATACTAGTGGCTTAAGACTATTGTGCAGTACTATATAGAACAAAAATATATTACATTGATTTTATTGAAAAGAAAGTTACATTTCAGGTGTTCAGTCTCTTTTGACCATGAAGAGCACAAGTGTACCTCACAAATGAGGAGCATCAGAAGGTTAAAACTTGAAAGTGACTGTAAGCTGGAGATACTGCAGTGAATTGATGTCTAACAGTTTAAAGTTCCCTTTTTTTTTTTTTTTTTTTGTTTGTTTTTTTTTTTTGTTTTTTTTTTTGTTTTTTTTTTTTTAAATATCCATATCCAAATTAACAATATCCAGTTGTCAGATTTTGCTTTACAGTTTTAGTTCATTTGTATAAGCAATAAAATATAATTCTGGTATGGATTTAGGTAATTTCTAGAATAACTGATTAATCATCTGATTGTGACATTTTCATTCTGGTTCTAGACTTTCAGACTGCAGTATCACTGAAGAAGGTTATAAAGCTCTGGCTTCAGCTCTGAGATCAAACCCTTCACACCTGATAGAGCTGGATCTCACAGGAAATGATCCTGGACAATCAGGAGTGAAGGAGCTCAGTGATTTACTACAGGATCCAAACTGTCAACTCAAGACACTGATGTACGCTTTTTCATTGTTACAAAGACACTTGTGACTTTTGTAATGTTATTGTCATCATCATCATCATCATCATCACCAGCATTTGTGAACTATCAGCTAAAACATACTGGTAAATATTAAGATCAAAACTGAATTGTGTTTTGTCTTTATGCAGTCTGAATAACAACTGTATCACAGAAGGAGGTTGTCATGTTCTGGCTGCAGCTCTAAATTCAAACCCTTCAAATCTGACAGAGCTGGATCTGAGTGAGAATAAACTAGGAAACCCAGGAATGAAGATCATCTTGACTCTGTTTGAAAATGTACAGTGTAGACTGGAAAAGCTGAAGTAAGTATTTTAAAAGTGTATCCCATTAATTACCCAGACTGTAGTGACCCACCACAGTTTCATGAATTTGAAAATATTTTACACTTGTCATCAGGACTGCACAATTAATCAAAATATACTCGAAATTGTGATATGACTTAGTGCAGTTATCAAATCACAAAAGGCTGCAATATAATTGAATATATAGTCTGCAGTGTCACATGCTTAAAAGCTTAAAGTGCATTTACATGTGAGCAGATAATGAGTTAGTATTAATAAATCTTGTCCTTCAACCAGTACCCTCCAACATTTAGCAAAACAAAGCACACTGGAAAAGAAGAGCCATGTCTTAAAAATTGAAATCTGTTGTTTTCTATGTGTGTTCAAACACTGGTGTCATCACTCAAAATCTGTCAGTGTCTGTTACCTACAACACAACTCGCATAGTTTCCCATTAAATTGCATTAACAATAATTTGGGACAAATATTAGTGTGTACTGACTTCACCCTAAGCTGGAGGATTGGCAGCTTAGTTTTTTCTATCAACTTAATTCAAAGCAAAATTGATGCCACTTTGTTCATTCCTTAAGTGAATTTTTGCCTGTGCACTAGTGGCCTCGATTTGGCTTTTTTAAAGGATGACAGTGGAGTTCAGTATCACAGATTTTTTTGAGGAAACAGATAATCACTTTATCACCTCACAGCCTCTCTGTTAATCTTTAACATGTTTAACACTAAACATTCATTTTGGACTGATATATATTTAGAAATAAATGTGGTTTTATAAGATAAGTTATGAAGAATTGTTTTATTTTGAATTTGTTTATTTGTATCTCCAAACAGAAACTGACTGTCATAAAACTGAAAGCATTCAATGATTCAAAATCAGATTTAATATGAAAAATATTTTGATCTAAGATTTTGGTCATCTGGATTTTTTTTTTTTTTTTTCTGATATGTTTGTTTTTGCTAGTGAAAGTTCTGAATGGCTGTTAAATGTAAAATAATGGCTGGTGAGTGAGTTATTTTGAGCTTATAACATGAATTTGGAAGGTTCACTTAATTTTATGTTAATTTTTTTCCAACATTTTTTGGCAGACAAAAGTTAGGTGCACCCACATTTTCAACCACTTCGCATTTAATCACCATTTACAATTATTCTAATTCTTAGTTTTGCATGATGATATGATGAATGGATGGTTCATTTTTAACAGCAGATTCAGCTGATCTGCACTTCCCTGCACACTTATAGAAGCTTATAATCACTCATGCTTTTAAGCCAAATCCACGCTAAAAAAGAATAACGTTAACTTACATCTGGATGTGAATCTTCGCAATCTCTGATGAAATTGGTTGGGTGTTTGAACCCCTAGGACAAAAGTTTACAGGGGTTCACCCAGTTTAAGACATTTCTGATCGTAAAAATCCATTTACATTTTTAATGTATTGTTTTAGTTATAATGTACTGATTCGAATTAGTAATCAATAATAATTCTTATTTTAATACTCGGCTTGCCTCCCTTGACATGCTCTCGCGTATGAACAGGCAGCAGATCAGGTGCTGGCACGGGCGCATCAGGCGCAATCATCAAACATATTTCAAAGGAAGCGGCGCCACGGTCATTACCATCTTTACTGGGTGTTTTGAGCGAATATTTGCATTTATTCACATACGATTTAATTATAAAATGGTGGCCTGTCATGGTGTTGGCTAATGCAGGACACTACTGAATGATGCGCTAATGATAAAGAAATGGTTATACGCAGGTTCTGCACTACACCACTGCATATTACCCTACTCAATAGCATTAACACAGCTGTAACTCTCTTCAACCTTTATCTGGAAAGTTTCTGTCACAACTTTTCGAACAGGCGAACAGACACACACACAAATGAAATTGTTTGCCTGATAAAAAAAAAAAGTATTTAAAACGGGTTCACATTTTAGAAAATGTAGTTAAAATTTGTGTCATTAATGATTTATCTCGTCCACCTGCAACCCACCCGCAAATAATCAGAATGCATTTTTTATTACCCGACCTGTGGATTATCCGCAGCGCCCGCAGATATAACCGGCATCCACGCATCATTGCCGGCCATGGTCTTCCCACACTCCCTTCACTATCTCTGATTGGTTTAGACCACGATATGGGCCTAATGTATGTCTGCTGGACCACAGTCCCAGAGAATGTTTTCTTTTTTTTCCCTCGAACGGCTGGTCTCAGATTTTCACTGGTCGCAGGACCTCAGATTTTCTTTAGTCGCACCATTGAGAAAATATGTCGCATGTGCGACCAAATTGGTCGCACTGTAGAGCCCTGGCAGATGATGATGACAGATTTCACCAGATTTGTGCAATAAAGTGTTTATAAACCTGTTAAAATTAAAGGTCACTGTGTCTTTTTCACCAAAATAAAAGCCTGAGGGCTTAACATTTGAAAGTAAAGAAATTAAGACATAAAAATTCACAGTGCACACTACAGATACTCAGGTCTGAATTTGGTTAATCTAAACATGAATCAATGTAAAGCTCCAGCTGGTCTGTAAACTGGTGCTGTGTCACAAGGAATGAGTCAGTAATGTGAAATTGGTTTGTTGGTGTAGATACATTTATAAAATAATGACAAACAGATGCTTTTTTGAGATGATGGAGAATGTTAATATCGTAATGGTGTAATAAATGCTAATGAATTCTTATTTTAATGTGTGTGTGTGTGTGTGTGTTTTGTCTTTCTGTAGGCTTTCAGACTGCAGTATCACTGAAGAAGGTTATAAAGCTCTGGCTTCAGCTCTGAGATCAAACCCTTCACACCTGATAGAGTTGGATCTCACAAGAAATGATCCTGGACAATCAGGAGTGAAGGAGCTCAGTGATTTACTACAGGACGGACTCTGTTCATTAAAGACCATCAGGTGAAAAAAAAACTTAAAATATTTAAAAATGATCCACAGATGTGAAATCAGCTGTATGAAAATAGATAGAAGGGTCAAATGCACCATTGTTGAATAAAAATGACATGAACTGAAATGAAATAGCAGTTTAGAGAAATTCAACAGACACACAACAGAATTTGTGGCAAAAATAATGTAAAAATATAAATTATGTGAAATCCTTATCTGCTTCCTGTAGGTTTTTGAAAAGTCCTGCTGCAGAGGAAGCGTGTGAGTATCTCACTGGAGTTCTGGGTAAAAGTCCATTACTACTGAAAGAACTGGATCTGAGTGGAGATAAATTAGGAGATCTGGAATGGGAGAAACTCTCTGCTCTTTTGATGGACTCTCATAGCAAACTGGAGAAAATAATGTGAGTGAACATGATTTATACATTGAAACCTCTTTGATTATTCATTATTAAAGACTGTCAGTCACATGTGTAATCAGATATGAAGAGCTGTTGATCTGATGTGTGTTGAATATGTGCTGAATAATAATAATCAAGCGTTGTGTTAGTTCAGGCAGATCACATCAGTCAAGCTCATATCAGCTGATACCGCCAACACTAACAGTATGCAATATAACTGTAATAAATATACATGATGAAAGTGGTCCTGACTGAAATGCTGTTTTTGTGTTCAGGCTGAATAATTGTGAGCTGACAGAGAAAAGCTGTTCAGTTCTAGCTACTGTTCTCTCCTCCAAAACCATCCTGAAAGAGATGAACCTGAACAACAGTCGTCTGCTGGATTCAGGAGTCAAAGAGATCTGTGAGGGACTGAAGAATCCTGTGTGTGAGCTGAAGATACTGAAGTGAGTACATTTCACCAACAGCTACACTCAACACCACAGCAATGAGATCAGTATTGCACACTGGCTGATGATAGGAATATAATATATGTTAAAAATATATATTTACATTAGAATTTTGTTTATTTCGACACAGAATGTCTTTACAAACACATTAAACAGGAGACTTTTCAGATGCACACTCCACTCCACAGTTGGGTCCATCTAGCAGACATATGATAACATCAGCATTTTCACATCCTTTGATTGGATGATGGCCAGAGAGTGTACTAGTAGTCAGAGCTAGCAAACAGTTGTTTTGACAGTATTATTACTGTTTCTAAGGTTTCTTACTTCATGATATTGTTTATTTAGTACTGACCTGAATACAATTTTTCACATAAGATGTTTACATACAGTCCACAAGAGAAAACAATAGTTGAATTTAAAAAAGGACCCTGTTCAAAAGTTTACATGCACTTGATTATTTTTACATTTTTTTAATTCAGATTTACTTTAACATCAGAAACTTATATAACACAATTCACAGTTCAACTTCAGAAGTATGTTTATTTATTATATTTATTCTTATAATTTTATTTATTATCATTTATAATATTTATTATATTTATATATTTCTGAATAAATTGGTGTGTTGGTGTAGATACATTTATAAAACATTGACAAACAGATTGCTTTATTGAGACGATGGAAAATGTTGATACCCTAATGGTGTAATACATGCTAATGAAGTCTTTTAATGTGTGTGTGTGTGTGTGTGTGTGTGTGTGTGTGTGTGTGTGTGTGTGTGTGTGTGTGTGTGTGTTTTGTTTCTTGTCTTTTGTAGACTTTCAGACTGCAGTATCACTGAAGAAGGTTATAAAGCTCTGGCTTCAGCTCTGAGATCAAACCCTTCACACCTGATAGAGCTGGATCTCACAGGAAATGATCCTGGACAATCAGGAGTGAAGGAGCTCAATGATTTACTACAGGATGGACTCTGTTCATTAAAGAACATCAGGTGAAAAAGACCTTAAAATATTTAAAAATGATCCACAGATGTGAAATCAGCTGTATGAAAATAGATAGAAGGGTCAAATGCACCATTGTTAAATAGGAATGACATGAACTGGAAATAAATAGCAGTTCAGAGAAATTCAACAGACAAAATATAAAAATATAAATGATGTGAAATCCTTATCTGCTTCCTGTAGGCTTTTGAAAAGTCCTGCTGCAGAGGAAGCGTGTGAGTATCTCACTGGAGTTCTGGGTAAAAGTCCATTACTACTGAAAGAACTGGATCTGAGTGGAGATAAATTAGGAGATCTGGAATGGGAGAAACTCTCTGCTCTTTTGATGGACTCTCATAGCAAACTGGAGAAAATAATGTGAGTGAACATGATTTATACATTGAAACCTCTTTGATTATTCATTATTAAAGACTGTCAGTCACATGTGTAATCAGATATGAAGAGCTGTTGATCTGATGTGTGTTGAATATGTGCTGAATAATAATAATCAAGCGTTGTGTTAGTTCAGGCAGAACACGTCAGTCAAGCTCACATCAGCTGATACCACCAACACTAACAGTATGCAATATAACTGTAATAAATATACATGATGAAAGTGGTCCTGACTGAAATGCTGTTTTTGTGTTCAGGCTGAATAATTGTGAGCTGACAGAGAAAAGCTGTTCAGTTCTAGCTACTGTTCTCTCCTCCAAACCCATCCTGAAAGAGATGAGCCTGAACAACAGTCGTCTGCTGGATTCAGGAGTCAAAGAGATCTGTGAGGGACTGAAGAATCCTGTGTGTGAGCTGAAGATACTGAAGTGAGTACATTTCACCAACAGCTACACTCAACACCACAGCAATGAGATCAATACTGCACACTGGTTTAGTCAAAGTTTAGTCAAGTTTCAGTCAACTAAAAGTCTGAGCATTTTAATCTTATTTTAGTCAGAATTATCCATGACTATTTTAGTCTAGTTTTAGTCAATGAAAATTGTATTTTAGCCTCTTTTTAGTAATGCAATTCTATTTAACCCAGTCAATATAATATAAGTACCTAGTAGTATAGATGAAACCAAAATATTCTTTTAGCCAAACCCATTTCAAACAAGGATATCTTATTATATTATTGTTACCTTATAGACTTAAGAATACATCCATTCCAGACACGGCAGACTCTGATTTGGGTTTACAACATTTATTTTACCAACCAAACATGTTAGAAGTACACACACATAAATTTAAATAAAATAAATAAAAACAATAAATAAAATAAATAAAATAGCATCATATGACAATGCCAGAAAAAATTAATACATTCAGATTTAACAAAGAGAAACAAGGTGCTTGAATGCTCAAGCTACAATAACATACTAAACTTTTTTCTCTTCTTTGTACATTTTGTCAATCAAGTTTAAAATTGTATGTCTTTTTGGCACTTTGAACATTTTGTCCATTTTTGCCATCATGGCAATCAACACCTCAGCTTCGTGCTGGGAGCCCTGTGTGGCCTATCCACTGCGCTCTCCCCTCCTCTTTGGTACGTTGCTCTGGGGAGTTGTCGTTGTGCCTCCTTGTGTCAAAGAAATCCTGAGCACTAGTTGGCTTGTCCATCTTCTTGGGTGGGACTTGCTTCACTGGTGCTATTTCTGGAATCTAGCACAGGAACAGATACAATGTCAGGACAGATGCAGCCTCTGGAAAATCGAACTGAAAAAATCTAACTGTTGTAGATATTAAGTAGCATAAATCCTTACTAACCATAGTAAATCAACCTCAACCTGTCGGTAAAAATAAATACTAAATTCAAATGATAAATACTGTTTTCTGTTTTGGCGCACATAATGCGGTGTAAATCGTAAAATGTAGCGCTTCTGTTAATGCCAGAGCCATTGAAAAACAGAGCTGTGACAAGCTTTGATCTCGCCGGCGTCGCCGTCACGCCGTCATGTGATTCACGAAGCTCTCAAAACAAACCAGCGCTGACAGTACATTTGAATGTGTTTAATTGGGATAGAGACGACAGCTTCACTATACAGGCATTTGCAGCCATTTTTGGTGAACATTACAGCATAATAAGCATTGATTTTTACGTCGATGACATTTACAGTATAATTTTATTCTGGAGAGTGATGGAGGCAACCCTTACGAAAATTAAATATGGCTTTACTACAAATAAAATAGAAGAAAACATGGTTACTATAGTTAAATCATGGTAACCACAAATTAACTATAGTCTTGCTACACTAACCATAGTTCAACCATGGTATTTGTAGAAAAACTATGGTTATACAAATGGTAATCAATGCACCAAAAACATGGTTATTACACTTTTACTCTAATAAAAGCATGGTTAATTTTCGTAAGGGTTAATATGGTTTTCTTGTATTTAACCCTCAGATATTGCTTACTTATAATGTGACCATACAGCTTAACTATTTTTCAGTTAAATAAATGTTATCTATTTTAGTTCAGTAATGTTCATTTAATATTTTAAGGAGATCATTTAGTACTAAATACTGTTTGTCCAATAATTATGGTCCATTAATGACTTAAAATACATATATTTTTATATTTATATTACTTATATTAAAATTAGTCTAGTATTTAAGGTTAAATAGAGAAAAGAGTTTTAAATTCCAATGCAAAGAGGCAAATTACAGTCATTTTGTGGTTGAAAAAAAAATCATTTTGATTTGTAATGCCATGGTTTACCCACTAGGTACCTGTATGGCTCTTTACTAAATATGCATGCATCTAGAATATTGCAGGTCATACCTGCTGACTTATTTTTAAGTTTTTCATTTGAATAAATATTTAGAAATGAGTAAATAACTTACATCTTTTTTAATGATACTTGTGTAAGCACACACAATGAATGCAAGCAAATACTGAATTTAAACCAAGTTGAAAATGGAGCTAAAAAAGTCATTCAGCTGCATTTTTATGCCCTTATATGTACAGGATATACATATAAATAGACCCCCTCCACCACCACTCCAAAACCACAAAAAAAAAAAAAAAGCTGAACTTAAAAGTTGGCAACCCTGAGTCTCAGTTTTATTCGTCAACAGTATTGCATTATACATTTAATTATAGTCATCATCACATGACCAGCATTTACGTTGTGTCTCGTCTCGTTTTGTCACGTGATAAAGGTTCGTTGACAATGATATTTAGTCATAATTTTCAACACTACATAAGGGTCCATTTTTTTTAAAATTGAGATTTATACAGAAATCAGCATCTGAAAGCTGAGTTAATAAGCTTTCCATGGATGTGGTTTGTTAGGATAGAACAATATCTGAGATACAACTATTTGAAAATCTGGAAAAGGTTTTGATATATTTAAGAAATGTACAAAATAACTACATGGAACATGATCTTTACTTAAAGGAGAAGTTCACTTCCAGAACAACAATTTACAGATAATGTACTCACCCCCTTGTCATCCAAGATGTTCATGTCTTTCTTTCTTCAGTTGTAAAGAAATTATGTTTTTGTGGAAAACATTTCAGCATTTTTCTCCATATAATGGACTGATTTTGACCTTCCAAAATGCAGTTTAAATGCGGTTGTAAACGATTCCAGCCGAGGAAGAAGGGTCTTATCTAGCAAAATGATCGTTATTTTCATGAAAATAATACAATTTATATACATTTTAATGTCAAACACTCATCTTGTCTTGCTCTGCCTGAACTCTGTGTATTCTGGCTCAAGACAGTTCGGGTATGTCGAAAAACTCAGACAATTTGTTACATATTATTTTATTCTGACTTACTCTGAAATGATTTTCTCAAGTAGATTAAGTGAAGGCGTATGTTACCGCAAATATGCGTCCAGGGTTAAGTACATACTAGATCTCAGGTTAGATGGAGCATGGGGCACATCAGGTGAGATTCTAGATTTCTGACTGATTGACTTTAGTTCAGTTGTTATGCAGTTGCATTAACTATGGGGGGCTAGACAAAATACTATTGGAGTACTAGCATGGTTCGGGCATATGTCATAGTACTAGTCATAACCTCTGGTTATTGTCTCAGCTTTATTCAAGTTTTATTCAAGATTTAGTGACTTCCTCACCATCTTTGAGACTTTATTCAAAAGCCAAGCAACTAAATCATTTTCTTGGACAAACCTCATTTACATTACAACACTCACCCACTGATATATTTGTTATTAAAACCCACATCACTTTTGGCCACGGTTGTGTTTGGTGGGGTTAGTGTCACAATATTAAAGACCCTGCTTACTGTGTCATCACCGGTGCATTGCTGCATTTTCCTACTTTTATTTCTGCAGTTAGAGCATTGATTTGTAGAGTGGAATAAGTTATTATGTTTCTTACTTGGTCAGTTACAAAAAAATTGCTTGATGATCAAGTTTGTATCGTTTTATCAATTCCAGCTAGGTTAGGAGACGTCTCCAGCTCTCTTAAATAATTTAGGAGCTGAGGCCTAGTCTTAACACTTAAGAACCTTTATAATTCACTCTTATTCTTAAGTCTAGGAATAAGAGTAAAATTATATCATTCTTAGAATTTTGACACACTTAAGACTAAAATTTTACTCTGAGCGTCTTTATAAATACGGCCCCTGGTCCATACCACGTCCCAATCAGGTTGAGCAAGACCTTCCCTTTCCCAGGAGTGGATAGCTGGAATATAAGTATACTGCAGTAAAAGGACTGAATTATAAATCTTACTGACTAAACCACTAGAAGGGTTATTAATGTTCAACCACTCCCACAGAGGATGTTGGAGCACATTGGCGGCCCAAGGAACGTGGTAGGCCTTTAAAGGCTCAGTCTCATATATAAAAAGAAAGAAAATCCAGGTAAACAATCGTGAAATTAAAAGAGTTAAGAATAAGTGATGATACTATATCCCAGATGGCAGAAATGAATTCAGGGGGAATTCTGTCACTACCTGGAGCTTTGTTCTTTGTCGTGGAGTCTAGAGCCGGTTTCAGTTCATCTAGTGACAGTGGGACATTTAGCATCTCTAAGTGATGTTCATTTGTGGAGGGGAAACTGCTGAAGAAAAGATACATTTTGTTGATAACTAGAGGAAGAATTAGAAGTATATAGTTCAGAGTAAGTAGCTGGTCCACTTTGACTGATAGAAAAACAAATACTATGGACCAGCAACTGTCTGGTTAGCCACGTTCTTCAAATTAACATTTATGTTCAGCAGAAGAAAGAAACTCATTCAGGTTTAAAAAAAACAACTTGAGAGTAAGTAAATGAATGAGTTTTTGGGTGAACTATCCCTTTAATGGTAAAGGGGTCATATGATGCATAACACCACCCACATGTATATGCAAAGAAAGAAAGCATAACTTTTCATACCGGCTGTAGTATTGTTGCACCGCCGCTGACATGTTGTGGAGACGCTGGGCCCTATCATGCCCTATGACACAAGTGATTTTTGCTAGTTTCAGCCCGACGCAGTTATCATTTTCACGTCCTGCACCACGTTGTTTAAATAGCAAATACATTTGCCCCCATTTGTGCGCCCATGGGCGTGCTGCTCTGAAAACGAGGTGTGTTTAGGTGCGATGGTATTTTGAGGCAACTGAAATAGACTGCACCATTGACCAACTAAAACCTGGTCTGAAGTCAATGGCGCGTTAGTAATATGCGTCTATAGGCAGGTACACAATGCACATACACTCACAATTATTACACACACAGGGACACGCAGCAGCACACAAACATGCCAGATATTAAAAGTGAAAGGATTACAATGTAAAACATTATTATTGTGACTATCCATGTCATAATGGGTAGTCAACCACTTTCTACACATTGTTTTTTTTTTTGGTTTCACTTTTTACAAATGACCACTTTCAGCAAGGAGGGGAGAGGATGGAAAGTGGGTGCATAGTAACTTGTTTGGTCCGTGAATGCCCCCCTTTATCATCGTCTGCTCTCTGGAGAAGCGATCAGTCTTTGTTCTTGCAAATTCCGACATGTAAATAGTGAATCCGCTGTGGCGAGAGCGCAGTTGGCTCTTAAAGGGAATGGGAGATGAGACACTGATTGGTTTAATGCACATTACGCCCAAAACACACCCATGACTCATTAAGAGAATAGGGACAACCCTATAGACCAATTTCGAGTAGACGTCACAGTGGCATCACTTGCAGCCGTGCACATAGTGGTTGCAGAAAAACACTGGTAACCAGTGGAGGTAAATGGGTAAAATCGATGAAATAAGAGGAAAAAATATTTTTGTGCCTTGTGATGTCAAAATCAGAAGGTAAATAATTTTTATAGAATACTGTAGTCAAAGACGCCATTTGAAGCTAAACGCAGATGTTTAAACGGACAGACTATGGATGAAAACTGCTATGATTACTCTACTTTTAAAGCATAAATTTGATTTAAACAGTAGGTCTACATAATATTCACATATGCTGTTCATAGAGGACATATTGTATTAGCCCTACCGTTACTGCATAAAATATTATTTAAACCTATTACTATTAACATTTTTACATAACTTTTTTATTTTTTATTTTATTTTATCTCACAATTCTGACTTTTTTTCTCACAAATGCAAGTTTATGTTTCCTAATTCGGACTTTATAACTTGATTTAACAAAACTAGTTTGTTCATTCTGAGGGAAAAAAAGGCAGAAGTGTGGGATATAAACTCTGAGCCGAGGGAAAAAGAGAGAATGACGAGTTGTTTTTCCTCTAGAGTTGTGGGATATAATCTCGGAATTGCGAAAATAAAGGCAGAATTTTGAAATATAAAATCAAATTTACCTTTTTATTATTCTTTTATTCCATGGCTCCACAGACTGCCACTTGAATCGCCCACAAAAACATCATATCTATTTCGGATCTGTAAGACTATCCTACTATCTAACGTCAATTTCTTTGAATAACAGGGCTTATCGCTGGGTGACAAGCTCTTGTAATATGTGAATAACATTTTGAAAATGACATCTAATCAATATAATCTATACTCTTTTTAAATCTAAGTGTTTTGTACCGTATCCGTGTAATTCTCTAGCTGTAAAGGCGATCTCTCCCGGGTTTTCTGCAACCATGCTGCGCGCGCATCCCGAATGTTTACAAACAGATAATTGGCCTATTATACCATGCGCCGGACGCATCGACCGTTTTTCCTGCCGTGAAACTAGCAAAAGTGCATTCGGTCATGCCCTAAGTGCACCTGTGCCATGCGCTTTAGACCCTGCGCTTAGATCGTTAAAATAGAGACCGCTGTGTGTTTCGTTGCAAAAGTACTTTGTTTAGTCTTCCAAATGAGGACACAACTAGAAATCAGTGGTTAATTTATATTTACAACACTGTTCTGGAACAGTACAACGCAAATATTCCAGTGGGTGCTGTGCATTTTACAGAGGACTGTTTCCTGAACCTGGGAGAGTAGCCTACAAGATAGAAAAGATCAAATAATGACAAAGATTATTTTAAGATTATTAAAATTATTAAGACATTTAGGCCACTTTGTGCCACTCTTTTTAATTTTATATTTTGTTACCTTGTAAGGCTTTGTTTTTGAAATAGGGATATTAGTTCGACTGTACTGTTAGACATAGTTAGAGACTGTTAGAAATAGTAAAACCAACATGGCAAAGAATCGTGATAAAATCGTGATATTCCTGAAAAAAATCATGACATTATATTTGTCATATTGTACATTGTCATATTGCCCACCCCTATATCAGTCAGACAGGACTGATCTCAATCTGATATTGTGTTACTGTTCTGTGTTACTGTTAAACCACACAAAAGACATACAAGCACTAAAAGCACAAAGTTTTTGTGCACAATATTCCAAGTCTTCTGAAGGTATTCGATAGCTTAATGTGAGGTACAGATGAATATTTAAGTCCTTACAATAAAGTAAATGTAAACTCTTTTCTCTGCTGTGTCTGTCAGTGATTCTCTGTTCAATTCAGACTCTGCTCACGTTTACTTACAACAGTCAGCTCAATAAAACTCTCCAAGATCATTCAGTGTTCCCATTATTATACTTGATTTGTAGATAAATGTCTATGATTTTGCATATATATGACTGTGTTTTTTTGTTGTTGTTGTTTCTAAATCATGTTACTTGTTTCCGGGTGTCTGTCAGAACAAAACACGGCGAAGCAAAGACTATAAATAGTTTTTAACATGCACATTAACTGAAATTTAAAAGTGTTAAAAGAAGGGGCTAATAAACTGTTGCACAGATATAATACACCACACATCAATATCTCTTCCCTTTGTGATTTGAACTTTTTAATGGAAACATTTGCAGGCAATGTAGAAATATATTGTTTTTCATAAATGCATTTTATAACCACAATGCAAATAGCAATTTTTGGATTAATGAAATTATTAATATTGTGCACTGATTTTCCTAGAATAACTAAGCTGCTGAATTAGTTTCTAATATATTTTTGTATATAAATATATGAACTGGTTCACATTATCACTAGATCCCACACACTCCACACAGAACACAAGTCTGTGCTGATGAGAGAAAGGGTTTACACGTTTATTCACTTGACAGCAAATAATTTATTATTATTTAAAAAAAGAAAATATTTTTAGAATAATTGCATTTTGCTTTTCAACATGTCATTTATTAATCATTTTTAAACACATAGTCATGTTCTGTAAATGATTAGTTCATCATTAACTAATTAATAAAATGTAAATTAACTTGTAATTGACTTAAGAAAAACATACACAAATTGTTAGCATATGACTTGTTAATCATTTGTGAATGTTTTGTAGATGATTATTTCATCATTAACTAATCACTTATAAATGACTTACAACTGAACGTTATTATAAAGTGTTACTGAAAAAAACAGTAATATTGCAAAATGTTATTACAATATAATTTTTTCATATATATACTTTAAAATATAATTTATTCCTGTGATGCAAAGCTGAATTTTCTTCAGCTGTTCCTCCAGTCTTAAGTGTCACATTCTTCAGATTCTTCAGGATTTTTTTGGAACCTGTGATTCTTTTTTTCGGGATTCTTTGATAAATAACAAGTTAAAAAGAACAGCATTTATTCAAAATATAAATCTTTTCTATAACAATGTAAATGTATGCTATCACTTTTTATTAATTTAACACATCCTTGCTGAATAAAAGGATTTAATTTCTTTCAAAAAAAAAAAAAGAAAGAATAAAAATGTACTGACCCCGAACTTTTGAACAGTAGTGTATATTGTTAGAAAACCTTTCTATTTTAAATAAACGCTGTTTTCTTTTTAACCTTTTATCAATGAAAGAATGCAGAAAAAAAGTTTTTGATCAAATAAATGCCGCCTTGATGAGCATGAGAGTCTTCTTTAAAAAAACATTACAAGTCTTACTGATCCCAAACTTTTGAGCAGCAGTGTAATTATTATGTCAAGTGCCAATTAATTTTAAGCTTCATATTTAAATTAAATTAAATTAAATATATACATACAGATAGCTTTAATATATCCAACTTTTATAATGACTAAACCTATGTTTTCCTTTTGAGCTCTGTGTAAAACTTTATATAAATAATTAAATGCATTTGATTCCTTTGCATAGTCGTGTATTTTCTGTTTATTCCTGCCTTGTAAATGCATTTAAATTTACAAAATTTTTAATACCGGCATCTCTTAATCTTCAGCAAAAAAGCAGTTTCAGGTGCACGCGCTGCAGAGTTAAATCACAAACTCTGAGTTGATAGAGAACGTTTATATCGAGCTTTGTGAGCCGGTGAACCTAAACTAAACCAGGTTGCTTTATCGGGTTTTGTCAACTCAAAACTTACTCTGCAACTCTGAGTTTGTTCATCTCGTCTCGTGCTACAGGCCACTGGCGTTCACTGTTTTTTTTTTTTTTTTTCTTTTCTTTTTAATGGATCAGTCTATATTTAGTAGATTGTAAAAGAATGATTATTAGTTCCACACACAGAGATATGGAAATTCTACATTGATTGAAAAGAGCAAAACTACACTTTCACAGTTTAATTCTGTGTGAATTAAATATAAGTGGCAAAGTCAGATAAACATATGACTGCTGAATGTAATCATGTTTACTGATTGCTGCTTTTTTGTTTGTTTGTTTGTTTGTTTTTGTTTTTAGAAATGAACTGCCTTTTCAAAACGTGTTTGAATGTCTTCAGTTTAACAAAAAATATTGCTTAAATGAAAACACATGCAAAGTATATTTATTTATAAGCAGACTGTCTCTGTTGTTGACTTGTAATAGTTTAGTCTACAGTATGTTTGAACATTGATCTGTGAGACTAAAGTGATTTATGACAATAGTAGACAGTAACAATTTCATTTGTTAACATTAAATATTTTGACAGCATTTATTAATTTGTTAATGTTAGTTTATATAGTTTTTCATTATTCATGTCAGTTCACAGTGTATTAACAAATTTACAGAAAACTTTTGAATTTAAAACTATTAGTAAATGCTGAAACTTTAAGGTTATTAAATGCTGTACTAGTTGTTCATCATCAGTTCATGTTAACTAATGTAGTTAATGTTATCAAGTGAAACCTCGTAACTTGGATAAATAGTTCACATCTTAATGGGTAATTTTGCTGATTTTCAACCTTTGCATACATTTGTAACTTTTGTGTAGTTTGTAGTATATTTAAATGAACTATGTGTCTTTCTTCATGTTACCTGCACACAGATATCACTGTTTATTTGTCAGCAAACGTCTGCTGGAAGATGAAAAACACATTAGTAAGTTGATCATCATAGATCTGATTCATTGTCTTTTCTCTTTCTGTCTTCAGTCTGTATGATTGCAGTATTACAGAGAAACAGTGTCTCATCCTGACTTCAGCTCTGAAATCAAACCCATCACACCTGAGAGAACTGAACCTGAACTGGAATAAACTAGGAGACTCTGGAGTGAAAAACCTCAGTGATCTACTGATGAACACACAATTCAAGCTGGAGAAACTACAGTTAGTACAGTTGAAGTTTATTTATTTTAAGACAACAGGTCTGAAGTTATATTGTTTAAAGCAGTGCACTGGGTTTGCCATATTGGTCACGTTTTGTATGTTTTTTTTTATAGTAAGTGTGTAAATGCAGAAATCAGCCTTTAATTAGAGAATAAAGAATGGAGGCATTAAATAAATAAAATGAAGTAAAAGAAGTAAGTAGAAGCAGTGCCCGCCCTCATACAAAACTAACGTGACTCAAAACAAACTATTAGAAACTAAATGCCTCTTCAATATTATGATCATCATAGATCCTAAACCTTAGTTTGAATCAAATAAAAACACAGAAGGATTCACACTGTAAACTGGAGAGATTGAGCTCAGTAACATTCACATACAAGAATCAGGAAACATGATAATAATGGTAATATTTTATTTTCTTATTTTATGCTGTTTTTGCCATTGCAGGTTAAGCTACTGTGAAGTGACAGATGAAGGTTGTTCTGCTGTGACTTCAGCTCTGAAATCAAACCCATCACACCTGAGAGAACTGAACCTGAGCTGGAATAAACTAGGAGACTCTGGAGTGAAAAACCTCAGTGATCTACTGATGAACACACAATTCAAGCTGGAGAAACTAGAGTTAGTATCATTATACTGTACAGCAGTGACAGTGAGATTAAAGTTCACTGTTTAGTTTAAGTCCGCTGGGCTCGTGTCACATCATTTCCAGTGCTGCACTTTCTGGCATTTCTCCATCTGAAGAATGATTCAAGAATACAGTGTTTTTATGTGTATCTGTGAAAGCAGCATAAAACTTGCTGAAATTTGACATATTTGCTGTGAAATAAAACAGAAGTGACAACAGACTAAAAACAGTCTAACAAATGACAGTAGATGTTTCTGACAATTAGATTTATACCAGACTAATAGTATATTTCACTATGTTTTATTAAGGGGAGTGTATATTTAATATATTTGTATAGTTAGAAATTGTAAACTACACTCTAAAATGGCTTGAAAAATCAACAATTATTTTATTTGAATGATTTGTTGAATTTTCCTCCATTAGAAATGTGAAAATAGACCATTTCATTATCATTTCATGCATCATAGATCTGATTCATTGTCTTATCTCTTTCTGTTTTCAGTCTGTGTTTATGCAGTATTACAGAGAAACAGTGTCTCATCCTGACTTCAGCTCTGAAATCAAACCCATCACACCTGAGAGAACTGGACCTGAGTGTGAATAAAATAAAAAACACAGGAGTGAATCACTTATGTGACGTACTGAAGGATTCACACTGTAAACTGGAGAGATTGAGGTCAGTAACATTCACATACAAGAATCAAAATGATTAAAATCACTTCAACAGTTTAAACCAAAACACTTTATAGTATCTAACGATGTCTACAGAAGCTTCTTAAACGAGCTCATCCAGTAAGTAAAACTGTTAAAGTGTGGAATAAAGAGTCTTCAACATGTTTTATACTAAACAATACTTTTGGATTTAACTATTTTTAGAGTTTACCACAAAAAATACAGTTTTATAAGAGAAGTCCCTGACAGTGGTGGACGAAGTACAAAAGTCAAGTGCTTGAGTAGAAGTACAGAGATATATAATAAAATATTACTTCAGTAAAAGTAAAAGTGCTCCGCTTTCAATTTTACTTGAGTGAAAGTACAAAAGTACCTGTTTTTTATTTACTTAAGTAAAAAAAAAAAAAGTACTGATAGATTTATTTTGCAAATTTATGTAGGCTACTTAATTTAATTTTATATTAACACATATTTTTTATAATCCTACTGCTCAAAATACCTGGGATTTCCCAAAATAACCACTATATGGAGGGAAAATGTGTTTTTGTTGTTGATATGGACTATGTTGATGAGAGTGATGTAGTAATATTCAGTGTGAAGCTTACACTGCGATGTACCTGAGAGAAAACAGATTTTAATTCAAATTCAATAGCGCTTTTCACGATACATATTGTTGCAAAGCAACTTTACAGCAAATTACAGGTTTTACAATATATGTAGTAGTAGCTTATTAGTGGTGACTATGTCAAGTTGATGTACATATGGCAGAGATGTTTGGTAAAGATCAATTAATGATGTAATCAAACAGACAAAGAACACTATAAATTAGTAGCAGAATTCGGTAGTGCTGTATGTTGTTTCAGGGTTGGCATCATCTGAAGTCCACTGAGGGGTTGACATCATCTCTTCTTAAGTGTTCTGGATCCAGACTGGAGTTCCTAGTTACCACGGGATGTCAGTCCCATGGCAGAAGCAGAGAAGAAATAGGAACATAATTAGAGTCGCTGCTGTTCAAACCAATCAAAGAAAGATTTGTTAAACCAGAGCTAAAAGATTAATAATGAACATTTGATCAGATATAACTGCAGGAAAACTTTATGAGATGCATTATTTGAATGCTTGGCTAAAAAGATGAGTCTTTAATCTAGATTTAAACAGAGAGAGTGTGTCTGAACTAGAGGTCTTCACGGGTCCAAATATTTGTACCCGAACCCGAAGAGACCCGTAAATTTGTTGCACGGAACCGATCCTCCTTGACACTAACATTTTCGTCCATGCTAAGCTGTTCCTCTCTCTTGCCGAGTGAAAGAATCTTCTTAATTCATATATTATTGCAGCTTGGAGCAGTTTTTTTTTTTTTTTTTCAAAAAGCGCACAGAACAAGAAGTGCATTACACTTTACTGCGTGAGCTGTGGTGTAGTGGTGTCTGGAGAAGTATACTCTTAATTTATTCAAGGTATTGTTTTTGTTATAATGTACTGATTCAAATTAGTAATCAACAATTAATTATCATGTTACCACTCTGTGTTACATGCTCTCGCACATGCAGGCGGCATTTGCTGTCACGAAGCAGGACGAAGCGGGCGCAATCATATTTCAAAGGAAGCCGGCGCCAAGGTCTTGCTTTTATTGAGTATTTGCATTTATTCACGTGCAATTGGATAAGATATTATGTGGTCGACTGTCATGATTTTGGCTAATGCAAGACACTACTGAATGATGCGCATCAGAGTGGATTTAGAAGTGGGTTGCACAAAGCCTACTGCACTGCACCATCATGCGTGTTCAATAGGTGCGTCTCTTCTTCAGTTAAAGAAAACAATGCAAAACATATGCTTAAAGCTCCACCTGGTTAATCTTATGAAGCTTAAAGGAGGAATTCACATGAGACAGCTTGATACCGTCTGCTTGCAGTACTAGCGGTAACTTCGTGACACGCATGTTTTTTTCCCCACCTTATTTCTCGCTCACACTTTTCTTGTCCAAATTTTACAAGTTGCAAGTTACAAAACACGCGCAAAGTGCTGACCGTCACTGATCACTGGCGGGTGCGGTGTTCTCCGATCGATTCGGGTATTACACACAAATGTTAAACAGACCCGGGACCCGAGGTAATAGATTGGGACCCGACCCGGACCCGGCTGACCATTTCAAATATAGACCCAAACCCGTACGGGTCCCGGGTCGGGTCCCGGGTCCTCGGGTCTCGGGTCCTCCGTGAAGACCTCTAGTCTGAACCCCGAACGTTATCAGGAAGGCTGTTCCTGATAACCCTGGAGTTATTCTGTTATTTTCTGTTATATATATATATGCAGATTTCAGTAGGATAAACAGATCACCCTTTACAGCAGATGTAATTCACAAAAACTCACAGTTTTGACCTAAATATGATTTTCAGTTACAATAATTAATCCTAATGATGGGGTACAATAGGGAAAAACAGGTTCAAAAAACAGGTGTTGATGTTGTATTTGGTATCCTAAAAATTCGTCATGCAAAGAAACCACACACACTGATTCTGATGCATATTTAAAAAAAAAAAAAAAAAAAAACACAGAACAATACAAAATGGAGCCTTCATGCATGATTTTGTTGTCCTCTTTCTTCTTGAAAAGAGAAAAAGAAAGGAAATATTGGTCCATCCAATCCTGAGATTGTGAGATTAAGTAGAGTTGCACCTCCTTATCAAGGAGCTGGGGGATTGTCCCGAGTGAGGTGTGATCCCCAACTGTGAGGTGCAGGCCGTGCTACACGCTTACTCCACCGTGTTTGATCAGATGACTTTGAGGAAAACAAAAAGTCATAATTTAAACTATGTAAATCAATCAGGAAGACCAAGAGACATTATAGTCTGATTCTGGGGGGAAATTACATCACTGCAGATTCCCAGTGCATGTGACAAATCCTGCAGCTCATCACAGAGAACCAGCAGAAAAACCAGGGAGCCATGAGTACCAAGACCACACTCCCAGATGAGCTGATTGAGTTCAACGCTCAGTTTGAGGCACCAATCATCAGCCAAAAGCATAGGATTCTGGACTCAGAGGGTATTTTGGACATGTCACTCACGGTGTCACCGGCGGAGGTGTGCATGGCTCTGAAACCCATGGAATGCAGCCCAGATGACATCCCAGATGGGCAGTCAGGGTTCACTAATCAAGTCCTTTGTAAAAAGGACCATTCCAGCCACCTTAGACTCATTAAAATTTGCATTTCGACAAAATTGGTCCACTGATGATGCTGTCAACACTGCCATCCACACAGCACTCACACATTTGGAGGGTAACGACACACACGTGCGGATGCTTTTTATTGATTACAACTCAGCAATAACAGAGACTCTCTTCACCCTCAGACCGACACTCTCCCTCAGAAACTGGTGCTGAACTTCCTGTTGGACAGACCTCAGTCAGTCAGAGTAGAAAACTGGATATGGCCCTGTGTCAACAAGCTTGGCCCCCCTGAATTTGGAATCATGTCACACCAAACAATTTTGGGTGCAATGTGCAGTTTGTCCTGAAAACTATATATAATTATGTATATATATATATATATATATATATATATATATATATATATATATATATATATATATATATATATATATATATATATATATAAGAAAAACATCACCAGCTGCTAAATTCAAATCCGCGTTCGCTAGCTGGCACTGAACCAGAACCACTGCGTATTATAACCAATCACACACGATTCTGTTGAGCTTATGAATGCAATGGCCAATCAGAGGCGTTCAGATGAGTCATCGCTGAAAGTGTTATAGGCTAATTAGTAACTTACAATGTTTTATTAAATTCACATTACATATAAAGTCAGTCATATTAAACATATTTTATGACATGACACCTATATCTGGTACTTAAGTAAAAAGACAGGTTTTTATGCATAGTTCATAGATTTCACTATTAGGCTACTTTGCTGATCGCTCATTATAGATCAACTAACATGATCTATAAGGGTGCAAAATTATTTGTCAAATAAATGAAACATGATGAAACATTCATTTGAGTTTAAATTGTTATAGCTTATTCTAGAGATTGCAGTGATGCATGACATGGTGAAAAATGACTGAATGAATAATACTGTATTAAAGCAGCTTAAGATTCATTTTAAAAGTGTGTCCCCTAAAAGCACAAGGGGCCCCAGTCTGTTCCCCCCAGTTACTGTGGTCTAGAACTGACACTGCAGGGTCAAAGTTTCTTTAAAGAACAATCTCTTTCTTACCTTTTCATAATCTGAAGAACCTTCTTTCGCCACAAAGAACCTCTTGTGAAACAGTCAAGTCACCTTTGGTTCAGTATGGTTCTGTTCTGGGCAAAAACTCCCTGCCCATCCATGCAGCCTAGCATATAAATAAGAGAAGGGGCAGTAGCTATTACCCCCTTAGGGTAAACAGAACAGCTGCTTTCAAACATTCCTGTGCATATTTTTAGTGAGCACTCTGTAAAGAGCATTGTGTTTTTACAACATGTTTTACAGCATTGTGCATTGAATTCAGTGTTGAGCACATGATTGCAATGGTTAAGGCAGTGGTTCCCAAACTTTTTCTGCCGGGCCCCACTTTTGCAGAATAAAAAAAAAAATGTAAGCCCCACCCCCTCACATAAACATAAACAAATTCAGAAGGATTTATTTGAAACGTAATAATTAAAATTCAGTGTGTGATAACTTACTGAAAAAAACTAAACAAGGAACTAGTCACTTTTAGAGTAGAAACATTAAAAGTAAAGCAAGCGGCTTTACTATGTACTATTTTTTTTGTACTATGTAACAGCATTCATTGTTTTTTAAAACAGATTTTCTCATATTTTCTTTTCTTTGTTGTAGTTGCGATCTTTGGAGTAGATTCATCATCTGTTTTACGTTTACCTGGCACTTGTTGTCTTTTCAAAAACTTGTCCATGCTTAGAACAGAACTACTATGCGTCAATTATTCAGAATTTTACTCGGCTAACTGCAGTTCTCATTTCTGATATCAATTGCACCATCTAGTGGTCTGTTATTTTACAACAAAAAACGCTACAACTGAAAACAGACAGCTGCAGCAGGTACTGCGAGTCATCTTGAGGAAATAAACTATGATGAAATTCATATTTTGTGTTAAATTATTTACATATGTGGCAAGTAGCCGTATAATAAGCAAGATAATTTCACAGTGGGGTCTTGTATCACCCTGAAAACGTTTCTTTTTACATAAAAATCTAGAGATGTACCGAAATGAAAATTCTTGGCAGAAACTGAAACTGCGTTGTAATAATTATTTATTATTTTAATAATTAATATAGTCATTTTGTAAGACTTTTTAATTTAACTCAATAATATTAATGATACGGAATAAAAAAAAAAATTACAAGCCAGTAAAATAACCACGTTTATTAAAAAAGTAACAATACAATTGGACAGAAAGTATATGAATATTAAATCTCAATATATTATTTTTATTCAGTTCTATGAAACAGAATCAGATATAACATTTTTTGACTAATTATCAAAATAATGTATAGTCCTACAAAGCTATTATTATCAGAGCATGTGAGCAGAACATACAGTCATGAGAGGGTAGCGACATTTTATCAGCGTTGTCCAGTACAGCAGTACTACAGCATGTTACAGCACAGTATGCGACGCTATTGCAAACAGGAACAAGTATACATAAAAATTTTCTGTCGGCGTGTTATTTTAATTAAATTTAATAGTAGCTTACTAATGGTGACTATGTCAAGTTGATGTACATATGGCAGAGATGTGTGGTAAAGATCAATTAATGACATAATCAAACAGACAAAGAACACTATAAATTAGCAGAAGAATTCGGTAGTGCTGTATGTTGTTTCAGGGTTGGCATCATCTGAAGTCCTCTGTGGGGTTGGCATCATCTCTTCTTAAGTGTTCTGGATCCAGACTGGAGCTTGTGAGTTCCTAGTTACCATGGGATGTCAATCCCATGGCAAAAACAGAGAACAAATAGGAACATAATTAGCGTAGCTGCTGTTCAAACTAAGAAAAGAAAGATTTGTTCAAACAGAGCTAAAAGATTAATAATGAACATTTGATCAGATATAACTTCAGGAAAACTTTATGAGATGCATTATTTGAATGCTTGGCTAAAAAGATGAGTCTTTAATCTAGATTTAAACAGAGAGAGTGTGTCTGAACCCCGAATGTTATCTGGAAGGCTGTTCCAGAGTTTGGGTGCCAAATGTGAAAAAGCTCTACCTCCTTTAGTGGACTTTGCTATCCTAGGAACTACCAACAGTCCAGAGTTTTGTGATCTTAGAGAGCGTGATGGATTGTAGCGTGGTAGAAGACTAGTTAGGTACGCTAGTGGAGCTAAACCGTTAAGGGCCTTATAGGTAAGAAGTAATATTTTGTAGCTGATGCAGAACCTAATAGGTAGCCAGTGCAGAGACTTTAAAATTGTGGTAATATGATCATATTTTCTTGACCTGGTAAGGACTCTAGCAGCTGCATTTTGGACTATCTGTAGCTTGTTTATTGAAGATGTCAGACAAACACCTAGTAGTGCATTACAGCAGTCCAGTCTAGAGGTCATGAATGCATGAACTAGCTTTTCTGCGTCAGAAACAGGTAACATGTTTCGTAGCTTGGCAGTGTTTCTAAGATGGAAGAATGCTGTTTTTGTAACATGAGAAATATGATTTTCAAAAGACAAGTTGCTGTCTAATATAACACCCAGAGTTTTGACTGTAGTGGAAGTAACAGCACATCCGTCTAGTTGTAGATTGTAAACCAAGAGATTCTGTGTATTGTTTTTTGGTCCAATAAGTAATATCTCTGTCTTATCTGAATTTAATAGGAGAAAATTATTGGTCATCCAATCTTTTACATTTCTAACACACTTTGTTAACTTCGATAATTTAAAGTGTCATCTGGTCGTGTTGAGATATATAGTTGAGTATCATCAGCATAACAATGAAAACTAATCCCGTGTTTTCTAATAATATTACCAAGGGGCAGCATGTATATTGAAAATAGTAGAGGACCTAGAACAGATCCTTGTGGCACTCCATACTTTACTGGTGATAACTGAGATGACTCCCCATTTAAATAAACAAAGTGGTAGCGATCAGACAGGTAGGATCTAAACCATTTTAAAGCCTGCCCTTGGATACCTGCATAATTTTGTAGTCGATCTATGAGTATGTCATGATCTATAGTGTCGAACGCAGCACTAAGATCAAGTAAAACTAGCAGTGAGATGCAGCCTTGGTCTGACGCAAGAAGCAAGTCATTAGTGATTTTAACAAGTGCAGTTTCTGTGCTGTGATGGGGCCTGAAGCCTGACTGAAATTCTTCATAGATATCATTTTTTTTGCAAGAATGAGCACAGTTGAGCAGATATAACTTTCTCTAAAATTTTAGACATAAACGGAAGATTAGAAATGGATCTGTAATTTGCCAGTTCACTAGGGTCTAGTTGTGGTTTCTTAATAAGAGGCTTAATAACCGCCAGCTTGAATGGTTTAGGGACGTGACCTAAAGATAACGATGAGTTGATAATATTGAGAAGCGGTTCTTCTGCCACAGGTAACAATTCTTTCAGTAATTTAGTGGGTACAGGATCTAATAGGCATGTTGTTGGTTTAGACACAGTGATGAGTTTATTTAACTCTTCCTGTCCTATAGCGGTAAAGTACTGCAGTTTTTCTTTGGGTGTGACAAAAGAAGTTGACATATTAGATGCAGTATAATCTACATTGGTTATTGTATTTCTGATGTTATCTATTTTATCAGTGAAGAAGTTCATAAAGTCATTACTATTAAACTGTAAAGGAATTTTTAGATCAGGTGGCGTCTGGTTATTTGTTAATCTAGCTACTGTGCTAAATAAAAACCTTGGATTGTTTTGGTTATTTTCTATGAGTTTGTGGATATGCTCAGTCCTAGCAGCTTTTAGAGTCTGTCTGTATCTGGACATACTGTTTTTCCAAGCAATTCTAAAAACTTCCAAGTTAGTTTTTCTCCATTTGCGCTCAAGATTACGAGTTTCTTTCTTGAGAGAATGGGTATTACTGTTGTACCATGGTGCAATAAGTTTTTCTCTAACTTTTTTCAATTTGATGGGGGCAACAGCTTCTAACATATTGGAGAAGATGGTGCCCATGCTGCTAGTCATTTTGTCTAAATCCTGTGTATTAATGGGTACACAGAGCAGTTGAGATAAATCAGGCAGGTTATTTGTAAATCTGTCTTTGGTGGCTGGAACAATAGTTCTGCACAGACGATAACGTGGAGCCATATAGTTAATATCAGTGATACACAGCATGCACGATACAAGGAAATGGTCAGAAACATCATTGTTTTGCGGTACGATGTCTATATCAGTAAGATCAATTCCATGCGATATAATTAAATCTAGCATTTGATTAAAATGATGAGTGGGCCCGGTGACATTTTGCTTGACTCCAAAAGAGTTTATTAGGTCAGTAAACACAAGTCCTAATGCATCATTTGTATTATCAAAGGTCTTTGTACTTCCATTGAGCATAAGCGGTACACGAGTGGAGCCTTCATATGGGCTGTGAGCAACTCAGTGGAACACACATTCATAGAGCGGAATATTGAGCGGAGCGTCACACATTGAGCGGTGCGCACTGAATACTGCCGGATTGCTTGGCAGATATTTTAGGCCGTTTATCTCTTTTGAATTTCCATAAAAATGAGCTGTACACTAGCCTTCCTGCGCCCCCCTTATTATAGCTCCATGCCCCCCCTAGGGGTCGCACCCCCAGGTTGGGAACCACTGGGTTAAGGTGTTTAATCAGAATTCACTCAGTAATGCTTTTCCTTGAAACCATTTTAAGGTTTCTTTATACAATAGCACTTTATCCAATACAGATAGTTTTAGAAGCTTTACAGGTATAAACAAGAAAACAGTGAATGAGTGATGCAAACTCTTAAAAGACAATAGTAAATTATTCATTATTCAGTTAAAATCAGTTTAATGTTGATTCAGTTTGGTTTGAGTAAATGTGTAAAGTCCATCAATTTAAGAGTGAGTTTAATTCATTTATAAAGCAGCTGTGGAGTAAACAGTGATGTCATCACTGCATAACAACATAATATAGGATAAAGTCTGACTCGATGAGGAATATCAGAAGGTCAAGTCCTGACTGCAGATGAAAGGAGGAGCTGGGGAGGGAGGAGGGTAGTTTGCTCCAGAACAAAATGAGAAACTGCTGAATAATACTGAATGGACCTTATATAAGGAAGTAGTGATCAGTGTTGGGCAGAAACGCATTACTTTGTAACACGTTGCTTTAATTTGATTCTTTTTTTAGTAACGGAGTAATTTAACATGTTATAATTTCCAAATTAGTAATTGGAGTATAGTTACAAGCATGTGTTACTACTGCGTTACATCATTGCCGACAGAATCTGTTTTATCATCTGGATTGTATTGGGTGTTGGCTAGCACACGCGACATCCTCTACCTGAGACCTACTTTGACTGGAAAGTGCTTGTGAGGCGGATTCTGCCAATGAAAACGAAGTCAGCATGGGGAGAGGAAAGTATGCGTTCTGTAGCTGGAAATACAATCATTATTTTGAGTTTGTTTCTGTCAAATGAAAGAACATTATTGTGCGTTGTTGGGAAGAAAACCTTTTCAATCGTGAGAAACTCTATATCCATTTTAAAACACCTGAAAGGGCAGCACGGCACATTAAAACTTCTTGAGAATGTACCGAGTGCGGAAAGCATCGCACCAACTTCCATTGTATTCACATGAGTCTCTGCATGCCCGCACCCACACCCGTACTCGCCCATCAAGTCTTGTCCAGCGCCGCTCTCTGTTCTGGACAATCAGAGAATCCACTCCCCGCTCGAAATGCCGTGCATTGTGCAACCACGCATGCAGCAGCCTATTGCTTTTAGTAAAAATAACAGTGGTTTGTGAATGTTGATGCTTTAATTACAAATATTTTATCGGGAGTGTTTATGATGGGATGTTAGACAACACACAAACTTACTATTTCACATAAATTTTGTGGATGTACCTTAAAAAGTAATGTAACTAATAATGTAACTAATTACTTTTGAAATAAAGTAATCAGAACAGTAATTTGATTACTTTTAAAAGGAGTAATCAGTAATTTAATTACTTTTTCAGAGTAACTTGCCCAACACTGGTAGTGATAGGTGTTGTATTCCTATAGGTAGACGTGGATCTGCTGAGAATCAGATGATACAAGCTTGAATGACGTGACCTGCCAAATCTAACACTACACTTATTTACTGCTTTGTTTTTTTAATCATTTTAGTGAAAATATGTTTTTGAAAGTCTGTTTTTTTAAATAAGCACATCATCTGCAGCTCTTGTAGTGCTTTACATCTTCAGTGGTGTAGAGAAGCAACAAACATGGAGCAGAAATGACTTGAATGAAGCGTGTTTGGCTCTAGATAAATATATTAGGACGATTCTAAGGGCGCTGATCAGAGAGGAGGCCCGACGCGATTCTACTGAGGGGGAGCTCTTCAGTCACTTTTGACTGAAAAATGTAAAATTTTGAAAATGACCACAATCGAAAATAAATGGAAAATGTGGGGGGAAAAAAAATGTACAATCTACAAATCAGCCACAATGCAGAAAAACATCTACAACAATGAAGGGGTGAAACTGTACAACATCAAGAAAATGATCCACACACATTCACACTCACACACACTGGCATTCCTATTATTATTGGGATATTCCATAGATGTAATGGTTTTTATACTGTACAAACTGTATCTTCTATCCCCTGACCCCAACCCTACCCCTAAACCAGGGGTTGGCAAGTTCAGTCCTAGAGAGTCGCTGTCATTTAGAGTTTAGCTCTAACACCAGTCAAACACTCTTGAACAAGCTAATCATGTCTTCAGGATCGCTAGAGAGGTACAGGCAGGTTTTTTTCAGGGTCGGAGCTAAACTCTGCAGGACAGAGGCTCTCTAGGACTGAACTTGCCTACCCCTGCCCTAAACGCCCCTCACACAAGACTTTCTGCAGTTTTAGACTTTCAAAAAAACTTTGTTTTGTAGGATTTATAAGCTTCTTTCCAAAAAAAAAAAAAAAAAAGTCCCATCAAGGTCATAATTAACTGGTATTGCTATTCTTGTGGGGATAATCCCCATAACTTAGTGAAAACCAGTGAGAACACAGCAATGAAGTGGTTAAACTCTAAAACATAACGAGTGCAAAACAGACTCCAACACTGAACACACACTAACAGTCAGAAGACTCGAATAAGAGGTTGAAATCAGATCAGACCCACATGAATTAAGCTCTGATAAAGAATTCCTGTTCATTTTTCTTCCATTCTTATTGAAATTTTATATTATGTGTAACAAAAGGCTTTCTCTGTGTTCAGGTTTGACTCTAGTAATACAAATGCAAAAGTTGAGAGCTCACATATACTCGTTTAAAATAAATAAATAAATAAACTTGACCAAAAGTAGTATTTGAGAATGTCTGAATATATATCCAAATCCATAACCTAATAAAAGTAAGCAATTAAAAACATCAAGCCTCTCTTGAAGCATCTTTGGGACGTTGCCACAGTTCTTCTGGATTTAGTCTGTCTCAGTTTGTTCTGTTTCTTCATGTCATTCCAGACGGACTGAATGATGATGAGATCAGATCTCTGTGTGGAGCACTGGCTGTTGTCAGACTCTTTGTGCAAACAAAAATCTCACTGGATTATTACAATTAATGGCAAAATGTTTGGAAATGTAAACTGATATTTCCCACTGACACACTACAGGAAAAGATAATATAAATGTAGTTATTATAGAAATAACTGACTTAAAACTGTTTTTTTTTTTTTAGCTGGTGAAAATACTAGTGGCCTAAGACTTTTGCTGAGTACTATATAGAACAAAAATATATTACACTGATTTTACTTAAAAGAAAAAAAATTACATTTCAGGTGTTCAGCCTCTTTTGACCATGAAGAGCACAAGTGTAACACAAATGAAAGTGACTGTAAGATGGAGATACTACAGTGAATTGATGTCTAACAATTTAAAGTTCCTTTTTTTGTTTGAATTGATATTCAGTTGTCAGATTTTGCTTTACAGTTTTAGTTCCTTTGTATAAGGAATAAAATAGAATTCTGTTATGGGTTTAAATTGTTTTGGTCATTTCTAGAATAACTGATTAATCATCTGATTGTGACATTTTCATTCTGGTTCTAGACTTTCAGACTGCAGTATCACTGAAGAAGGTTATAAAGCTCTGACTTCAGCTCTGAGATCAAACCCTTCACACCTGATAGAGCTGGATCTCACAGGAAATGATCCTGGACAATCAGGAGTGAAGGAGCTCAATGATTTACTACAGGATCCAAACTGTCAACTCAAGACACTGAGGTGAGATGTGATGAAATAATGTAAAATAAATTGCATATAGGTGAACTTTTTTTTTTTTTATACTTGTATAATATGTTGAACAACCTGTTGCTGCATCCAACGTAGAGAAAAATGATGAAGCCTGTCAGTATGTGACTGGAATTGTGGGTAAAAACCCGTTACTCCTGAGAGAACTGAATCTGAGTGAACATGAACTAGGAGACACACGAGTGAATCAGATCGCTGCTCTACTGCAGGATAAACACTGTCAACTCAACACACTGATGTATGTTTTGCTAGTGGTTCAATAAAAATTGCAAACAGTGAAGGGGAGAGGGGGCATCCCTGCCTGGTGCCCCTCTTAAGACAGAAGCTGGAGGATGTTTGGTCATTTGTCCTGACACATGGTGTTGGAGAGTTATATAATATTTTTAACCAGTTTATGAAAGAGTTTCCAAAACCAAATTTGTGTAAAGCTGCAAATAGAAAATTCCAGTTAACCCTATCAAAAGCTTTTTCTGCATCTAGAGACAGTATTGTAATTTGAAGGTTTTTATTGCATGAATAGTCTATCAAGTTAAGTAACCTACGTGTATTTGTTGAGGAGTGCCTCCCTTTTATGAAACCAGTTTGGTCGGGATGAATTATGAGAGAAGTTATCTTCTCTATTCTTTTTGAGAGAGCTTTGCAGATTATTTTAATGTCCACATTAATAAGGGATATTGGACGATAGCTGGTAGGCAATACAGGGTCTTTGCCTGGTTTTAGTAATAGACTAATGTTGGCAGAATTCATATTTGGTGACTGAATGATGATGAGATCAGATCTCTGTGTGGAGCACTGGCTGTTGTCAGACTCCTTGTGCAAACAAAAATCTCACTGGATTATTACAATTAATGGCAAAATGAATGTTTGGAAATGTAAACTGATATTTCCTACTGACACACTACAGCAAAAGATAGAAATAACTTACTTTAAACCATTTTTTAGCTGGTGAAAATACTAGTGGCCTAAGACTATTGCACAGTACTATATAGAACAAAAATATATTACACTGATTTTACTTAAAAGAAAGTTACATTTCAGGTGTTCAGTCTCTTTTGACCATAAAGAGCACAAGTGTACCTCACAAATGAGGAGCATCAGAAGGTTAAAGCTTGAAAGTGACTGTAAGCTGGAGATACTGCAGTGAATTGATGTCTAACAGTTTAAAGTTCTATTTTTTGTTTGAATTGATATTCAGTTGTCAGATTTTGCTTTACAGTTTTAGTTCCTTTGTATAATGAATAAAATAGAATTCTGTTAGGGATTTAGGTAATTTCTAGAATAACTGATTAATCATCTGATTGACATTTTCATTCTGGTTCTAGACTTTCAGACTGCAGTATCACTGAAGAAGGTTATAAAGCTCTGGCTTCAGCTCTGAGATCAAACCCTTCACACCTGATAGAGCTGGATCTCACAGGAAATGATCCTGGACAATCAGGAGTGAAGGAGCTCAATGATTTACTACAGGATGGACTCTGTTCATTAAAGACCATCAGGTGAAAAAAAAAAATTAAAAATCAACCACAGGTGTGAAATCAGCTGTATGAAAATAGATGGAAGGGTCAAATGCACCATTGTTGAATAGGAATGACATGAACTGGAAATAAATAGCAGTTCAGAGAAATTCAACAGACACACAACAGAATTTGTGGCAAAAATAATTCAAAAATATAAATGATGTGAAATCCTTATCTGCTTCCTGTAGGTTTTTGAAAAGTCCTGCTGCAGAGGAAGCGTGTGAGTATCTCACTGGAGTTCTGGGTAAAAGTCCATTACTACTGAAAGAACTGGATCTGAGTGGAGATAAATTAGGAGATCTGGAATGGGAGAAACTCTCTGCTCTTTTGATGGACTCTCATAGCAAACTGGAGAAAATAATGTGAGTGAACATGATTTATACATTGAAACCTCTTTGATTATTCATTATTAAAGACTGTCAGTCACATGTGTGATCAGATATGAAGAGCTGTTGATCTGATGTGTGTTGAATATGTGCTGAATAATAATAATCAAGCGTTGCGTTAGTTCAGACAGAACACGTCAGTCAAGCTCACATCAGCTGATAGTCAGCTGTTCCTGACGTGTACCAATCCAGTCTTGACACTTATCACAGCGGTTCATTTAATTCCATTATTTCAGCATCTCTTCTATCACATCACTGCTCACAATCAAACTCCCTCCTCCAACCCCAACTCAACCTGTAATCTAATCTGACTTTTCTTTCTTTCTGTATCAGTTCACTACATCGCAAGTATTCTCTACCATGTATTTGTATTCACCAGCTCTCACAGTATACAATATAATTGTAATAAATATACATGATGAAAGTGGTCCTGACTGAAATGCTGTTTTTGTGTTCAGGCTGAATAATTGTGAGCTGACAGAGAAAAGCTGTTCAGTTCTAGCTACTGTTCTCTCCTCCAAAACCATCCTGAAAGAGATGAACCTGAACAACAGTCGTCTGCTGGACTCAGGAGTCAAAGAGATCTGTGAGGGACTGAAGAATCCTGTGTGTGAGCTGAAGATACTGAAGTGAGTACATTTGACCAACAGCTACACTCAACACCACAGCAATGAGAGCAATATTACACACTGGCTGATGATGGGAGTATTATATAGTCCAGAGAGCAGCCATCATCCAACTAGTAATCTGAGCTAACAAACAGTTGTTTTGACAGTATTATTACTGTTTATAAGGTTTCTTACTGCATGTTATTGTTTATTTAGTACTGACCTGAATAAGATATTTCACTTGAATTTTTTTTTTTTTTTTTTTTTTTTTTTTTTTATGATCAACAATTTTGTTCAGATTTAGTTGCACATCAGAAACATATATCACAATTCACACAAATACAAACAAATGCCATGAAGTTGCCACTTGGACAAAAGGAGAGGAAGAAAAATAGAAGAAATTAAAGCTGCAAGCAGCGATGAACGGGCCCTCGCACCCGGGCTCACCGCCGATCGGTGGCGAACGGTGGGCACTATGCTTTTCACATAGTAAATTTAGGAGGAATATGTCAAAGTCATTAATATGTGCCAAACTTCCTGCTGCCAGCAGGTGGCGCTATATCAATAACTGAATATTGGCATGTAGATGAGTTCAGGCCAGCACTTTAGTCAAACATATGAAGTTTGGTGCAGACTGAACATGGTATGCTTGAGTTAGTGTAAGACATTACATATCTTGCTGCCAACAGGTGGCGCTATGATTATAACTGAATATTGGCTTTTAGATGTCTTCAGGTCAGGACTCTTACCAAACATGTGAAGTTTGGTGCAAATTAGACAATGCATGTTCAAGTTAGTGTAAAATAAGACATTTCCTGTTGCCAGCAGGTGGCGCTATGATTATAATAGAATATTGGCCTTCAGATGTGTTCAGGTCAGGACTCTTATCAAACATGTGAAGTTTGGGGCAGATCGGACATTGTATGGCTGAGTTATAACAGCTTCTATTACCATGGCGAAACATCAAACTTTGTCAGGCTGCCACGGACACGCCCTTCAACGAAAACTCTAGATCTTCACCATTTATCATGGCAAAGGCCTTTAGATTAGACTGAACAAATATAATGTTGATTTCATTAAATCTCTAGGAGGAGTTTCTCACAGCGTAAAACATGTCACTTCCTGTTGCCTGCAGGTGGCGCTATGACTAACACAGAATATGATCATGGGTATGTGTTCAGGACCAGACTCTTATCAAACATGTGAAGTTTGGGGCAGATCAGACATTGTATGGCTGAGTTATAACAACTTCCTTTTTCATGGCGAATCATCGAAATTTGACAGGCCGCCACGGACACGCCCTCCAACGAAAACTCTAGATCTTCGCAATTTAACGTCACAAAGGGCTTTAGATTAGACTGACCAAATTTGGTGTTGATCCGAATAAATCTCTAGGAGGAGTTCGTTCAAGTACGACGCCTGGAAATGGCAAAAATGAGACAAAATTTGCTGGAAAAATTAAAAATATCTGACTTCCTGTTGGGTTTCGGATTTTGCCTCAAGAGACTTTTTTGTAGGTATTGGTGTGTTACATGTGTGTACCGAGTTTCGTAAATGTACTTGAAACGTAGCTCGAGGCGCACTCCGCTGAATGTGTATAGGTGGCGCTATCGAGCCATTTTGCCAAACCCACTTCTGAGACCCATATCAGACGTAAATTTTCGCCAGTTCTGATGCGTGTGCAAAGTTTGGTGAGTTTTCGGGCATGTTTAGGCCCTCAAAAATGCGATTCATTTTGGAGAATAATAATAATAATAATAATAATAATAATAATAATAATAATAATAATAATAATAATAATAATAATAATAAACGGAGCAATTCCAATAGGGTCCTCACACCATCGGTGCTCGGGCCCTAATAAAAATCAGATAAGCATAATAGTGATGTCAACTTTTCAGTCTATCTAGCAACATTACAGCAATATTTGTCCAACTCTGAATAGTGTTGAGCCTGCAGTGTTACCTTCCAGCAAGACAATGTCTCTGAAGTATTATAGCCAAGTAATAGTCGTGGAAGTGGATGGTTTAATCCATAACTTCAAAATAGTATTTTTGGCAGCAGTGCTTGCAGCTGATAAGGTCCTTTTTTAATGAGCATTCAACTGGAGAATGGAATCATCTAACAATAGAAAAAGTAGGGGATCTCGAGGTATATACAAACATGTGCAGGTAAGAGCCTACTGTAGATGTATTACATAAATGACTATAAGGATCAGGGCCCGTATGTAAAAAAAAAAAAAAACTTCTCAGAAGAGAAATGCTCTTAAAAATAGTCTTAAAATTTGACTTGTGTCAAAAAATTCTTACTAAAAAGTAGGACTTTTCTAAGAGTAGGAGACTTTTATAAAGAACCTAAAAGCAACTTTCAGTAAAGTCTAAGACCAATTCTTAAAGTGTTGACTGGGGGGAAACGAAAACTACAATGATGTCAACCATGGCCATCGCTAGACCCTATTTACCGGGGCACGGTAATCTGCTGTGCTCCGGTAAAATCTCAAGTTTGAGTTTTAATTTACTTTATTTGACAGTGTATTGATATTGATTCCTGGAATAAAGAAATAAATCTATATGCAACAACGAATCAACACTGATAAAAGCAAAGCAGTTTAACTGAAAACAACCTGACACATGCGTGAAATCCATGTCGGTTTACTTTCTACTGCTACACGCAGCATTTCAAGTCAGTTCATTTCAATTCAAATTTATTTGTATAGCGCTTTTCATGATACATATCGTTGCAAAGCAACTTTACACCAAATTACTACATATATTATTAATAATATATGTATTAGTAGCTTACTAGTGTTGACTATGTCAAGTTGATGTACATATGGCAGAGATGTGTGGTAAAGATCAATTAATGATGTAATCAAACAGACAAAGAACACTATAAATTAGTAGCAGAATTCGGTAGTGCTGTATGTTTTCAGGGTTGGCATCATCTGAAGTCCTCTGAGGGGTTGGCATCATCTCTTCTTAAGTGTTCTGGATCCAGACTGGAGTTGCTAGTTACCACGGGATGTCAATCCAATGGCAGAAGCAGAGAACAAATAGGAACATAATTAGCGTAGCTGCTGTTCAAACTAATCAAAGAAAGATTTGTTCAAACAGAGCTAAAAGATTAATAATGAACATTTGATCAGATATAACTGCAGGAAAACTTTATGAGATGCATTATTTGAATGCTTGGCTAAAAAGATGAGTCTTTAATCTAGACTTAAACAGAGAGAGTGTGTCTGAACCCTGAACGTTATCAGGAAGGCTGTTCCAGAGTTTGGGTGCCAAATGTGAAAAAGCTCTACCTCCTTTAGTGGACTTTGCTATCCTAGGTACTACCAACAGTCCAGAGTTTTGCGACCTTAGGGAGCGTGATGGATTGTAGCATGGTAGAAGACTAGTTAGGTAGCTAAACTAGTTAGGGAGCTAAACCGTTAAGTGCCTTATAGGTAAGAAGTAATATTTTATAGCTGATGTAGAACCTAATAGGTAGCCAGTGCAGAGACTTTAAAATTGGGGTAATATGATCATATTTTCTTGACCTGGTAAGGACTCTAGCAGCTGCATTTTGGACTATCTGTAGCTTGTTTATTGAAGATGCAGGACAAACACCTAGAGGTCATGAATGCATGAACTAGCTTTTCTGCGTCAGAAACCGGTAACATATTTCGTAGCTTGGCAATGTTTCTAAGATGGAAGAATGCTGTTTTTGTAACATGAGAAATATGATTTTCAAAAGACAAGTTGCTGTCTAATATAACACCCAGGCTTTTGACTGTAGTGGAAGTAACAGTACATCCGTCTAGTTGTAGATCGTGAACCAAGAGATTCTGTGTATTGTTTTTTGGTCCAATAAGTAATATCTCTGTCTTATCTGAATTTAATAGCAGAAAATTATTGGTCTTCCAATCTTTTACAGACGTTTCATGTGGTCTTGTTGAGATATATAGTTGAGTATCATCAGCATAACAGTGAAAACTAATCCCGTGTTTTCTAATAATATTACCAAGGGGCAGCATGTATATTGAAAATAGTAGAGGACCTAGAACAGATCCTTGTGGCACTCCATGCTTTAGTGGTGATAACTGAGATGACTCCCCATTTAAATAAACAAAGTAGTAGTGATCGGACAGGTAGGATCTAAACCATCTTAAAGCCTGTCCTTGAATACCCGCATAGTTTTGTAGTCGATCTATGAGTATGTCATGATCTATAGTGTTGAACGCAGCACTAAGATCAAGTAAAACTAGCAGTGAGATGCAGCCTTGGTCTGACGCAAGAAGCAAGTCATTAGTGATTTTAACAAGTGCAGTTTCTGTGCTGTGATGGGGCCTGAAACCTGATGAAATTCTTCATAGAAATTCTTCATTTTTGCAAGAATGAGCACAGTTGAGCAGATATAACTTTCTCTAAAATTTTAGACATAAACGGAAGATTAGAAATGGGTCTGTAATTTGCCAGTTCACTAGGGTCTAGTTGTGGTTTCTTAATAAGATGCTTAATAACGACCAGCTTGAATGGTTTAGGGACGTGACCTAAAGATAACGATGAGTTGATAATATTGAGAAGCGGTTCTTCTGCCACAGGTAACAATTCTTTCAGTAATTTAGTGGGTACAGGATCTAATAGGCATGTTGTTGGTTTAGACACAGTGATGAGTTTATTTAACTCTTCCTGTCCTATAGCGGTAAAGTACTGCAGTTTTTCTTTGGGTGTGACAAAAGAAGTTGACATATTAGATGCAGTATAATCTACATTGGTTATTGTATTTCTGATGTTATCTATTTTATCAGTGAAGAAATTCATAAAGTCATTACTATTAAACTGTAAAGGAATATTTAGATCGGGTGGCGTCTGGTAATTTGTTAATCTAGCCGCTGTGCTAAATAAAAACCTTGGATTGTTTTGGTTATTTTCTATGAGTTTGTGGATATGCTCAGTCCTAGCAGCTTTTAGAGTCTGTCTATATCTGGACATACTGTTTTTCCATGCAATTCTAAAAACTTCCAAGTTAGTTTTTCTCCATTTGCGCTCAAGATTACGAGTTTCTTTCTTGAGAGAATGGGTATTACTGTTGTACCATGGTGCAATAAGTTTTTCTCTAACTTTTTTCAATTTGATGGGGGCAACAGCTTCTAACGTATTGAAGATGGTGCCCATATTGCTAGTCATTTTGTCTAAATCCTGTGTATTAAGGGGTACACAGAGCAGTTGAGATAAATCAGGCAGGTTATTTGTAAATCTATCTTTGGTGGCTGGAACAATAGTTCTGCCAAGACGATAACGCGGAGCCATATAGTTAATATCAGTGATACGCAGCATGCACGATACGAGGAAATGGTCAGAAACATCATTGTTTTGCGGTACGATGTCTATATCAGTAAGATCAATTCCATGCGATATAATTAAATCTAGCATATGATTAAAACGATGAGTGGGCCCGGTGACATTTTGCTTGACTCCAAAAGAGTTTATTAGGTCAGTAAGCGCAAGTCCTAATGCATCATTTGTATTATCAACGTGAATGTTAAAATCTCGGACAATTAGCGCTTTATCAAAAGTAACCAATAGTTCTGAAAGGAATTCTGCAAATTCTTTTAGGAAATCTGTATATGGCCCTGGCGGTCTATACACAGTAGCTAAAACAAGAGATAGGAGAGATTTCTTTTGCATATCTGGCAGAGTAACATTAAGTAAAAGTATTTCAAATGAATTAAACCTGTATCCTGTTTTCTGAGTAACATTGAGAATATCACTATATATTGTTGCAACACCACCACCACGACCACTCTGACGGGGCTCATGCTTATAGTAGTAGTTTGGTGGAGTAGACCCATTTAGACCAATATAATCATTAGGTTTTAGCCAGGTTTCGGTTAAGCAGAGCACATCAAAACTATTATCTGTGATCATTTCATTCACAATAACTGCTTTGGATGTAAGTGATCTAATGTTTAGGAGCCCATGTTTTGTTATAGATCCTGCATTATATTTATGTTTTGACCTCACTATTCGAGGAACAGACGCAGTCTTTATTGGACAGTGCAAGTACTATCATGTAAGCGTTCAGAACAAAAGCCATCATAGCAATCATTTGAGAAAGTACTTACTAGTCAAATGGAGCGTAGCGTCCTGGAGATGTTGTCCAACAGGAGTTCTGCTCCGACTCTGCTGGGGTGCAGGCCATCAGCACGGAATCATTCAGTGTTCACATTATTATACTTGATTTGTAGGTAAATGTCTATAATGTGTATTTATCTCGCAGTTTTTTGTTTGTTTGTTTTGTTGTTTTGTTTTGTCAGAACAAAACATGGTGTAGCAAAGACTATAAATAGTTTTTAACATGCACATTAACTGAAATTTAAAATTGTTAAAAGAAAAGGCTCAATAAACTGTTGCACAGATATAATACACCACACATCAATATCTCTTCCCTTTGTGATTTGAACTTTTTAATGTAAAGTGTTGTGTGCTGTGACTCCGTGTTGTTTCTTCAAGCACATCATTTTACACACCAGGTGCAAATACTGTAAACATTTTGTGCTGCACTGTTTGTTTTATCTATCATATGTTGATGCCTTATTTAAAAAGTGTTTTATAGTATATATTTATGTAGAAATATATTGTTTTTCATAGATGCATTTTATAACCATAATGCAAATAGCAATGTGTAACATTTTACCAGATTTAGTGCTACAGTTTTATTTGTTCCCCATCCAATAATAATGTTGGTTTTTTTTCCAGAAAATGTTTTTTCAATTTTTCAAGAATAACTTTTTGCTTTTTTGACAAGTATTCACAACTGATTTAATTTAAAGTTTGTGTTTCACAAACTGTAAAATGTCTAATTTTGGTGCAGCAAATACTGTAAAGTATTAAAAAATACTTGTAAAAATTGAACAAGGGCATTTTAAGAATCAGTGATCAGTATCTGCCTCAAATGTCCTGATCAGTGCAGCACTAAAGCAAATGAACTGCCTTTTCAAAATTGTTTGAATGTCTTCAGTTTAAGGAAATACTTTTTTTCCCCCTAAATAAAAAGTATGCATTCTCAGTTATCTCGGTGACTAGCTGGTCCTAGCACACTCACAAAACGTACAAAGTAATAATATTTTTATAAGCAGATTGTCTTTGTTGTTGACTTGTAATTGTTTAGTCTACAGTATGTTTGAACATTGATCTGTGAGACTAAAGTGATTTATGACAATAGTAGACAGTAACAATTTCATTTATTAACATTAGCTATTAAACATATCTAATGTCATAGCTAATATATGTTCATGTCAGTTCACAGTGTATTAACAAATTAACAGAAAACTTTTGAATTTAAAGCTGTATTAGTAAACATTGAAACTTGCATTAAGGTTATTAAATGCTGCACTAGTTGTTCATCATCAGTTCATGTTAACTAATGTAGTTAATGATATCAAGTGAAACCTCATAACTTGGATAAATAGCTCACATCTTAATGCAGGGGTCACCAAACTTGATCCTGGAGGGCCGGTGTCCTGCAGAGTTTAGCTCCAACTTGCCTCAACACACCTGCCTGGAAGATTCAAGTAAACCTACAGTATTAAGACCTTGGTGTGTTTGATTACGGTTGGAGCAAAACTCTGTAGGACACCGGCCCTCCAGGACTGAGTGTGGTGACCCCTGTCTTAATGGATAATTTAGCTGATTTTCAACCTTTGCATACATTTGTAACTTTTGTGTAGTTTGTAGTATATTTAAATGAACTATGTGTAGTCTTTCTTCATGTTACCTGCACACAGATATCACTGTTTATTTGTCAGCAAATGTTAGTAAGTTGATCATCATAGATCTGATTTATTGTCTTTTCTCTTTCTGTCTTCAGTCTGTGTAGATGCAGTATTACAGAGAAACAGTGTCTCATCCTGACTTCAGCTCTGAAATCAAACCCTTCACACCTGAGAGACCTGAACCTGAGCAGGAATAAACTAGGAGACTCTGGAGTGAAAAACCTCAGTGATCTACTGATGAACACACAATTCAAGCTGGAGAAACTACAGTTAGTATCATTATACTGTACAGCAGTGACAGTGAGATTAAAGTTCACTGTTTAGTTTAAGACCGCTGGACTCTTGTCACATCATTTCCAGTACTGAACTTTCTGGCATTTCTCCATCTGAAGAAAGATTCAGGAATACAATGTTTTTATGTGTATCTGTAAAAAACAGCATGAAACTTGCTGAAATTTGACATCTGTGCTGTAATAATAGTAATAGTATACTATTATTACTATTATTACTAATAGTATATTTCACCAAATGTTTTATTAAAGGGAATGCATATTTAGTATATTTGTATAGTTAGAAATTGTAAACTACACTCTAAAATGGCTTGAAAATTCATCAGTTATTTTATTTGACAGATTTGTGGATTTTCTTCCATTAGAAATGTGAAAATAGACCATTTCATAATTTAACTTTACTATTGTTTCTATATTGATTCTACATATTAATTTCCATTGGTAAAATTGACTTATTTGTTGACTGAGGGTCCAGACTTGGATTGTAACTGGTCTCCTCAAATACTCCTCTCTTGGTTTGTTCATTCATATATTAGAAGTTTCCATGATTTTGCTGGTTTATTAGTGAATGTATGGCATTTGTTCATGATGCATCATAGATCTGATTCATTGTCTTTTCTCTTTCTGTCTTCAGTCTGTATCATTGCAGTATTACAGAGAAACAGTGTCTCATCCTGACTTCAGCTCTGAAATCAAACCCATCACACCTGAGAGAACTGAACCTGAGAGGGAATGAACTAGGAGACTCTGGAGTGAAAAACCTCAGTGATCTACTGATGAACACACAATTCAAGCTGGAGAAACTAGAGTTAGTATCATTATACTGTACAGCAGTGACAGTGAGATTAAAGTTCACTGTTTAGTTTAAGACCGCTGGACTCTTGTCACATCATTTCCAGCTCTGCACTTTCTGGCATTTCTCCATCTGAAGAAAGATTCAGGAATACAATGTTTTTATGTGCATCTGTAAAAACAGCATGAAACTTGCTGAAATTAGACATTTTTGCTGTGAAATAAAACAGAAGTGACAACAGACTAAAAACAGTCTAACAAATGAAAGTAGATGTTTCTGACAGTTAGATTTATACTGGACTAATAGTATATTTCACTAAATGTTTTATTAAGGGGAATGCATATTTAGTATATTTGTATAGTTAGAAATTGTAAACTACACTCTAAAATGGCTTGAAAAATCAACAATAATTTTATTTAACTGATTTGTTGATTTTCTTCCATTAGAAATGTGAAAATAGACCATTTCATAATTTAACTTTACTATTGTTTCTATATTGATTCTACATATTAATTTCCATTGGTAAAATTGACTTATTTGTTGACTGAGGGTCCAGACTTGGATTGTAACTGGTCTCCTCAAATACTCCTCTCTTGGTTTGTTCATTCATATATTAGAAGTTTCCATGATTTTGCTGGTTTATTAGTGAATGTATGGCATTTGTTCATGATGCATCATAGATCTGATTCATTGTCTTTTCTCTTTCTGTTTTCAGTCTGTGTAGATGCAGAATTACAGAGGAACAGTGTCTCATCCTGACTTCAGCTCTGAAATCAAACCCATCACACCTGAGAGAACTGAACCTGAGTGAGAATAAACTAGGAGACTCTGGAGTGAAAAACCTCAGTGATCTACTGATGAACACACAATTCAAGCTGGAGAAACTACAGTTAGTATCATTATACTGTACAGCAGTGACAGTGAGATTAAAGTTCACTGTTTAGTTTAAGTCCGCTGGACTCTTGTCACATCATTTCCAGTGCTGCACTTTCTGGCATTTCTCCATCTGAAGAAAGATTCAGGAATACAATGTTTTTTTGTGAAACTTGCTGAAATTTGACATTTTTGCTGTGAAATAAAACAGAAGTGACAACAGACTAAAAACAGTCTAACAAATGAAAGTAGATGTTTCTGACAGTTAGATTTATACTGGACTAATAGTATATTTCACCAAATGTTTTATTAAGGGGAATGCATATTTAGTATATTTGTATAGTTAGAAATTGTAAACTACACTCTAAAATGGCTTGAAAAATCAACAATAATTTTATTTAACTGATTTGTTGATTTTCTTCCATTAGAAATGTGAAAATAGACCATTTCATAATTTAACTTTACTATTGTTTCTATATTGATTCTACATATTAATTTACATTGTTAAATTTCACTTATTTGTTGACTGAGGGTCCAGACTTGGATTGTAACTAGTCTCCTCAAATACTCCTCTCTTGGTTTGTTCATTCATATATTAGAAGTTTCCATGATTTTGCTGGTTTATTAGTGAATGTATGACATTTGTTCATGATGCATCATATATCTGATTCATTGTCTTTTCTCTTTCTGTCTTCAGTCTGGATCATTGCAGTATTACAGAGGAACAGTGTCTCATCCTGACTTCAGCTCTGAAATCAAACCGATCACACCTGAGAGAACTGAACCTGAGCTGGAATCAAATAAAAAACACAGGAGTGAATCACTTATGTGACGTACTGAAGGATTCACACTGTAAACTGGAGAGATTGAGGTCAGTAACATTCACATACAAGAATCAAAATGATGAAAATCACTTCAACAGTTTAAACCAAAACACTTTATAGTATCTAACGATGTCTACAGAAGCTTCTTAAACGAGCTCATCCAGTAAGTAAAACTGTTAAAGTGTGGAATAAAGAGTCTTCAACATGTTTTACACTAAACAATACTTTTGGATTGAACTATTTTTAGAGTTTACCACAAAAAAATGCAGTTTTATAAGAGAAGTCCCTGACTGTTTGTGACAGGTGGGATTCAGTTTATGGCACTTCTCATTCATTCCTATGGTATCTGTAAACGCCGATTGAGTGTTGCACAATTCTGACTGAAATTCAGTGACGTCAGTGCTGTAATGTGATTGGTTATTGAGGGACACGTGATCCAAGTTAGCCATTACACTTTGTCCAGTAGTAACTAATACAGACCCTCTCATCTCCCTATACTAAGAAAATCTCTGTCAAGGGGTAATTAGGAACACAGGTGCATAGGATAAAGCAATCAAACTAAACAAGAACAGGAAAATGACCAAATAAGGAAACTCAGGAACAAAGATGGGGGTAAAACAAGAAAAAACAGGTCCAAAAGTCTGACACTTGAACATTGAGTCTGTTATTTTTAATATGTTTTTTTATTTATTTGTTTAATTATTTTTGTATTTGTTATCCTAAATATTCATCATGCACAGAAACCTTACACATTAAGTCTAATGCGTATTAAAAAAAAAAAATCGCAGAAGATATACCAATAACATAATCACACACGATTCTGTTGAGCTTATGAATGCAATGGCCAATCAGAGGCGTTCAGATGAGTCATCGCTGAAAGTGTTATAGGCTAATTAGTAACTTATAATGTTTTATTAAATTCACATTACATATAAAGTCAGTCGTATTAAACATATTTTATGGCATGACACCTATATCTGGTCCTATTCTGCTCTTTAACAGAGTCTTGATTTTGTTTTGGGGGTGTAATAGAACATGCTCTCATGCTTGGTGGTTCGAAAAACGCATTATTTTTAATATAATTTACATTATTACAACACATTTCTCCCAGCCTGGCGAAAAATGGCTTGATTAGTTCCAGGTTTCGAAATTCCGAAAGATGAAATGTGTTGTGATTGGTTATCTGTCCCACTGCGTTGTGATTGGCAAACAGCTTAGACGGTGTTTCAGTACTGCCACACCACTTGTAAAAGAAGTAAGATCCATGTACGACTGTTGGCGCAAGCTAGATTAAAGTGATTCTTACGTTTTAAATATGGATATTTTTCTTACAAAAACGCATCGATTCGCTACAGGAGGCCTTTATTAACCCCCCGGAGCCGTGTGAGGGAAATTTTAACATAACTCCGATTGCGTTTGTCTGAAAGAAGGAAGTCATATACACCTAGGATGCACGGAGGGTGAGTAAATAATACGCTACAGTGGTGTTGGGTTCTATCATTAGCCTGTGAGATCGCCAATACATGATATTTTCGTGCTAATGTATTTACTTACTTAATTTTGTTGCCCGAAACCAGCTTCAGCATAAGACTAAAAGCAGCCTAACATTATCAAAAACATCATCACTGATTAGCCTAGCCTATTCTAGTGCAAGTTTATGCATTTTAAAAAGCACTCGCGTTGTAAGTGAAGCTAATGCTATCTACACTGTACGATGAATAAATCTCTTACCACACGTCTGCACATGTCTGCGGCGCGTTACTGCTCTGAATCGGCTACACTAGTCAATGCTTGTTTATACCCACCGCGCTGCGGTTCGTTGAAGTGGCTCTCCACGCTGCATCAGTTCAAATTTCCGTGGGCGGGATTAAATTTAACTTTTTTTTTTTTTTTTTTTTATTAATGCTTGAACAAACAGTACAAGAACATAGCCAAGGGATCACATACAAGACTAGAAAATAATAACCAATACTAATAAATTTAACAATCAACAAACACAAATGCTTACACATTAATAATACATTTTTTTTTTTTGCCAAAATAAATAAATGAATAAAAATAAGAATAACAAATAAAAGCAACACAATGAGAATGACATTACAATAACAATACAAGGATATTCAATTAAGCGCACATAAGAAATGCATCTAAATACATGGATTTTCTTTAAATACCTCTGTAAAATATTGTAGGAATCTTGGGGGTTTTTTTATTCTGTTTAAGATGAAGAGATTTCAGAAGTGAGTTTAGTTCAGTTTTAAAAAGGGGATAGGATGGGTAACTATTTGTGAATTTTTGTTTGTGTATGAAAAATTTACCATATATAAAATAAAAAAAATTGATAGTATGTTCCAGGGGTTTATTTTTAGTATTATTATAATAAAAAATAATGTCTTTTAAACTAAAGGAGTGTACAACATTGGCAGAATCAAATATAAAAGATCCCAGGTCAGACCAAAATTGCTTGGATAAAGGACAATCAAAAAAAAGATGTACTGAAGTCTCCTCTGTTTGTTTGCAAAAAGAGCATGAGCCGTCAATGTCCGAATATTTAGAAACATTAGAATTAACAGGATATATTTTTTGTAAAATTTATAAATGTGTTTCCTTTGCTTTATTAGAAATACAATATTTCCCAGGTAAGAGCCGAGTTCTTTTCCAGTCTATATCATCAACCAAGGACCTCCAGTAGAACTTTCCTCTTGAAGAAATTTTCCTTTTAAATTGAAAAATTTGGCGCACATGCCTATTATTACATTTCTTGTCTAACAGATCAACGCCTTCCAAAAGCAAAGTAGACTGAGTAACAAGTGAACTCCTTGGATTAAATAAAGAGTGACTTTTAATAAGGTGAATTAATCCAGGTGAAATTGCTTGAGGAACTGGGAAACTATGGTATGTCATAAATTGCTCATAAGAGAGAATGTTTCCTGAGTCATCAAATAAGCAAAGGATACAATTAATATTATTTTGAAACCATCTGGGGAAAAATAATGATTTATTTCTGATGGTAATATCCCTGTTATTCTATAAAAATGTTCTGTGGGGTGAGAAACCGTGAACACAACAAAGCTTCCAAGCCAGGAGACACTGCTGATGAAATTTGGACAAAGCTATAGGTAGCTTAGAAGGAAGATAGTTACATTTCAGTATAAAGGAAAGGCTACCAATTTTATCAAAAATGTGGTTGGGAATAAAATACCAAATGGATGTGGGATTAGCGAGACATCTTTTAAGCCAATTAATTTTAAAGATATTTATTGTGTCAGAAAAATCTAAAAAGTCAACACCCCCATCAGCTCTACTATTAGAAAGCACTTCCTTTTTTAATTTATGAGGTTTATTTTTCTATATAAATTTTACGAAAATAGTATTAACTTCTTTGGCCACTTTATTCTCAACAAATAAAGATAGAGATGGATATACAAAATGAGAAAGACCCTCAGCCTTGGACAATAGAACCCTTCCATATAATGATAGATCCCGTTGTAGCCAGGAATTAGGAATGTGTTTAGACTTGACTATCCTGGACGAAAAATTCAAATGCTGTCTTGCCAGAATATTTTTAGTAATATATATGCCTAAATATTTAATTGTGGATTTAATTGGAATATTTTTAATAGAGTTATAATTCGAATCATGAACAGGCATTATCTCACATTTTGAGATATTTAATTTTAGACCAGAAGCACAAGAAAAATTGTAAATCAAATCTTGAGCCTTTGATACTTGTGATTCATCCTTTAGGAACAATGTGGTGTCATCCGCCAGTTGTGAAATCTTAATTTCCCCCCTTAAAACAAAGATTCCTTTTAATTCTTGATTTTGAACAATACTTAGAGATAATAGCTCTGTAACTAATAAAAATAAAAAAGGAGAAATTGGGCAGCCCTGCCTAACACCACACAGTATATCAAATCTATTAGAGATATTAAAGTTAATAACAACAGAACTATTGATTCCGTTATAAAACATAGCAATGGTGTTAACAAAGGCATCCCCAAATCCAAACAACTTTAGAGATTTTAGAAGAAACTGGTGCTCAATCGTGACAAAGGCTTTGTAAAAATCGAGAAAAAAAATAAGACTATTAGAGTGCACAGAATCAGCATAATCAAGTAAATCCAAGACTAATCTTATATTATTGGAAATATGACGGCCCTTTAAAAAACCAGATTGAGTTTCAGAAATGATAGAATCAAGATTAGTTTTTAATCTGTTGGCATATACCAACGGCAGGACTTTATAATCAACAGTTAAAAGTGTTATGGGGCGCCAATTATCAATTGAAAGAATATCCTTATTAGCTTTAGGGATAAGAGAAATTATCCCTTGTTTCATGGTCGCTGTCATCTCTCTTTGAATAATGCATTCTTTATACATTTTTACTAAAGGTTTTTTATAGTATCCCAAAAGTGAGTGTAAAACTCAACAGAAAGGCCGTCGATGCCCGGAGATTTTCCTTTTTTCATCGATTGAAGTGCCTTCCATACTTCTTCACATTTTAACTCAGACTCACAGTATAATTTATAATCCTCATCAATAACAGGGATACAACACTGTATTTTATCAAGAAAGCTATCACAACTATTAATATCAAATTTAGAAGAGAAAAGGTTGCTGTAAAAATTGGTAATAAAATCAGAAATCTGAACAAGATCTTTACAAACTGCTCCATCAATATTAAGAGCTGAAAGAGATTTTCTCTTACCATTTCTCTTTTCAAGCGCAAAGACATAGCAAGAGTTACTTTGTGCTTGTAAGAACATTGATGGCCATCGAATAAACTAGAATATGACAATAATACTAAAATAACAAAGTAACATTAAATAATAACAATGTCAATAACAATAATAATAACAAAAAGAATACGTTATCATTCAAATAAGGGAATCAAAGAAAAAAAAAAAAAAAAAAAAAAAATACATGGCCAATTCAGTCTTCAGTACTTGAAGAATTTAGCAACATGCGACCTAAGAGGATAAATCAACATTGAACGCCTATATATTGCATTGCTTGTCCATCAAGTTCAGTCACCCACGAAGTTCAGCTTTACTTTACCTCAGAAAAGAAGTGCTTCTTTCCATCAGTTAGCGCGAACGAGGAACAGAATGAAGCCTTCTTGTCCACATCCCTTGCTGCTTTAACAAGAGGCCAGAGCTTTTCCCTCGCAGCTCTGTCTTCTGGAGACAGGGGCTCCGTAAGACGCAGGCCATTATCTGCTAGAAATTGACATCTTCTGGCAGCTCGTCAGACTGCGTCACGAACACGGCGAAAAGCAAACAGGATGATAGTAGCCCTTGCTTTTCTGTCGTCCCTCACCGGTCCCAGACGATGAGCTATATGTCCACACCTTAGATTAGACCAATGGCGGATACCTGGATGGACTTTTCCACAGATGTCAATCGATACTATCCTAATGTCCTCTCCTTCTTTTTCTCTTACTCCACGCAACTTCAGCAGCCATCTCCAGCTATAACGTCTGCATTCATACAGACCGGACTTCAGGGACTTATTTTCTTCTTTCAAACTTTGTAGGGCTTCTTTGAGTTATCCAGCATCCTGTACAAGTTGGTGAACCGTAGCGGAGAGAAAGATTCTTTTTGAAAGATTCACCATGTTTAGCAGAAAGTTTTCGTATTGCCGTCAGTATACTCGCGTTTCCTTCGCTTTCTTCTGGATCCCTTTCCTCTTGTCGCTTCGCTTTTTTGGCCAGCGGTTTCTGCGGCGTATCAGGAAGGGGGATAACAAAAGCCTCTGATTCAGAATTTTGACTTGAATCATACCACACTGCCGTTTCATTTTCGTTCGCCAAATCCATCGCCGTGATATTAACAGTACTGAGTTCTGCAAATTCACTTTCGTTCGCGCCGGGAACACAGTGTGGCGATGCTTGAAAGGATTGCTTTCCCCTCTTCTTAGATTTACCCATATAATCAATACCAGAAAAGTCTGTGCTGTTAAAAAGTCGTCTGTGTGAATTAAGTGATTAAAAAAAAAGTCGTGCCGGATAAGTTATCACCGCATCACCTTAGCAGCCCACGCTTACGCGTCCACCTGTAACGCCGCATCTTGGCCTCACTCTCCGGGATTTAATTTAATTTAATGATATTCAAATGGACCGCGTTGTGACATCATGTCACACTGGCTTGATTGACATGGTAAAAAATGACTGAATGAATAATACTGTATTAAAGCAACACTCCACTTTTTTTGGAAGTAGGCTCATTTTCCAACTCCCCTAGAGTTATACAGATGTGTTTTACCATTTTTGAATCCATTCAGCCGATCTCTGGATCTGGCGGTAGCACTTTTAGCATGCTTTGACACGTCAACAAAAGCTCCATTTTCCAAATCATCTCTGAGTCTCAAGCTCAAATCGGAAAAATAACTGCTAAGGATCACTGATCCTGGATCAGTAAGTGACGCCACTAAACCTCGTAACTCCATTGGCTCCTCAAAGTGTCAGTCAAACCTCATTATTCCTCCCACCTCTCAGTTTGGAGCATCTCAGCTTGTTTGCAGTCTGAAGGTAAATAAAGAACTGTTGACTGAATAAATACAGCATTTTCTTTACTCAAGAAACTCTATATTTATAAAGGCTAATGTTTTTTTGTATTTGAGGAGTGGAGAAGAGTGCCTTAGTCTAGCATTTGTTGTCGAGTCACAGTCAAATAGCTTGTGTGAAGGGCTGAATCTTTTATAATATGATATTTTGGCAAAATAACAGAAAAAACTGAGTGACAGAAAACTGTGCCGTTATAACCTGCAAGTTCATGGAAACAAATTCAGTGTAAGTACTTCCTCTGATGTGACGGTAATGATGGAAAAAAACATGCGCTGATCAAAAACTTGGTATTTGAACTTGATTTTGGAGAAATGTGAATAATATAATAACACATGTAATGATGTAAATAAATCTGTAGGCCTATACATTTATATGGTAACACTATACAATAAGATTTCATTAGTTCATGTTAGCTAATGTATTAACTAACATGAGCAAACAATGAACAATACATTTATTACAGTATTTATTAATCTTTGTTAATATACTGCAAATTAATGAAAATGTAGTTGTTCATAGGTAGTTCGTTAATTCACAGTACATTAATGTTAACAAACAACTTTTGACTTATTTTGCGGCATTTATAAGCCTTTTTATGGGTTGCATCAAGGAGCTGTGAAACCGGTTACACTCACTGAATGAATCTCATTTGTGCCAAACTCTTACAAAACAAAAACAAACATTCTCCTTCAATCCATGAACGTTTCTCACAGTTAATGTACACAATCTCACAGTCTGAAGCGTCTGTCACACATGCTGTTGTGAATAATTAAGCAAAGCGTCTTCTGATTGGATAAGAACACACAGTCTCATGAATAATTATGAGACACTGACATGTCATTGAAGTACTATAGTCCTTTACCACGTCACAAACTATGACGATCACAACTGTGTCACAAACTGTGACATCAACACGATGTAGATTTGAAACCTGGAAGACAAAAATTGTGCAAAAAGCTCAAAATGAACCACTTTTCTCCAACAATTAAAATTAACAGATGCTAACATTGTCTTCTATGATGTGAAACACAAACACCTCTGCTAAAATCTCAGAAAAAAGTAGTCTGGGGTTTCATGACCCTTTAAAAACTTGTTTTGAAATTGAAAGTTGTATTAAGTGTTTCTGTCCACTTCACTTATTGTCCATACAGCAGGTCAAATACCAACCCAATATCCAATAATTTCAGTTAATAATACCAAAAATACACAAACATTTCACTTTTGGGAATTAAAATTTCTTTGTATTTTTATCATGAATCAGGACAATTTTTACATAAACCATAAGAAGTGTAAATTATTCGATTAAATGAACAATTTATTTATTGTTTTTGTTTGTTTTGTTTTAAAGACCAAATTGTGAAAAAATATCCAAAGGTATTCAGACACTCTTCCTCTGTTTCATTTTATGAAGACATTTTGACTTTATTAAACTGTTTTCTTCTGTCTTCTCTCTTTCTCTCAATGCAGGTTAGGCAACTGTGAAATGACAGATGAAGGTTGTTCTGCTGTGACTTCAGCTCTGAAATCAAACCCATCACACCTGAGAGAACTGGACCTGACAGGGAATAAACTAGCAGACTCTGGAGTGAATCACTTATGTGACGTACTGAAGGATTCACACTGTAAACTGGAGAGATTGAGGTCAGTAACATTCACATACAAGAATCAAAATGATTAAAATCACCTCAACAGTTTAAACCAAAGCACTTTATAGTATCTAATGATGTCTACAGAAGCTTCTTAAACGAGCTCATCCAGTAAGTAAAACTGTTAAAGTGTGGAATAAAGAGTCTTCAACATGTTTTACACTAAACAATACTTTTGGATTGAACTATTTTTAGAGTTTACCACAAAAAATGCAGTTTTATAATAGAAGTCCCTGACTTTTTGCGACAGGTGGGATTCAGTTTACGGCACTTCTCATTCATTCCTATGGTATCCGTAAACGGTGATTGAGTGTCGCACAATTCTGAATGAAATTAAGGGACACGTGATCCAAGTTAGCCGTTATGCTTTGTCCAATAGTAACTAATACAGACCCTCTCATCTCCCTATACTAAGAAAATCTCTGACAAGGTATAATTAGGAACACAGGTGCATAGGATAAAGCAATCAAACTAAACAAGAACAGGAAAATGACCAAATAAGGAAACTCAGGAACAAAGATGGAGGTAAAACAAGGAAAAACAGGTCCAAAAGTCTGACACTTGAACATTGAGTCTGTTATTTTTAATATTTTATTTATTTACTTTTTAAATTTGTTATCCTAAAAATTCATCATGCACAGAAACCTTACACATTGAATCTGTTGCGCATTAAAAAAAAATCACAGAACGATACAAAATGGAGTCTTCAAGCATGATTTTGTTGTCCTCTTTCTTCTTGAAAAGAGAAAAAGAAAGGAAATATTGGTCCATCCAATCCTGAGATTGTGTAGAGATTAAGTAGAGTTTCACCTCCTTATCAAGGAGCTGGGGGATTGTCCCGAGTAAGGTGTGATCCCCAACTGTGAGGTGCAGGCCGTGCTACACGCTTACTCCACCGTGTTTGATCAGGTGACTTTGAGGAAAACAAAAAGACCAGATTCAAACTATGCAAATCAATCAGGAAGACCAAGAGACATTAGCTGCGTCCCAATTCAAAGACTGCAGCCTTCGAAGGACGCTCTCAGTCTAGCCCTCACACGATTTCCTGATTGCGCCACCAGCTGTTCCCGATTGCCGCCCCTGTCTCTTAGCAAGGGTGTGAGAAGAGATCCGCAATAGATGATATTTGTTCATGAAAATAAAAAATAACTGGAGCCTGAATTGTTAGTTTTTGACTTTTAATTACCAAATTGTACTTTAAAAGTAAGTATTAGGTTTAGACTTACTTGATTATTGTAATGACATGAAAAATACAGAATATAAATTGGTTAATTGTTGACTTATATCTTACTAAAATGTAATTTTATGTTGTTTATTGCATTAATGATTATTATGGACAATGGTGACAGACAGGTTTTCAATAAACTCAACAAGTTTTATGCAGTTTAATATAAAAGTTCACTTACAAACGTTAATGGCGCTCATCAATAGCGGCTGTCACAGTCCTCTGTAGGCTGGACCGGTCCGAGTCCTTCAGAAGCAGCCTTCGATATCACTAGCAGTTGTATTTGGCAACTATTTGTTAATATTCCAGCAATGAACTTTGTTCGTGTAATTAGCAAAATAAAGTGGTGGAGTGTAACACATTCCTTAAGAATTCACACAGAAATGGGAAGTACTGAGTTGTTGTTGTTTTTTTTTTTTTGTTTTGTTTTGTTTTTTTATTGTTTCCTCACAGGACAGCAACACTAATGTTGTACATTAAAGTTCCCAGTGGTAAATGAAGTATTTTAAATGTAACAACCATGGACATATTCAGAAGTAAATGTAACGTACAGTATACATTAGTGCAGCAGCAAATATCAATGCAATGACCATCATATATAAAAAGTTTTTTCATCAGAATACATACATTAAGTATATTACAGTATGAAGGATAATACTTTTACTTAAGATTTTAATGCATGGATTAAATTTACATTTAATGTAATGCATACATTGCATTTGTATGTTTTTAATTTTCAAATGTTATTTACAGGCAAATGAAAATGAAGAAGAATTTCTGTCATTTATAAATTACAACTTGCTTTGCAAAAATAATCAGTTTGCAGAACTAATTCTTGTTTTTTATTTACAAGTTTCAACTTATAATGCAAAAAAAAAACAATGCACAGAAATGACTTTGCTTCATTTACAAATAACTTGTCAATGTCAAAAGTGATGTACAGAAAAACTTCATTCATTTCTTTTTAAGTTTCCCAGCAGCTCCATTTTCTCCAGAACTGTTCTAAAAGAAGAGACAAATAAAGACTTATGAAAACTATTAAGATAGGGCTGCAATCTTGATTGGAAAACATGACACAGCAAGACTTGAGTACAAAATACTGCAGAAAACATATTTCTGGATCATCAAGTTTGTCTAAAACAATTGTGGAACATTTTGCATGATAGCACTACAAAATAAAACTACATTTAAAAATAAATTAGAATGAAAAATACAAGTGAACAACTTATCTACTTACTTATCCACTTACTTTTAACATTTGTTTCACTAGTTATTTGAGTACAATAAAACACAGTACAGTAAGTGTATTCGTCGGCCGCCACAGAAACATCACCCGCTATTGTTTGAAGAAAAGTCCCGTCGTCACTGGCATGCCATGAATTCTGGGATATGGTAGGCTGTGAAGGATCCTTCTGGTGTATCCTTCATTTGCCAGCAAAACGGAGGGTGCATTTAAGGTCGTGTTCAAATTGCAACAGCATTTGTTGCACCGCGGTGACGCAATCGGCCTTCGAATGTAAGGCAAGGCAAGTTTATTTATATAGCACATTTCATATACAAAGGTAATTCAAAGTGCTTCGCGTAAAATGAAGTTGAATAATCATAAAAAAAAATAAAAAAAAAAACAATAATTCACCAGAAAGGCAGTAGAATAATCATAAAAACTGTAATCACAACAATAAAAAAAAAAAAAAAAAAAAAAAAAAACTTTTAAAATGATTTAAAAATTGATTTAAAATAAATTTAAGACAAGGATTATACATAGTGCAAGTAGTTCGGATGAAGCACAGTGCTCATTCAGTAAATGCACAGCTAAACAGATGAGTTTTGAGTTTAACTGACTCGATCCTAATGATCTGAGTGGTCTGTTAGGTTTATATTCAGTGAGCATATCTGCAATGTATTTAGGTCCTAGGCCATTGAGTGATTTATAAATGAGTAAAAGTACTTTAAAATCAATTCTAAATATAACTGGAAGCCAGTGTAGGGACCTGAGGACTGGTGTGATATGCTCAGATTTTCTGGTTCTAGTCAGAATCCTGGCAGCAGCGTTCTGGATGAGCTGCAGCTGTCTAATGGTCTTCTTGGGAAGGCCAGTGAGGAGACCATTACAATAATCCACCCTGCTTGTGATAAAGGCATGAACAAGTTTCTCTAAGTCTTGACTGGAAACAAAACATCTAATTCTTGCAATGTTTTTGAGATGATAGTATGCTGATTTAGTTACTGCTTTGACATGACTACTGAAACTAAGGTCTGACTCCAGAATCACACCAAGATTCCTGACTTGATTTTTGATTGTTTGACCCCTAGAGTCAAGGTATGCATTCACCTTAAGAACTTCCTCTTTGCTTCCGAATGCAATGACTTCAGTTTTCTCCTTGTTTAACTGAAGGAAGTTCTGGCACATCCAACTGTTAATTTCATCAATGCATTGGAAGAGGGAATCAATGGGGCTGTAGTCATTTGGCGATATGACTAGGTAAATCTGGGTATCATCAGCATAGCTCTTCTAAGAGATCTGCTTCTAAACAGTTAAACACACTTTTGAAAAAAGATGTGGGAAGTGTGTCAAGGTTGCAGGTTGAGGATTTAAGGTGCTGTACTATTTCTTCCAAAGTTTTGCCATCAATTGCTTCAAAAACAGACAAAGTGACTTCTTTTTGAAATTGCGGTCGAATCTGTGTGACCTCTGCATAACTTGAGGATGTGCTAATCACCTTTCTGATATTAATGATCTTCTCGGAAAAGGAGGCAAAGTCATTGCATTTGCTGTCGGAGAGCATTTCACTGGGAATCTGACTTGGGGGGTTTGTTAGTCTCTCAACGGTAGTAAAAAGAGTTTTGTTTAGGTTGCTGTTTATAAGGTTTGAGAAGAACTTCTGTCTTGCTGTGGCTAGTTCCACATTGAAAGCATGAAGGCTGTCTTTATAGATGCTATAGTGAATTTCAAGTTTCGTCTTCCGCCACATCCGCTCAGCTTTTCTGCATTGCTTGGCATTGAAGATATAGCCTTCATAAACAGCACACTAGTGTTTTCGTTAATACATCTCTTTCTGACAGAGACAGATCTAGATTCAGTGGTAGCAGAGATCAATATATCAAAGAAAATACAGAAGTGCTACGTCCTTAATGACAATGGATGAAATGTTTAGACCCTTACTGATGAGTAAATCAAGAGTGTGTCCACGATTGTGTGTGGGTCCATGCACATGCTGAATCAGGTCAAAAGTGTTTAAAACGGTTATCATTTCTTTTGTGGTTTTGATTTCTGCATTTTCTATGTGAATATTAAAATCCCCTGCAATAGCAAAACAGTCAAACTCTGAGGAAATCATTGATAACAGTTCTGTGAACTCTTCAACAAAGACTGGAGAGTATTTTGGAGGCCTGTAAATAATGATAAATAGAATTCGTGGAGCACCTTTCAACACAATCCCTAGATATTCAAAAGACAAGTACTGACCAAATGACACTTGCTTACACTAATAGACATCTTTAAATAGAGCAGCTACACCTCCACCTCTCCTAACAGCTCTGCAGACACTCATGAAAGTAAAGTTAGGAGGGGCTGTTTCATTGAGGACTGTTGCACTGCAGCTGTCTTCAAGCAATGTTTCAATTAGAAACATAAAATCCAGGTTGTATGTGGTTATTAAGTCACTGATCAGAAATTATTTATTTTTTAGTGAGCGAATGTTTAAAAATGCTAACTTGATGCCTTACTTTTTGTCTCTAAAGCAGTCTTAGTTTGATACCTAATAGGCCGCAGATTAGATGGGTCAGCCGTACGGCTTGAGAAGGCCTTAGACTTTCTATCACGTGATAAAACAGAGATAGAGAAAGCTACAGGCACACTGGGTTACCGCTTGTTATGTAAACATTCCGGAATTCGTAGCGGGGACCTGACACATATCACTGAGAGTTGTTATCGGTTGTTTTTGGTTCACCTACAGCAGATGGAGGAGGGTTTGGGCCCTAGCGTTGTGGCAGTGGCCGGAGAGCTCTTGAAGGGGGAGGAGGGCGAGCTGGGTCCACAGGCTTTGGTGGTTGTGGTGCCCGCCGTTTTTTAGTTGATATCTGGGGGCTTGCAGCAAAAGAGTGGGAGAGTTTGGTTCCAGCATATACAAGTCCTTCCATTTTCTGTGAGAAGCTTAGAAGTGGAGATGCTGGAGAGAGGGATAATGTGTCTGGTGAGCGGGGCTCTGGCTCTGGTGTTTCCAGTGGCTGAAATGTGTTGTCCTGACTTCCCTGGGTGTTTACAAGAAAGTCGTCCTTCGGCGCTGAGTCTTGGAGCTGTTGTAGTACATCACAATCTGTCTGTGATGAGCTCAGTGGGCAGGGCTCAGCCGGGATGGTGTCCATGAGCAGTGCTTGTTGTGGCTGTGTGGCGTTGTCAGTGTCCTTGTGGGATGTGTCGACCACATGACGACTCTGAAGCTGATTTGAAGTCCTGTGGTCACTCATACTTTGTCCAGGTGTGTGAGTGCCATTCATGTTGGGTGGACTGGCACACTCCACTGAAGGATGACGGAGTGAAAAATAGATGTTGTTCTTTAGCACTCTTGCACCAAGTTTGTTAGGGTGGAGGCCATCCAGTTTAAACAGTTGTCTATGGCCCCAGAAAAGATTGAAGTTGTCAGTGAAGTTGACTCATTTTAGTCTGCAGGTTCTTTGTAGCCATGTATTTAGCCCAAGCAACCGTGAAAACATGTTAGTTCCCCTTGCTGGGAGTGGTCCGCTGATGAACGGCCGAGCTTCAATTCTTCGGAGTGTTTCGATGAGTTCTCTGAAGTCCTTCTTTAGGAGTTCTGACTGCTCTTTCCGAATATCATTCTTCCCCACATGGATGATGATTCGATTTGCAGTCTTGTGCTTCATTAGGATGTTCCAAAGTTCCTTGTTCACATCAGAGACGGTTGCTTGAGGAAAGCAGCATGTAGTTGTAGTCCTGCTACTGATGTTTCTGATAATGGAGTCACCCACTATCAGAATCCTGGGCTCGGCTGCGCTCTGAGCTGAATGCCGCTGTCTGTTCGTCCTTGAGCGCCTGTTAGTAGCGATGTTAGCTGCTGGCTCATTCGCTCCATGTTCAATCACATTTGGGGATTCCTCACCCACATTCATTAGCGCTTCAAATCTGTTCTCAAGCTGTATAGGAGGTGGTAAAACACCAGTTTTTGCAAGCCTTGTCATAGCCATATCAGGGGTAGAGGACGCTACCGAAGCAAAACGAGATACTCGTGACAATCTGATGTCTTGAGTGCCTTTGGGTCTCGCTCCCTGTTTGTGCCATCGATTAGTGTGTCGATCAGTTTCGGCTTGTTCCTCTACACTTATAAACTGTTGAGATTCACTGGGTTCACGGGACTCACCGGCTGTATGCTGAGGGGGTCCGTGACGACGGTCTGCTGAGTGTTCTGCCTGTTTTGGAAGTCCAGCAAGTAACTTTGTTTCAAGAACCACAATCCTTTGTAGAAGTCTGTGGCAGTTTGTGCAGCAAGTAGATTCCAGAAGAGGCTGAAGAGGCATTTTCTTTCTCGTCTGTTGAAAGTAGGCAGCTGTGTTTTCCCGTCTCCGGAATGTAAACTGCTGGCAGTGGGAGGAAAAGTCTCCTTTTTCGTAGTATTATTCCAGTTACGAAAAGTTTTTAATTTAGTATTTGTGCCAAAAATGTGTTGTTTGAGCACTGTGCTGATCTGCTGAGGTTAAAATCTTCTAAAAATCTGAGAAAAGTATATGAACAGGGAGCAAAGCATGGAGCAGTAAGCAAGAGCGTCCGAACAGTAGCAAAGCCGGAAGCAACCTACAAATGTAGCCTTTGTAGGACCCGGCCTCTAAATTGGGACAGCCTTCGTCGCCGTGATGCAATTGGCCTTCAAATACACACTTCCAAGGATGTAGTGTACGAATTGTGATGCAGCTATTATGCAGTCTGATTCTGGGGGGATATTACATCACTGCAGATTCCCAGTGCATGTGACAAATCCTGCAGCTCATCACAGAGAACCAGCAGAAAAGCCAGGGAGCCATGAGTACCAAGACCACACTCCCAGATGAGCTGATTGCGTTCTACACTCAGTTTGAGGCATCAATCATCAACCAAAAGCATAGGATTCTGGACTCAGAGGGTGTTTTGGACATGTCACTCACGGTGTCATCGGTGGAGGTGTGCATGACAATGAAACCCATGGAAGGCCCAGATGACATCCCGGATGGACAGTCAGGGTTTGCTAGTCAAGTCCTATGTAAAAAGGACCATTCCAGCCACCTTAGACTCATTAAAATTTGCATATTGACAAAATCGGTCCACTGATGATGCTGTCAACACTACCATCCACACAGCACTCACACATTTGGAGGGTAACGACACACATGTGCGAATGCTTTTTATTGAATACAACTCAGCAATAACAGAGACTCTCTTCACCCTCAGTCCGACACTCTCCCTCAGAAACTGGTGCTGAACTTCCTGTTGGACAGACCTCAGTCAGTCAGAGTAGAAAACTGGATATGCCCCTGTGTCAACAAGCTTGGCACCCCTAAATTTGGAATCATGTCACACAATGTGCAGTTTGTCCTGAAAACGATATATATATATATATATATATATAGAGAGAGAGAGAGAGAGAGAGAGAATTGAATTGAATTTTGCAAAAACTTTATTACAAGCCACAATAACAATTACCAAAACAAAAAACAGTACACAACAAACCTACAAACAAAACACTAGAGCATCTTCAGACAAAGTGCACAAAGCCCCATGAATGCACCAGATTTGTTCAAAAGCCACAAGATCGTTCATAGCTTTATAAAAGTGAAAATCAACCAATACCCTGGACTTAACAAAAGCCAGGAAACACAAGAGAACGTCATCACTAGAGCTTTGTTCAATTCTGTTTTTCCGGCTAATGTAAACAGCCAACTTTGCTTGTCCTAAAATAAAATTTAACAAATGACAGATGGCACGTTTCTTCCTGGAATATTTAAAACCTAGAATAAAATTTTCACTTAAGAAGGTTTCATTAAACCTACAAAAGAGTTCATTTAGCTTCACAAACAGAGGTTTTAGTCTAAAACAGTCCATGAAAGCGTGAAAAACAGTTTCTCTTTGAGGACAGAAAGGGCATTCAGGACCCACTCCTGGGTTCATCACTGAAATAAAAGAATTAACGGCAATGGCACCATGCAAAACCCTCCATTGTATATCACCTACTCTCTTTGACAATGGTGGTTTATACAGAGATCTCCATTCGGGTTTTACATCACTGCTCAACTTTAAAACAGAACGCCATGGTGTGTCAATTCTGTTGCCAATAACTTTCTTGTTAAAAGCCAGAACACAAGCTTTGTACAAAATTTTGCTTTCGCTTGACAAGAAATCTAATAACAGGGAATCACATGAAAATAAAAAACTTTTTGTACTCTCATCAAACATGGGTTGCACAACCAAACAGGGGAAAGGATCCCCAGAATCAGGAGCATTAACCCCTGCAAAAAAGTCCTTTAACATGTGTTCTTCTTCAGCAGTAAAACATGTTCTTAACTTGGTCAAAAATTGGGTAAAAAGGCGAACAGATCTGATACTCAAAAACTTGGAAGCTGTCTCCACCTGTCCAAAAAATTAATAGTTAATAAATGTCCCAAAGTAAAAACCTTGGCTTTCAGAAGGGAAGTGCTGAATCCGAGTAGACTGCATCGTGAAGCAACGTCCAGACGGGCTCCATGTATCAAAGGCTCCTGCAACAACCAGTAGAGTGAAGAGAAGTTCTCAGTCTTATAAATGTGAAAAAAACTCCATACTTTGAAGAGGTTACGATAAAAAACAGGCAGTTCTGATACATCCAGTTTAGCAGGATCCATTAAAAAAAGTGCTTTATCGAGTCCAAAGCCTCCAAGTGTTCGTAAAATCACGCAACTAGCTGTGCGCCAGCTGCAGTCCGTTGAACCATCTAAAAACCGTTGTAGAAACCTTAAGCGGAAAGCAGCCATTCTACTTTGCAGGTGAATAACACCTTGCCCACCTTCATTTTTGGGGAGATATAAAATACTCTGTGGGATCCAATGTAGTTTGTCCCAAAAAAAATTAACAAGAAGGGCTTGAATTTTAGCTAAAAACTGTGGAGAGGGATCTACACAGGCCAGCCTATGCCAGAGTGAAGAAGCAACAAGATTGTTAATGATAAGAGTCCTCCCTCTATAGGACATATTTGGCAACAACCAATTCCATTTATCTAATCGGCCTTTGACCTTTTCCTGCACCCCTTCCCAATTTTTCTGTAAAAAATCATCATCCCCCAAGTAAACTCCCAAATATTTTATACCTCCCCTTCCCCAACACAACCCATCAGGAAGACGAGGTGGCCCATCAGACCACTGACCCAGTAAAAACGCATCACTTTTTTGCCAGTTAACTTTAGCAGAAGACAGTGTTCTAAAATCTTCAATTAAGTTAAGCAAAGACTGTACATCGCTTCCTTTGCTTATAAACACTACAATGTCATCAGCGTATGCTGACAAACAAACATTATTATTAAAACTGGGAAAACACAAGCCGCATAAATTGTTTCTTATTTGTTGAAGTAATGGCTCTATGGCCAAGGAGTACAACATTCCAGAGAGGGAACAACCTTGTCTGACACCCCTCAGAACCCGAAATGGAGCGCATAAACCACCATTAATTTTCAGTGCACTCTCAACGTCACAATAGAGCACTTTAATCATGTCCAAAAAACTCTTTGCAGAAACCAAAAGCTGCCAAAGTATTCCAGAGATAAGAGTGCTCAACCCGATCAAGAGCCTTCTCTTGATCTAAGGATAACAAACCACAACTCAGATCTAAAAGTTTAGAAATATGAAAAATGTCTCGAATTAAAGAAACATTATCAAATATAGATCTACCGGGTACACAATATGTTTGGTCCGGATGGATGACCTGATCCAACACCCCAGCCAGTCTAGTAGCCAAAACTTTGGAAAGCAGTTTGTAATCGCTGCAAAGAAGTGAGACAGGGCGCCAGTTTTTAACATCAGTGAGGTCCCCATTTTTTGGAATCAGAGTGATAACCACTCTCCAACAACTCAAAGGCAACCTGCCCTCTGTCAAGCTATCACTGAGTACCTCAAGCAGATCATTTCCCAGCTCCGACCAAAAAGCCTTATAGAAGTCGACCGGGAGGCCATCCACTCCTGGTGCCCTCCCAGACTCCATGCTTTGCAGGGCCTTGAAGAGCTCTTCCAGGGTCAACGCTCCTGAGAGGTCAAAGTTAGCCTCTTCTGAGGCTTTCGGCAAATTGTCAAAAAAGACACTTTCCACGCCATGCCCTGAATTAATCTCACTTCTGTACAGGTTCTGATAAAACTAGGGCTGTCAAATGATTAATCGTGATTAATCGCATACAAAATAAAAGTTTGAGTTTGCCTAATATTTGTGTGTGTACTATGTGTAATTATTATGTATATATAAATACAAACACATTCATGTATATATTTAAGAAATATTTACAAGTATGTATATTTATTATAATTTTTATATAATTTATATTATATACAATTAAAAATATTTTGTACATAAATAACATGTTTCTCTTAAATATATACATGAATGTGTTTGTATTTATATATACATTATTATTACACACAGTACACACACATATATTAGGCAAACTCAAACTTTTATTTTGTATGTGATTAATCGCGATTAATCGTTTGACAGCCCTAGATAAAACATAACTGCTCTCCCACGAATATCGGCAGGATCAGACAACAACACTCCATCCTCAGAGCGAAGTGCATAAATAAAACATTTCTGCCCATTCTTTTTTTCCATGCTGAAAAAGTATTTAGATGGTGCATCCATCTGATCGATGCTTTGGAAACGTGAACGGACCAAAGCCCCCTGTGCTCTACTCCCCAGTAGATCTGTTAGTTGTGCTTTCTTCCTAGAGCAGGCTTCTATATGCCTAGTTTCACCACTAGACTGGGCTAGATTATGACACTCAATTATTTCTTTTTCTAAAAATTCTAAGGACAGAAGTAGCTCTTTAGTAACGTTGCGAAAACTGCTTAATTTGAATTTTACCGAAGTCCCACCACTGTTGTACTGAATGAAAAGAGCCTTTTGTTGCTCTGAAGGTTTCCCAGAAAAACTTAAAAGATTCTTTAAAAAAATTGTCATTTAACAGTTTAGTGTTAAAGTGCCAATATGCACTCTTATGTTTTACTGAACACAAAAAAAAATTACAATGCACCATGCTGTGATCCGAAAAACCAACCGGTGTGATGTAACACTTATTAAAAATGTTAAGATGATGATTAAAATTGTAAAACCTATCCAATCTTGCCGAAGAAATAATATTATCCCGTGTATGAACCCAAGTCTTTCCTTGCCATTTAAAGATCTCCAAATATCACATAATTCATATTTTTTTATAAAATGGATAAGACGATTGCGTGAAGCTAAGTAAGGTTCAACATGATTCCTGTCTAAATTTAGCTCTGTGCAATTAAAATCACCACCTAAAAACAAAAATTCTTCAGAGCAACAATTTTGTAAGGTGGAAGATAGTAAATCTAAAAAAACTAACCTTTCAACCGGTACAGTTGGAACATACACACAAATAAAAACAAAAACATAATTCTCGAAAACAGCTCTGACTTTTAAAAGCCTACCTTTAACAATTTCATCAACCACATAAGATACAGGACTGAAATTCTTTGCGAGTAAAATAGACATTCCTCCACTAACTGAAGTGTTGTGACTTAGCACAGAAGTACCATCAAATTCCCTCATCCAATCAACAACATTGTTCAGGTCACTGTGAGTTTCTTGTAAAAAAGCGACATCAATATTTTTCTGTTTTATTGTTTCATATATTATTGCTCTTTTTCTAACATCTCTTGCACCATTAATATTCAAAGTGGCTAAATGTACTTCACTCATAAATAACAAAAAAGAAAAAAACACACCAAAACACAAAGAGCAAAAACCAGTCCTGCTCCTAAAATTAACCCGTGTCATTGTTTAAAGCAATGTTAAGATTCCTCACAATTTTCTTTAAATGATACACTTCTTTATTTGTGAATGAACCTTCTGCCATTAGACTTCTTGCTTTATCAACAAACTGTTTTAAGTCAGGAAAATATTCCTGCACTCGCACACCTCTCTTGTTTTTGGTTGATCTTTGAAATAATTTGATATCATCAAGCTCATAGCTCCGTCCGATAAACTCATTCTGAGAAACAGTCACACTGGAGTCAGAAGACTGCATCGCTCTCAGTCTCCAGATCCTCATCGTCATGCATTTCAATTTTTTTGCTTGCTTTAGCATCCGGTACTTCGTTACTTTTCTTTCTTTTTTGGGGCGTTTTAAAAATGGCTTGTTCTTCCTCCCTTCCACAGCACTTAGCTATTTCATACATTTCTTGAAAATGCTCTGCACTATTCTCTGAAACCCTATCAGCTTGTCCATCTACGTCCTTACGACCCTCATCCGAACGTGTCTCGGCGTGTGTCGGCACGATCGCTCCCTCCACCGTCTCACTGGAAGAGGCCGGAGGAGGAGTCGCCTCCGCCGGCGCCACCGAGCCCTCTCCCGGGGGAGCCCCCTCAGCCTCACCGCTAACCCCCGCTAGATCACCACTCTCAGAGCGCCCTCCTACATTCCTTTCCTTTTCTGCAATTATTTCTGGACAATTTCGCATCAAATGACCAAAAGTCCCGCAGCGAAAACACTTCATCTTAGCGGTGGTCACAAAAACAACATAATCAAAATCGTCAATTCGAAAATTTAAAGACACATCCAGATCAGCGTCATCATTAATGATCATGTATGCGAACCGCCTAAAGGAAACAATATGTTTCAGCAGAGGGGAACTACAGTTAATCGGGATCTTTTTGATGGGTGAAACCATCTTCCCGTACCGGGATAAAGCTTGGGTTAAAATAAGATCACTCACAAAAGGTGGCACATTAGATATGGTGACTTTCTTAGCAGGTAGAGAGAGGGGAAGAACGGAGATGAGTTCTCCTTTAACGATTATACCATGCTCAACAACCTCATTAGCCTTGTCTATGCTGTCTAAAAACACAACGATGGCGCTGTTCATTCGAGAGGCTGAGAGCACACTCCCGTGTCACAGCGTGGCGTCGCGTGAGTGAGTTTAAAACTCCCTCCCGCGGGGCCGACATGCCTCCTCAGAGTGAAGAGCACGCGGCCCGAAACACAGCAAAGACTACCGCTAACTATACAGACAGAGATAGACAGAAAAAGAAAAAAAGAAAAGAGTTTCACTCACAACACTCCACACCTACTCCACCCGGACTCACAGCACTCCGTCCACTCGCTCACACTCGCACACCGGAAGAGAGAGAGAGAGAGAGAGAGAGAAAAACATCACTAGCTGCTAAGCTCAAATCCACGTTCGCTAGCTGGCACTGAGCCAGAGACGAATCACACACGATTCTGTTGAGCTTATGAATGCAATGGCCAATCAGAGACGTTCAGATGAGTCATCGCTGAAAGTGTTATAGGCTAATTAGTAACTTATAATGTTTTATTAAATTCACATTACATATAAAGTCAGTCGTATTAAACATATTTTATGACATGACACCTATATCTGGCACTTAAGTAAAAAGACAGGTTTTTATGCATAGTGCACTATTAGGCTGCTTTGCTGATCGCTCATTATAGATCAACTAACATGATCTATAAAGGTGCAAAATTATTTGTCAAATAAATGAAACATGATGAAACATTCATTTGAGTTTAAATTGTTATAGCTTATTCTAGAGATTGCAGTGATGCATGACATGGTGAAAAATGACTGAATGAATAATACTGTATTAAAGTAACTTAAGATTCATTTTAAAAGTGTGTCCCCTAAAAGCACAAGTGGCCCCAGCCTGTTCCCCCCAGTTACTGTGGTCTAGAACTGACACTGCAGGGTCCAAGTTTCTTTAAAGAACAATCTCTTTCTTACCTTTTCATAATCTGAAGAACCTTCTTTCGCCACAAAGAACCTCTTGTGAAACAGTCAAGTCACCTTTATTTCTATAGCGCTTTTAACAACACAGATTGTGTCAAAGCAGCTTTACAGTATTAAATAGGAAAATAGTGTCAATAATGCAAAAGAACAACAGAAAACACTCAATTTTCAGTTAAAGTTCATCATTGAATCCAGTGATGTCATCATCCAGCTCAGTTAAATATCACTGTAAATTAAGTGTCCCCAACTAAACAAACCAGAAAGATTCAGTAAGTGACGCCACTAAACCTCGTAACTCCATTGACTCCTCAAAGTGTCAGTCAAACCTCATTATTCCTCCCAAATATTAATGTATCTGTATACAATGAAGCCACAATACCAGCTTTGACACAGTGTTTACTATTAATTAAAAGACAATGGGGTTTTGTTTTGTTTTTTTTTTATTTCCGAAAAAGTAGCAGTTTAGGTGCTAGAAGGTTTCCGGCCAGCAACAAAAATGTACTTTACTTATGTCACAGTATGAGTTAAATCCAGTCCTGTACATGATACTGATACTGAGAGCATTGACTTGAATTGAAGTTGGTTCAATATAAAAATTACATTTTAAAAACAGCTTGGTTGTAGTACTATTTTTGCCATATTACTGTAGCTTAGCTTGCCACATTTCCCAGGACGATATCTTCAGTGTAGTGAAGCTTCATTTAATGAAGAGTAACTGTTAGCTTAGCTCACTACATTTTCCAAGTAGCTTGACCAACACTGTTAAAAGTGCACAGTTCATTTGTGGAGTAACCTTCCTATCACTTCAGGATATTTACAGCACTAGGGTCATCATGAGGACCCACAACATCATCAGGGACAATACACATCCACAACACAGTCTCTTCACACTTCTGCTGTCTGGGAGATGTACAGGAGTATGAAATCAAGGACAGAAATTGCATTTCTTTCATAATTTATTTTGTGGTGTATAGAAGTCTTTTGATGGGTTGCATCAAGGAGCTGTGAAACCGGTTACACTCACTGAATGAATCACATTTGTGCCAAACTCTTACAAAGCAAAAACAAACATTCTCCTTCAATCCATAAAACGTTTCTCACAGTTAATGTACACAATCTCACAGTCTGAAGTGTCTGTCACTCATGCTGTTGTGAATATATATTTGTATATTTTTGTGTAATGGAGACTTGCAAAGTAAGTTGTTGTGTGGTCTAAACATCTGAAAGTTGTATTAAGTGTTTCTGTCCACTTTACTTATTGTCCATACAGCAGGTCAAATACCCAACACAATATCCAATAATTTCAGTTAATAATACCAAAAATACACAAACATTTCACTTTTGGGATTTAAAATTTATTTGTATTTTTATCAAGAATCAGGACAAATTGTACATAAACCATGAGAAGTGTAAATTATTGGATTAAATAAACAACTTTTTTATTTTATTTTATTTTATTTTTGTTTTGAAGACCAAATTGTGAATAATTATCCAAAGATATTCAGACACTCTTCCTCTGTTTCATTTTATGAAGACATTTTGACTTTATTAAACTGTTTTCTTCTGTCTTCTCTCTTTCTCTCAATGCAGGTTAAGCAGGTGTGAAATGACAGATGAAGGTTGTTCTGCTGTGACTTCAGCTCTGAAATCAAACCCATCACACCTGAGAGAACTGGACCTGACAGGGAATAAACTAGGAGACTCTGGAGTGAAAAACCTCAGTGATCTACTGATGAACACACAATTCAAGCTGGAGAAACTAGAGTTAGTATCATTATACTGTACAGCAGTGACAGTGAGAATAAAGTTCACTGACAATATTTCAGTGCTTATTGTGATTTATTTATCCGGGTGCATAATTTATTTTCAATGTACTCTATTAATAATGTACTCTTGTGATTTTTAATGAAACTAACTTTCTCCTCACAAAAACATTTCTTCTCTGGTCTGATGACGTGCGGGTGTGAAAACCTGTCAGTCACATGAGATCACAGCAATAGCAAACAACAATTATCCAGCTTCTTATCAAAAATGAATTCCTGACCTGCATTTTTTCTTGTTTAAAAAAGTTGTTTCACTCAGACATGCATCACAATAAGAACAAAATATGATCACAAAATGTTGTTTTTGACTGTAAACTACAACCTTAAAATGTCTTGAAGTAAATTTTGATTTATGAACTGAACTTTCTTGATTTGTTACATTTAAACTCCATTTTTACATTTACATTAATGTTATTTTAAAGTGATTCTATAGTTGATCTGTATTTTAATTACGTTACAAATCACAAATCATTTTTTGTTCTGAACAGATTCTAAAGATTCTCCAGACTTGAAATGTAACTAGTATCCTCAAATCCTCAATTTGTTTTTGTTTTAGTTTATGGCTGTATGATTATTTATTTAACTATTTTGTTTTCAGGTTTTAGCAACATTTTATTTATTGCACTGTATGGTGTTTACTCATGATTCATTTAACTCACACATGAACAACATGTCTGATTCATTGTCTTTTCTCTTTCTGTCTTCAGTCTGTGGGATTGCAGTATTACAGAGAAACAGTGTCTCATCCTGACTTCAGCTCTGAAATCAAACCCATCACACCTGAGAGAACTGAACCTGAGCTGGAATCAAGTAAAAAACACAGGAGTGAATCACTTATGTGACGTACTGAAGGATTCACACTGTAAACTGGAGAGATTGAGGTCAGTAACATTCACATACAAGAATCAAAATGATGAAAATCACTTCAACAGTTTAAACCAAAACACTTTATACTCAAAATCTCATGATGAGTCTGAGTTCACATTATATTTGTGAAAAATTCTTCACCTTAATGATTTGTTTGTAAGATGATCTTCCTCTGTTTGTCTCTTTCTAGTCTTATTAGATGTGGAATTACAGATGTTTCTTCTTTAACTCAGTCTTTGACAAACACAAAAGCACTGCAGTTTCTAAAAGAGCTTAATCTCAATAACAATATGATTGGAGACTCAAAGCAGCAGCTCATTGATGTGCTACGAGACTCAAACTGTAAACTGAGGTGAGTAAACTTCACTTTCTGATATTAAAGAGATTCATTTACCTCTAATATGTGAACAAATATATACTTTCAAATATTTGTAAAAAGAGTTTATCAAATTATCATCAAGCTTTATTTCAAAGGGTTTGTGTCAGAATGAAATGTAAAGTTGATAAAAATGTTGAACACAAAGGAGGAAAGAGAACAAAAGCACACTGTCAGAGCTTTATACAACAACACCTGCTTTATTAATGACATCAGTAATAGTGAATCATTACAGTTTGAAATAGATTTGGTCAGATTGTAGGAAAACGCTGGTAAAATCAGTGCAGATTCCAGCTTCAGCTCACAGCCGTCCAGCATCACATGATCAATGTCTCTGTCTCTTGTGTTTTTAACTTTGACAAGCAACACGTCACATTACTTATGTAAGGTTTAATCAGGGTGTGATTTGTCGGGGTGAATTCCTCCCTGGTAGAACTGCAACAGCTCAACGGTGTAAACCTGGGAAACATGCTTCATTCTGACAAGGCTTGTTGTAATATGCTCAAGTTTACTGGAGAAACAATGATTTTTTTTCATGAATGAAAGTGTTTCAAAACATCCCCCTCTGGTTTTTCTACAAATCTCACCCTGGGTATAATGTACATCCAGCTCTCCAGGACATCCAGTTGTTATCACAGAATAAACCGACAGGTTGATCAGGACTTGTATCATCCTGAAGGGGTTTATTCTGTGATAACAACCGGCTGGATGTGCATTATCTCACTTATTATATTGTTTCTTGCCACATAAGTGAATGATTAGACACAAATTATTGATTTGAAATGAAATATTTTTTAGCTCTTTAAATGCAAAGCTTCCACAAAGAAAAACAGTTCCTAACAAACTACTGTGAACCTGGAAGTTCAGACAAGACGGACATTGAAGACATAATGTACAGTCGCTGTATGAATGTATATAAAACTGTTTGTACACAGCAGATGTTTTCCAGATGAAGTGATCTTTAACAGAACGTACGTGTGCTATCTGGGGTTGTGTCATTAATTACATCTTTTCACCACATAAATAAAGATGAGGACATACAATGTTATTTGAGAAGAAAACCTTTTAAAAAGACAAACCCTGTGTCAGAAATCACCCCCATACACTTAAATAGGGCACTTTTTGAGTTGACAGATATTTTCGGTGGTGTCCAAAACTGTAGTGGACATTATCGAGTGCACTCATTCAATCCCACAATGCACAGCAGTAACGAGTGTACAACTGATGTATGCCCAATGGATAGAGAATACCCATAATGCACTGTGAGAGTCACATGCTGAATGAATTGCTGTGTCTCGCCAGAAGATGAATCATCCATCCATTCATTTTACAAAATGCTCGACCATGGAGTACAGCATAATACAATACAGATATAAATGAATTGTAAATTGATTATTAAATTGTTTAATTAGGTTTATACATAATTTCCATGACAGAGTTCAAGATAAATCCTTTCATACTGGAGCTGCCAGTTTCAAATGATTATTAAATTATTAATGTAACCTTTCACTCAAAAAAAAAAAAAAAAAAACTGTGATTGAAATATAGTAACTAATAACTTGTAGTTTGTTCCACTGAATTCTGATTATCTTCTCTTCTGTTCCACCTTAGAGTGTATATAAAAGTCCCTTCACCGAAATTCTCTGGCAGTTCAATCGCAAGAAATACCTGGAGTTTAATCACCAAAAGATGATAAATGCTGTATATCATAATGAAGTGGTCTTGAGAGGAGCAGTAAACATCAGGTGAGGATCCACAGAAGAGCTTCACTACTGTGTCTATGAGGAGAAAGAAATGTGTGATAAATGTGTGAATGTGATCCATACAGGTGAAGAGACTCAGACTTTACAATCAAATAATGCAGCATGTGTGTTAGAAACATGTGATATTGAATGATTAATGTTGCTTTAGTATTCAAGTGATCATTTTGTTTAATTTGAAGCTGGAACAGAGGAGGAAGAAGCTCAGATGAGTCTGTCTGGCTCTTCAGTTTAATAATATTTGTATTAAAATCATCCATAATGATTCAAATGTTTCTAATCATAAATGCAGCACTTAAATGTATGAAAGAAATGATAAAACAAGTATGAAATTTCCATGTTACATAAAGCATTTGTTATTTCATATTTTATACACATTGTTATTCTATTTTATTTTATATTATGTTAGTTATGTGTGTGTGTGTTAATGTACAGATATCCAGTATATTGTGTTTGTTCTGTGGATGGAGTCTCTCCTTCATCAGTTCAGACCAACTAAACATTTTCACCAGTTAACAGCATTTGTGTCTTTCACTCTCTTTCTTTCCGATACGTTTGTCTTTTTCACCACATTTACATTTGCATGTAAATAAAATGCTACATATACAGTTAAAAACAACTACTTTGTTTGAAAAGTTCACTTGCCTGTTTTAAGTATTAAAATATTTTAAGAAAAGTCTCAGTGTCTTTCATTGGTTTCCAACTTTCTTCAAAAATATTTCATGTTCTACAGACAAGTGAAAGAAAACAAGGAACATACAGGTTCTTATTTAGTACTTATATCTTATAAAACTATCAAACAACAGATATTTTGACTTTAAGTACTTTTAATTAAATGAATTACTTACAAATACCAGAAACTGTAAATGAAATCACTGCAGAAGTGTTAAAGTGTTTGTGAACAGGAAGAACAAAGACAGCGAGGATCTCAAACTAAAGTCTTCTGTATCAGCAGTGATGTTGATGTTGATGTTGATGTTGATGTTGAAGGTTTCGAGGTTTCAGCACCTGATCTTTATGAGGATTCATCAGTAAAAATACAGAAACAATCACCAAATGTACAATAAAAACTTTCAGAAAGTATTTCAGAAATGATCCTGTAGATCAGAGAAATCTGCTGCAGATTTGTCAGTGAATTCACTTCTTGTTGAAATACTACACTGATTTTAAACAGAATAAGATTTACTGCTGTATGATCAGCTCTGCTTATATTTCCAACAGTAATTCATAAATGAAAACAGCTTTTATGAATTCAGTGTTTATACACACATTTGATGGTAAATGTAAGCAGCTTAGCATTGTTTAACAATTGTATTATCCTAAATCTTGTGTATTACAGTTTAAAATGATTTCTAATGCATACAGCTGAAACAAATGAAATAATGCAGCATTAATATAAACATACATGAACACATGGGCGATATATCAAATAACATTTCAGTCATAGTACAGATCAGCTCTTTTGAGGGTTTCATCAGTTTGTTCTTTCAGATTCTGTGAATCTGCTGCGTTCGTTTCATCACATCTGGTTCGGAGGACCTGAAACCGGAAGTTGTTCAGCAGTTAACACGGTCAGTGCCTTCAGCTTTGTTTTGTAAATTGGCTGGTATTCGCTTTCTTCTCAGTGACTTTGATTTACTCAAACTTCCTGTGAAGTTATCAGCATTCCACCAACAAGTCTTATTATGTTGGAAACACACAATTTTACACCTCACAATACTCCTGTCTGGAATAACAAATCCCTGTTTTATGAAATATCTGGTCAGTGATGGATGTAATGGATGAGAGTGGTGATATGTTAGATTACAATTCTTTCACTTTAAAATTTAAGGAATTCCATTTCTTTTTGCGTATTTAGCAAAAATGATCAAAATTATTTTCATCTCCTCAACAAACTCCAAACATATTTATTCTGATGTGATTTCTAAGCATCTCAGACTTTCACTTAGACCAGTTTTGCTGTTTTAATAATTTGTTCAAATGTGATGAAGGTCAAATATAATCTAAGAGTTTTGTTTCGTACAGTGATTGTCGTCCACAATCCTCCTCGCAGGAGAAGATGGAGCAAAGAACAACCTCCTCAGAGTAAGTCTTTATCTACATAAATAAATGAAGTTATGTGTGGTAAATGTATTTCCTGCTGGTGGATTCTGGTTATTTTGATCTGTGATGTTGATTAAGATCAAGATCCTGCATCATAACATGTTACATATCACATGTGCTGTGTGTTATTGTGTGATGTGAGGATTGTGGACACTGAATGTCTGATTTGACTGTTTGCAGTGAGGATTGTTCTTCTGGGTTCAAGCGTGTCTGAAAACAGTCTGGTGGGAAACTTCATATTAGGACGAGCAGCGTTTGACAGTGAAGCTCCTCCAGATGTTGTAGAGAGAGTCGCAGGAAGACTGAAGGACAGACACGTGATCATCATCAACAGTCCTCAGCTGCTCCAGACCAACATCTCAGATCATCAGATCACACAGACAGTGAGAGAGTGTGTCCATCTGTCTGATCCAGGACCTCATGTGATCGTTCTGCTCCTCAAACATGAGCCGTGTTCAGCAGAAGATCAAGAGCGTGTGGAGAAGGTGCTGCTCTCTTTCTCTGAGCGCGTTTATCAACACACCATGGTGCTCAGCACACGAGAGCCCACTGAAACCAATGACATCCTGCAGAAAATCATTCAGAAATGTGCAAACAGACACTTCAGTCTTCAGACGAGCAGCTCTCCTCATGATCTTCTGCAGACACTTGAGGACATTGAGAAGATGAATGATAGACGACACCTGGTTTGTGTTGAAGCTTCACAGTATTGTTATATTTATTATTATATTCATATGAAATTATTGCATTAATAATTTCATACTTAAATTATTTTAAACAGACCTGTACTGCTTGTAATGATTATAATATATAATTGTACTAAAGTTTTAACTCATTGTTTTTTTCACACAGGGAGGAAACTAAACCAGCAGGAGTCAGAGCAGAAAAAATACAAAATCTATTTCACAGACTTCATCTTGAAGACAAACACCTCAACAAACTGAGAGCTGCAGATGTTCTTCAGATAACTGAACATTCATTACAGTCTCATGAGTCTTGTGCTGAAGAACAGCTGATTCAGACTTTCATACAGAAACTACTGACGATGAACTACAGAGCGAGATACATTAAAACTGAACAGACCAATGAACAGGATCAAACACAGCAAAGAGGCAGTGACTCATCTGAAGATGAGGGTGATATTTTTCATGAATTGTCTTTGTTTAACAAAGGAACGAGTCAATCTGAGCGAATTCACCCAATGGATGTCCAGATGTCTGTGTTTCATTGTGCTGATGTTTTCCTGAAGCAGCTGATGGTCACTAAACTGTCCCAGTGTCAGTTCGCTCTGCCTCTGCTTGTTCCTGATCCATTCACACAACAGATTGAGTTTCCTCTCTGGACATTCAGACAAATCAAAAAGAGCTGGAAGATCAGAAACACCAACAATGAAATCATCCGTCAAACCCAGCCGATCTACAAGACACAAACTCCAATGGTGTTTTTCTTCAGGTTTGGCTCTGTGTCTTCATCTAAGTCTCAGCTGATGAACAGTCTGATCAATGAGAAACACGACACGTTCTTCCACAGGAACTGCCCAGACAGCAGCAGAACCAGAGTCCTGATGGATGGAGTGGTGGAGATCGCCTGGTTCTGCCCCTCTGGAACAAACACAGATAAATTCACTGAGTGTGTTGTGTTCTGTAATCTACACGGTGATGCAGGAGACCATGAGAAACAGCTGCAGATCCTCACTGAAATGAGCTCAGTCAATGTTGTTCTTCTGCCACGACTGGACAGGAATGACAGACATGCAGCAAAGATACAAAACCTGTACATGAACAGAAAGCCACTCATTTGTCTTATTACTGAGGATGAATCTACTGTAACAAAGACGAAGAAAGGAAAATACAAGATTGGTCTGAACAACAGAAATCAGTCAGATGTATCTGAAGAACTCAGAAGAGCCATAAATGATTGTCTCTCAGAATCATCTCACACTTTCAGACTTGAAGATGTGTCCAAACACTCAGACATCAGAGTAGATGAGGAAGATGATGATGACTGCAGGAGAGGAAGAGCAGCAGCACAGCAGATGATGAGTTTACTGGAGAAGAAACATCTGACAGAAATCAAAGAATCATTTCTGCCTCATCAGGGGAAACTGTTGCATCAGTGGAGTCAGAAGAACAGAGAACTACATCGACCTCGAGCAGATGAGATAGAAAGGGTCCTCAGTAGAAAACTAACTAACATGAAGATAATTCATCAACAGCAGCATGAATCTGACATCAGTGAGTTTATGAAGCTCTTTATTAATGAAATTAACACAGGTGATAACCATGAGAAAATGTTTTTCCTTAAATGGCTCAGAATCCTCCTGGATGAACATACATCAGCTGATCTTTCTGCTCTACAACACAAATATGATGAAAAGTGGTCAAGAGTATTACAAATGAAAGAGAATTATGATAAATCTGAACAACTCAGAGCTGAACAAACTGAACTTAAGAGAATATCTGAGGATCTTCAAGCTGCATCCTTTGGTCTAGAGCACATCATGAGGGAGATCAGTCAGATCTATGAATCATGTTCATCTGTGAAGAACAACAAGGAAGATCTGCAGATTGACTTCTCTTCTCTCCCGAGTCTCACAGCAGAGATGATGATCTGTGGATTTCCATTGGAGCTGATGGATGGAGATGCTGCTCATGTTCCTGTGATCTGGATCTCTGCTGTTCTAGATCAACTCATTCACAAACTGGGAGACCAGAGAGTCTTTGTGCTGTCAGTTTTAGGGATTCGAGGCTCTGGGAAATCCACCATGCTGAATGCCATGTTTGAACTCCAGTTTGCCGTCAGTGCTGACAGAACAACCAGAGGAGCTTTCATGCAGCTGATCAGAGTCTCAGACGAGATGAAAACACAGATGAACTTTGACTATATTCTGGTTGTTGATACTGAGGGTCTTCGTGTTCTAGAACTGACTGGAAGATCAACAAGACATCATGACAATGAATTGGCTACATTTGTTGTTGGTCTTGCAAATCTGACACTGATCAACATCTTTGGAGAAAACCCATCTGAGATGCAGGACATCCTTCAGATTGTTGTTCAGAACTTCATGAGGATGAAGAAGGTCAGACTGAATCCCAGCTGTGTGTTTGTGCATCAGAACATTTCAGACGTCACAGCTGGAGAGAAAAACATGGAGGGAAGGAGACGACTGCAGGAGACACTGGATGAGACGACAAAACTCACTGCTAAAGAGGAAGTTTATGATGCAGAATGTTTCAGTGATGTCATTAGATTTGATGTTCAGAATGATGTGAAGTATTTTGATCAGCTCTGGGAGGGAAACCCACCGATGGCACCACCAAACCCAAACTACTGTGAGAACATTCAAGAACTGAAGAAAACTATTACGACTCATGCAGCAAAATCACATGGAATGAGGCTGATAGATTTAAAAGATCATATTAAAGATCTCTGGGAGGCTTTACTGAATGAACGATTCGTCTTCAGAGATTCTCTGGAGGTTTCAGCCTACAGGAAACTGGAAATTGAATACAGGAAGTGGTCCTGGAGTCTTTGCAAAGCCATGATGGAAACTGAGAACAAACTACACAACAAAATAGAAAATGAAGCAATTCACGAGGTTGAGGAAACTGATCTTTACAGAGAACTGAAGAAGAGAAGTGAAGAAGTGGAAAAATCAATGTCAGAATTCTTTGAGAAAGACAGAGATGAGAAGAGCTTCAGGAAAACATTGTGAGAGAAACAAAGAGGAAATTAAATGAGATTCTTCAGCAGCGACACCTGAAGAAAATGATTGATGATCAGAGGACACATCATGAAAACACTCTCTATGAAAAGAGCAAAGAACTCGCCTTAAAACTCAAACACAAAGCAAATGATGAAGAAACACTGAAGAAAGAGTTTGATTTGTTTTGGGAACAGAGTGTGAAGATCATCACAAACACTTCAACAATCAGAGACATTGACATAATGAGAGATGTGAGAAAGATCCTCAGTGACGTCTATGAAAGTGTTTCTGTAGATCAGAGGGAGAGCAGGGATATTTTCACTGTACTGAATTATTCTGAATATGTACATCTAAAAAAATACACTGGAATTAAAGGATCCATCAGATCAGTTAAACAGATGTATGGTTCGATTCTTTTCAAACAGGATGAAGCCCAGATAAGTTTATTCATTACAGATGTTGCTCATCAAACAGACAGAATGATTCAGTCATTTAACATCTCAAAGATGGGCTACAACAACAGCTACATTCAACAACTCATAGATTACATCAAGACAAGAGTAACTGAACATGAAGAAGGACAAGTGAATTATGTGTTCAAGAATCAATTCTTCATGGATTTGGTTCTTTCCATCTGTAAGAGAGCAAACAAGATGATCACTGACCAACACAGACTGTTCAGAGACACCAATGATCCTGTAATGTATGTTGAGAAGAAGAGAGAAGAGTACTATAGTATTTTCCTGAAATACTGTCTTGGTTCAACATCAGCTGTTATTTTTGGTGAGATCGTCTATCAGAAACTGAAAGAGCCCATTGAGCAGAGCGTCTACAAGAAGACTGCCAGAGATCTGACAGATGAAATGAGATCAAACTGTGAATCACTGAATGGAAACAGATCAAATCTGGAGAAACACATCCTGAAGACACTGGCAGAACAGGAGGATTTTGACAAATACATGAACTACATTCATAAACCCAGAGATCACTTGAAGAGTTTCATCAGAGATGAAGTCAGTCGGTTCATCACTGATCAGTTCAGTGTCAGTGTTTTACCCAAGATGAAGGAGAACATTAAACTCCTGCAGCAGAAGATCATGAAAGCAGCTCATGAATCTACTGAACATGTTCAAGTGAACAGAGGAGATGTTGGTTTGTGGTGGAAGAGTTTCACACAGCAGATCTCAGATGAGCTGATCTTCTCTGAAAAAGACCTCAGTGGAGTCAAACATGATGATGTTGATGATTTCAACCTCCTAGAAGATGTGATGAGACGAGAACTTACTGATATAATGTCTGAGATCAGCAGTAGATTCAACACAGAGACATTTCCAGTAAAGCTGGACTATAAGTTCAGACCAGATGAGCTTCTGATTGATCTCTTCTGTCAGTGCTGTTGGGTTCAGTGTCCGTTCTGTAAAGTCGTCTGCACAAACACCATAGAAAACCATGATGGAGATCACAGTGTTCCTTTCCACAGAGTGACTGGAATTAATGGCTCATATTACAGTTCAGCACAGAATCTCTGTACTGATATTTGCACTAATTTAGTGGCAAGTGATCAGTGTTTTAATTCACCAGATGGAAGGTTTAAATATAGAGAATACAGAAGAGCAGGAGGAGTTTATGTGAAGTGGAGCATCAGCCCTGATTTCTTTGATCTGACCTACTGGAAGTGGTTTGTGTGCAGATTCCAGAACGATCTGGAAAAATACTACAATAAAACATTTGATGGTTATGGTAAAATACCAGATAAATGGAGAAGATACTCAAAACAGGACGCTATTGAGAGTTTGAGTCAATACATGTAATGGAGAAGATGAAGAATGAGACTCTTGTGTCTCGTCTCAGATTCAGGCTCATCTACACCTCAAGAAGATCAGATCTCATCAAATACAGACAAGGACTTAAGACAAGATTCAGTCTAAACAGAAGATTATAGACATTCTGCAGACAAAGATAAGAATGTTTGCTGTATATTACAGTTTAAACAGCTTCATCTCTATGATAAAACAAGATAAAGATGACTGATGATATAAGATGTGTAAAAAAGTGTCCAGTGTAAACATACTTTATACTAATAATGTAACATCACTGTGAGGACAACTTCTGGTAAAATCAAACTCACCCAGTGGCCTTTTACAGTGATTCCATATTATGTCAAATTTTGACCATATATGAATCAAATAGTTAAAAACACTATTACTGTGAAGATTTTATTGACTATTCATTGGTCTTGACATGATTGTATTTGCAGTGGTTTGTGTGCAGAAGGACTCCAGTCAGTTCATCTGTCAGTAAAACTATCTGTTCCCAAAATAAATGAACAAACAAACATCAAGGACAATGTGTGCATCATTTCTGTTTCATTTAGTCTTTCTAAACACTCTATATCCATTAGTGAGAAATAATCAATCTCTGGCAGACACGTTTTTGGTGTTTTATCTTGTAGTACATGTTGTTTCAGAAGTGTTACAGCCTAATCGACCCTATTTTAAAGTTATGAATTCTCATTTGTTAATTTCCCTTTAACTAAACATATAGTCCTGTATATAATTCATATAGTGTCTTTCAGATTTAATAACTACATTGTCAAACTGTTTCTTATTATTGTCCACTCATCTGTAATGCTATTGAGGTTTTCAGTCAGTTGCTCAATTTCACCACTAGATGTCAGTGAAGCTGCACTGATTTCACATGAGCGGGTGAAGGATTTATATTACATACATTTATTAATTAACTTCGGGTTCATTTGAACTGTTTAAATTGATCTGAATATCAGTTTGTCAGATGTTTAGTGCTGTCTGTTGATTGTCTCTTGTGCTCTGCAGGATCTGCTCATGTCTCTGTTGATCTGCTGATGTTGCTGAGTAAGTTTGGTGATTGTATCTGGAGGACATGAGATTCTGTGCACAGGTACTAGTCCTATACTTGGCTTTAAAATCACGTGTATTTTGACCCACATAGATCTGGGTTAATCCCTGGATATCTACACATAGAAAGAAAGTTCAAAAGAACAGCATTTACTTGAAATACAAATCTTTTGTAACATTATAAATGTCTTTACTGTCACTCTTCATTGATTTATTGCATCTTTGATGAATACAAGTATGAATTCCCTTTAAAAAACAGTCTGTATGTGTGTGTATAGACACACGGTGTTCATGACCTCAGAATTTCAGACACAATGACATTGCGACACAAAGCCACTGATAAACTTTAATATAATTAGACAAAAAAAAAAAATCCTGTCTTTGTTCACATTGTGTGCGCAGGTGTGAATGAACTATTTTTATCCTCGTGTTCTTGAAATAGTCTGTCGGTGTCGCTGATGTGATTGTGCTGATTGTGACTGTCAGCAGTGATTGTGTGATGAAGGCATCAGGTTTCTCTGTCAGGCTTTCATGAGTTTCAACACTCTGAAGGTCTCGTGTTTGTGTTCAGGTCACAACAAGACACTCAGAAAAAGCATTTGACTTACAGAGAATCTACAAAACTGAAGACAGGAGACAAGTTCATGACATGTTGCTGAGGTGTTTTATTCTGCTGAATTCCCCTCATGTGTGCCAGACAAACGCTCCATCAGTGATGAGTCCTGACGTTTGATTCATCTGTTTCACGTCACACGTGTAGATATATAGATATATATGTATATGTATATATATATATATATATATATATATATATATATATATATATTTGCACATACATATACAGTGGGTACGTTAAGTATTCAGACCCCCTTAAATTTTTCACTCTTTGTTATATTGCAGCCATTTGCTAAAATCATTTAAGTTCATTTTTTTTCCTCATTAATGTACACACAGCACCATATATTGACAGAAAAACACAGAATTGTTGACATTTTTGCAGATTTATTAAAAAAGAACAACTGAAATATCACATGGTCCTAAGTATAAACTTTTGAAACATTTAAATTAGCATTATTTTAGATTTTATTTCATTATTTTATAGCATTATTAAATATAGCATTATTAATTATGCCAAAATAATGCTAATTTAAATGTTTCGAAAATGTAATTGCATTTAATAATATGATGTCATGCATTCCACAGGCTGTTAAATGTAACATTCATACACAATATACGATATAATTTGACTCTCTTTCAATTTATAAATAAATATGCAATTACAATTGTAGCCCTACTGAGACAGGACTACTGACAACGCGAGACTTGAAAGTTAGTAGAGATCACTGTTGCAAGATCCCGCGATAATTCCGCCGTTTTGAATTTTGTTTTTACACGAGAGAACACTAAGTTTACCTGTGGGAAATCAACGGGCAAACAACAAACGATAAAGGACTTTCCTGCTTGGTCTTGGTAAGTATATGTGTTCATTGTTTATCTATACTTTATTTGTTATCATGTGTAGGAACCGTGACATTTTAGTGAAGGGAGCAGATCATAGATGATAGTGATCCCTATGGACTAGGCCCCACGGTACAGCATTCATGTGATCAGAGGATTAATTGCAAAATGTAATAGATAATAGAGTGAAAGTTCATTTGTATGTGTTTACAAACTCACGCGATTTTAAAACAGCAAAACAGCAAACAACAGAACAAAAGCTTTGATTAATCTATATTAATTTATACAGTGAACACACATTCAGAAGAACTGGACAAATTGAGGAGGAGTTTCTACATCTGGAAAAGCTGTTGGAAAAAGAGGAGATCCGAGCAGCAATGGTGTAAAAAAACAAACAAACAGACAAACAAAAAAAATCTCTCCAAAACAACATTTCCTCACTAGAGCTCTCATCTTTAACAAATTCAGTCATTTATTTTAACTATTATATTGAATTTATGACTGAACAATGGCTTGTTACATACAGAGAAAGCATGAGCTAATTGAATAGAGTATCTTTGTTATTGTACAAGTACAATAAGATTTAGTTTGAAACTTCCAAATTGACACTAAAGCTCAAAAATACAAATTATTTCACAATATAAAATGTTCAATTCTAAAAAGTTTGCAGCAGTATTAAAATAGTACAAATAGCTAAGATGTGCAATGCAGCATTAAAACCTAACCGGTACAATCAGAAGACATAATGTAGTAAAAACGGTAGGGGTGAATAATTGTTCCATGTACATTTAAGGTTAATGTGTGTACTGGGTTACATTTTAGTTACAGCAGCATCACTGTGTTGATATGAAATTAGTTGTGCCAGACAATTTTGGACACTTTTACACTGACGCATATAATACTACCTGCCTGACATTAGCATGTGTTATTCAGGTGTCAAAGTTGTGCAGAATTGAATGAAGAAATCTCAAAGACAGTGCCAGAAGGAAGCTGGAAAGGTAAAGTCTTCAAAGTGTGCCACATTAATCAAACATTGTGGTGTCAATACTTAATAAGTTACAGCGCAAATCAGAAATGTAAAAAATAATTCCTTTACTGGTCATTTTAAAATGTCAGTGAACTTTGTCCGCAATTGTTAACCACCTCAATCTGTATTCTATTTTAGGGTTTTAAAAATTCCCTCATGTTCCCTCATATTCAGATCTTTCTCACTCAGTTCTCTCTCAAAAAGCTTTTCTTATACTATTTATTTTTTCTTATTTTGCAGATGCAGAGATGACCAACTTGTACTTGAGGAATGCAGTTGGGAAACATTTTATACAAGAAAAAAAACAATAATTAATAATTTCCTTAGTTCACCGTTGGTTGTTTTATTTGTTAAAGTAAGTAAACCAACAAATTGATTAATCTTTTTATTTTTATTTTTTACATTGTCATTTATCCGCAATGTTTTAATGTGAAGTGTGATAACATGCTCTTGATTTGTATAATTTATTTATTTTAAATATCATAAGGTATTTAAAATACAGTATATATATATTTTGTTTTTATATTTTTTATTATCTTAAGTTGTTTAATTACATATTTTTATCGTAATGCATTTATATTTTATTTTGTCATTAATTCTTTTGCATTTTTATAATTTTGTATTGTCTTACGTTGTTAATATTATTTTAATTATTAAATTTTTACTGACAGCCCAAATTCAGTCTTGTTTTAGCCTAGACCCACATTCACTGTCTATTAGATGTATACATGTAGTCGTTTAATAGTGGTCTAACTGATGTCTAGTCTATTCTTGGGTTATGGTTAGATGTCTATTAAATTTTCACAGATCGCTGACAAGTATGATGTAACCGTACAAAAATATTAAATGTATTTATTTGACACCAAAGCCCTTACACTTTTTTTCCAAGTTAGTTTTTAAGAACAGAAAAACTTTTCATTTGACAAGAAACTGATTGTTAACCGATTGTTAACTGGTATCTTAAGTTAATGTTTATTAATATAAAATGTGTCTGATGCCAATCCCACGAGATCGCTGACAAGTATGATCCCAGCAAACACGCGTTGTGACGATATTGCCAGTTCTTCGTCCTTTTGTCAGCGCGACATTACTTTATGGAGACGTAGGCAAAGTTTATGGAGACGTAGGCAAAGTTTCATTTTTTAGAATATTGGCTAACGTTCCAGAAACGTCCTGGGCACGTCCTCAACAGACGTCGCTAGTCCCATGGGAAACGTTGTGGCGACGTGGTCCCCTGGTCTCTACAGTATACGTCTACCAATATTTTATTTACAATTTATTTACAATTGTTATACATGTAAAATGCTTACAATTGAAAATGTTATATATATATTCGTCAAGACTGACATTCCATTTATACATGCTGATATTCAAGGATTTTCTTCATCCAGTTAAAACAAATAGAATTGAACTGTGAGCTCTATACATACATCATCTCTGTGGAACATATTTCCATTTTTTTTTTTTTTTTTTTTTTGGGATGTCCTTTAAACGGGTAAACCAGTTTTCTGGTGTTTTTGAGTGTTTGCCCTCACGCCTCCTATTGGCAGCTTTGTAACTGCTGATTTACACACATTTACACCTAAATGGGCGGAGACGGCTCGGAAAACGCGGGCTGCATTTTGATTGGTTAATCAAGCTCACGCGAAGTGGAGGCGGGGTCTCTCCGGGAGCACAATCTACATATGGACGACGAGTGAGACAGCAGCAGCCAATTAGGTAAATAAATAAAGTGTTAAGATTTATATATTGATTCATAAAAACTAGGTTTGTCTGTATGGCTTATTTTCTGTGCATTGTGTTTTGTTGGTAGTCGTTAAAAGATATATTCACGCAGTCATTATCCGCGATTTAAGAAGCTCGAAGTTTGGCCGCGACTAAATAAATGTAGGTAACGTATTACTTTTGAGAGATTAGCAATATTAGCAGTATGTCAGAAGTTTTGGAAGAAGTGTCAGATCGACTCTATAAAGCCTCCAAATACCTTGAATTCGCGTTGGGATTGAGAGGATTAATCAACTTTGTTCATTGAAATTGCTTTATTGATAAAGAAAACGATGTCAGTGAAGAGAATGAGGCATAGGTATGATAGAAATTCAGATGATTCATGTGTTTGAAAAGCTAATATATGCTAATAAACATAACACGGGTCATGTGCGCGATTCATCTGCATTCAAAAGGGCAAAAGGAACATTAATGTCAAATTAATCTAATCTAATGTAAGAGGTTCTGCTTTTTGCAAATATTTAATTTGTCGTCTTTAGATTAAATCGCCATGGAGTTTTATTATGATAATGCAAATTTTCCCTGAATAAGCTTTCGGGAATATATACGTTTTGTTAGCTATACTTGAAGATGGGTTACATGTAATATTGCAAACGTTTAAATTAATGTGTTAATTAATGTGTGTTGTTTTTTTTGTTTGTTTTTGTTTTACTTGATGTCAATTAACTGTAATCGAGGTCAACTCAGCCAGCTTTAAGGATACAGTAATTTATAATTGATAATACATTATTAATATTATATTGACTGTTGCAATGCAGATGAGACTGTTAAATTTACACTAACATATCAAGATAATTAAATGTTTAAGGTCTGAATAGCAGAATAAAACAAAAAAGGACTAAAATCCTTTCTTGATCTTCTGCATAATTAACACAGCTTTATTGATTTTTCTTAAGCGAAATATATAATTAGAGGTACAGAGGTGCCTCTGATTATATATTTATGTAAAACTATCATGAAATTAATTGTGCTGACTTTTTTATAAATCTCATGTCAACCTTACAGTACATGAATTAATAGAGGATTTCAGATGCTGTTTAGGTCAAATGAATGTGTACACAGAGTACTGCACTAAAAACTTGAAGCAAACTGTACTCACACCACTTCCTGAGGTAGTCAGTGTGTTTGGACTTTGTGGGTTTCTTGTAAAATTCAACTGAATTGATATCAAACACCCTGGAAAGAAGCAATTCTGTGTAAACCCACTGTATGTATGGTGCAGCATATTACAGATGTATGTATTTGTAAATGTTCTGTGTCATTCTGTGTTTTTAAAGTACTGTATCTTAATTTCTGCAGCTAGATGAAATGGATTCCAGAGTTGTCAGGCTTAAGCCTGTACGTGATGCTGAGTGCCACATAAAATCAAGAACTGAAAGCCATACCTTAAGCAGCGCTTCATGAACAAGTTCAAAGGTACGGTGCTCCATATGCTGGAATGACTAAGCGTTTACTGATTTGTAATGTCTCAGAATTATGTACACATTCAGTCACACTTGTCATCATCGCTCTAGGTTGGTCCCTGGACCATACAATCACACTAGTGTGAGTTGAAAATCATGTAAATGACATTATCAATTACTATATTCAAATCTGCTTTTCAGCCTTTGTCTGGCATTCAGCCAGAAGATGGACTCAGAAGATGGACTTTGACATTGCTTGTCGTAAATCACAAATCATTTTGTTTTCAACAAAGTAATGTTTATGTTTAGACATTTAAATAACCATATATATTAACAAAAACTATTTATACACACTGATGTCTGTGGTAGCACCAGTAATAATCAAAATAACCTTTCAAACTTAATTTGATGATACGTTTTATTCATGGCAAACATGCAATGTGTAGTTAACTATAAAGTTTACTTTCTTCTTCTCTCAGTTCACCAGCCACTCACAGAAACAGATGAATCTATGTGTGAATCTGACAAACTCCCGATTCCCTGACTGTGTTAAAGAAAAAACAAATTTGGTGGCATCTTTAGTTCACATTATTTTGTGTCAACTAATATGATCATTTTAGTAGTTAAAACACAATATACAGGTGCATCTAAAAAATTAGAATATCATGATGAAAAAGTTTGTCTTTTTGTAACTTGTTTAAAAACAACAAAAACAACAACAACAAAACTGAAACATTCATATGTTCTAGATTTATTACATGTAAAGTAAAATTTTGAAAGGTTTTTTTTTTGTTTGTTTGTTTTAATTTTGATGATTAGAGCTTGCAGCTCTTGAAGTCAAAATCCAGTCAATACAGTATCTCAAAATATTAGAATATTTCGTAAGATCAAACAGAATGGTTTATCAGGACGTTGTATTGAAACCATAGGCATATTAGTTAGACCATATGCAGTGCTTCATAATTTAACAGTGATGTTATAAAGAAGGGTATGTGAACCAGAAAACACACTGCATTACAAGGACAGAATGGTTTGCCAGGACATTGAAGTGTGTAAATGATTATTGAACAGTAGACATATAACTGTTATAATGTCCTGTTAAACCACTCTGTCCTTTCAATGCAGTGTGTTGTCAGTGACATCAGTAAGGCTTGGTCATTGTAGCTTTGCATGGTAAAAAAACATATAGTGAGACAGATGTGAAGGTAAAACGGTTGTAAAACTCCAAAGCTTGTCGATTTGAATGTGAGAACTTGTTCGTCACCTTGTTGTTATTCGTACTTGTAAGTTGAAATTTACACTCGTAGCTCCGATGTGAGAAGTTGAATCTTTCGATTTGCTCACACAATGATCAAAAGACCTGTGTTTTGACGTTGAAATTGCAGATGATCAATTACAAATGTGTAGAATGACATTCGCATTTCACCATGTACGGGCCATAAGAGAAATATTAAGGGAATAAATTAAAACGGTAATATATATTAGCTATATACTGTTATCAGCATATGTGGTCTTTGAGAGAATGCACGTTGCTTGTGTGATATCCATTGTTTTGCCTTCATGGTTTAAAACAGAAATATTTCCAACACTGCAACTTAAGGAATTACCCCCACTATAGTTCATATTTTGAGGAGATTTTGGTACTAAATAATATGTGCAATAATTACGAACCATGACTGACCATTTAAAGTATAACATTTTCTAATATGTTTAGTATGTATGTTGCCCTTAGTTTGATATTTAGGGTCAAAATAGACAAAACATTTGTTTATATTTACAGTGCCAGGAGCCAAATTATAGGCATTTGGTGGCCAGAATGATAATATTCCTATTCAATGCCATGGTTTAACCATAAGATGCCTGTATGGCTGTTTAATAAATGCATGTATTTAGTATTGGTGTCAGTCGATTAAAAAAAAAATTGACTAATTAATCACACATTTTTTCTGAAAGTAATTGCGATTAATCACACCTAATTTAATTATACAATTATATTGAAATAATTTCACATTCAACCTAGAAAGAGCATAAAGAAAGTACATTTTTAGTATTTGTTTAAAACCGATCTGACACTGCTTTAAATGTCTCATAAAAAGTAAATACTTGGTCTACATGCACAGTTTTAAGGCAGCTTTAATCACCTTTTTGTAACTTAATGGCTTAACTGATGACATGACTACGACATTGCAGACTCGTCGTAGTTTCATTTGGGTTTGAATATTATGCCGCTCTTTATTTTAGCCTAATGCAGAGCGCGCCGGCACAGTATAACGTCTGTCAGGACGGAAAGATCCGTTTTTACTGGCATATGACCTGACAACATCTCATCTGATGTTCTCAGTTCACTGATCTCTACTGAAGCTCCTCATCACCGGTACCTTTTCCGTGCTCGTTTGACTCGCGCCTGGCGCTGAGGTGAGGTTGGAGCAGCGTCTGAAACGTCTGCTGTTTGATGTGCTTGTAAAGACGTTCCACGTCTAAATAAACACAACTCTTTAGCAGTTGTGGGTGGGGTGACCTCGCCCTGCCCCTGCTTTAATTGAGTTAAATATTTTTAATGCGTTAAAATGAAAAAATTAATTGCCTGCGTTAACGTGCTAATTTTGACACCACTAGTATTTAGTTCTGCTCTAGTTGCTCTAAAGAGTATTTCCGGTCATATCTGCTTTATTTAGTTAGTTAGTTAGTTAGTTTAGGTTTTGCATTTTAATGAACATTTAGACATTATCAAACACTTAATTTTTATAAGTTTGAATATTTTAAAATGTTACATTTAAAAGTTAATTACGACATCTGTTATTTTATGATATTCACATAAGAATACAACATCAGTGAATATTAATAAAGGCAAGAAAATACAGAATTTAACCCAATAAAAAAAAAAAAAAAGTTCAAAATAACAAGGCCACCAATTGCATTTAGCGAACCTCTTACAGGGAGAGAAAGATTGCATAAAGACTTAAAACCTAAAAATATGACAGCTAGCATCTGGTTGTGGTTGCTATAAAGGTGTTTCTCACGGTATCTATCTGCAATTATAATATAACTGTCTATTATCTATCGATAAACATTAACTATAACCAGGGCTTAAAAACCCATTAAAAATCCATTCGGTTCACTCCGAGCAGAATCGATATTATAACGTTTCTGTTCTTGCGTTCCTCATTAAACAATACGTTCCGAAAACGGTTTTCTAGAAAAAATACCGGTTAATAAACGTTATTTTATTACACGGCGCGATAGATAGATAGATAGATAGATAGATAGATAGATAGTGTGTGCCTTTTAATAACATGTTTGGCATTATGTTTACAAATGATTAAACCAAATTCCGTGTTCGTGTCATTTGAACTTCTTGTCTTTAAAACCGAAAGTAAACGAGTTCACCTGGAAACTCGTTACAAATGCGCTAATAATTTTTTAAAAACAATTTTCTTGTTTGATAATACTATAGCGAAATAAGCCCCTTCAAGACCATCCGCTTAACATCCTGACCACACGGCTTAATCTGCGATAAAAACCTGTTGACTTATTCCTTACCTAATATGCATAATAGCCTATTATAGGCTATTTTCACTCAAACAAAACAGAACTCCAGATAGTTATGATTTTACATTTAATGCATAAAAGTAAAAGAAAACGTAATGCATTGTAACATTATAAAACAACAACAGATTTTTTTTTTAACATTTAACACAACAGATCAACAACTTAAATTATAATATACCAAATAGGCTACTGGAAAAACTGGATGGGCTTCAGCAAAATATTTTATAAAAAAAAAAAAGTCAATCTATAGCCTACTTAAAGTCCATATACTTTGGGTTTAAACGTACAAAGAGAATGTCCTCTAGGACTGGATAGGCTTCAGCAAAATTAATATTTTATAAAAAGAAAAAAAAAAATGCAGTCATTCTATGGCCTACTTAAAGTCCATACTTTTTGTTTAATCGTACAAAGAGAATGTCCTCTAGGACCTGTGCATTCATTGACGACCTCAGAGGGGAAAGAATGTACTTGAGGCATGAAAATGCACGCTCAACACTTACTTGCGTTACAGGTAGCGCAATTACATTCATAGCAAGTTTGTGCAAATCTGGCTTAGTGGTAGCAACGCTTGCCCAGTACTTAAAAAGACACTCACTTCTCTTAAGACGGGGTTCTCTCGAATACATATCCAAAGCAGATGAGATTTCTGCCCCGCATCCTTCAATATTACAGATCGATTTATCAGACAATTTGTCATATGAAAAAAATTGACGAAAGGGATTTTCTTTATGGCGACCCATCTAAAAACAATAGACAATCAGTAATTATTTTTTGTAATTTTAACTACAAGTTTTAATTAGGCTACAATAACTTAAACCTAAACATACCTTTGCACATGAAACAGCCAGGTGCTTGGTAACCTTAAGCTCGTCGCATCAGAAAGGGCTCTGCTTATGACGTCTGCTTCGTGGGCATTTCACGTTGTATGCGTCACCGTCGCATTTGCGCACACAATTAGAATTCATGTTTTTGGTCTGCCAAATTGATATAATAAAGAGAACGATAAAAATACCGTTATTAACCAGTTAATTTGGAATTTCTGTTTCCGTTTCTGTTCAAAACGATTAAAATTGATTTTGTTTTCGTTTTTGTTTTTGTTCCTGTTCAATGTCATTTGTTTTCGTTTTTCGTTTTCGTTCCTTGAACCGGTTCAGAGCCCTGACTATAACACGCTTTGTAAAATACCACTACTGGTGAGATTTTCAAGAGGTCAATTAATGTGTTAAAATTCCAGCTGAAATGGAACTATAATTTTTGTTTTGTTTTGTTTTTTTGAAACTGTTGGCCGCTCTATGACAAGCTTTACTTCCGCATTCCTCAATTCCTATGGCCCATGGGAGTGTCGCAACTCTGTTTCTCAATGGCTCTGGGCTGTACCAACTGCTTATAAATAAAGCATAATTAATGTTTAACCACTTCATATAATTCTTGGATGGTCTTTTACTTCAAGCCTACATTTGTTTACTTTTATTTACACTAGAAACTGAGGATAACACAATTATCACAACGGTGTAGGTTACAAGAAATGTATTAGACCACAGATATATTTGTACAGTTTTTTGTTTTTCTCCCATGTGTCGTTTATTTCATTAAGCGAGCACATAACACAACTGGCAACTATGCTTCCAGGCAAACAGCTTTTAGTGAAAACATTGAGCAGGACCATTACATTTAATAATCTTAGTATTTCTCAGTGTAATATTATTAGTGTTAATAAAAATACAAATATATTGATTTCATTTTCTTGTATTCATTTAAAAGGATGGTTCACCCAAAAATTAAAATTGTCATTAATTACTCATCTTAATGTCATTCCAAACCTTTAAGGCTTCATTCATGCAACTAAAATGTTCCCAGGCCCTTGAAATGTAATAAGAATTGATAACAATTCTTCTCCTCCAGATCACATATTGGAGACCACGACACATGCGCATACATTGTTTTCCTGCAGAGGAATGCACAAGCATTAGTTGTGGTGCTCTCAATAATGGTAGAATATGTGATTTGGAGGAGAAGAATTGTTTAATAAAGCCATTATTTTTAATGGTTTTCTTTGCGCACAAAAAGTATTGTAGTAGCTTTACGGTTACAGTTGAACCACTGATGTCACATGGACTTTTTTATCGATGTCCTTGCTGGTGTTTTGATCATTGTGTGAGCAAATCGAAAGATTCAACTTTTCACATCGGAGCTATGAGTGTAAATTTAAATTTACGAGTACGAATAACAACGAGTGACGAACAAGTTCAGCAACTTGTACGAACAAGTTCTCACATTCAAATCAACAAGCTTTGGAGTTTTACAACCGTTTTACCTTCACATCTGTCTCACTGTATGTTTTTTACCATGCAAAGCTACAATGACCAAGCCTTACTGATGTCACTGACAACACACTGCATTGAAAGGACAGAGTGGTTTAACAGGACATTATAACAGTTATATGCCTACTGTTCAATAATCATTTACACACTTCAATGTTCAAACCATTCTGTCCTTGTAATGCAGTGTGTTTTCTGGTTCACATACTGTATGGTGTAACTAAAATTCCTATGATTTCACAACAATGTCCTGAGAAACTGTTTTGTCCTCACAATGCAGTGTGTTTTCTGTTTAACAGTGTGTAGCTCTACCTCAAGTCAAGTGCACAAGTGAGTTTTGCTTCAGGAATTTCACGGAAGAAGCAGCAAAAGTCAAAGCGCCAGCTTGAGGTTGTACACCGAAACTGAAGTAAAGTGCAAAAGTAATGATGTCGTACACATTTGTGTCTCTCATTTTCTTTGTGAATGTCATTCTACACGTTTATAATTAATAATCTGCAATTTTGACTTTAAAACACAGGTGATTCAATCATTGTGTGAGCAAATCGAAAGATGCGACTTTTCATGTTGAAGCTGTGAGTATAAATTTCAACTTACACGTACAAATATCGACAAGTTTTCACATTTGAATCAGCAAGCTCTGGAGTTTTGCAACTGTTTTACCTTCATAGACAGCAGACATTGAAAGCACGATTGCTATGCGAAATTGATTTACGTAGCCATTCATTCAGACAGATGCAGATAAATACATATAATGAGTTAATGTTATTTAATAACAAAAAAAAGCTCAAGCAAGGGCTAGGATGATACATTTCAGAGAAAACGTTTACACCAACCCACCAACTCTCCAGGAAGTAGAGAGACGTTATGGGTTGGAGGACACAGCAAGAGTAATTAGCAAAAACAGTCTACAGCAGGGGTGCTCAATCCTGCTCCTGGAGATCTACCTTCCTGCAGAGTTCAGCTCCAACCCTGATCGAACACACCTGAACCAACTAATTAGGATCTGAAGGAGCACTTGATAATTACAGACAGGTGTGTTTGGTCAGGGTTGTAACTAAACTCTGCAGGAAGGTAGATCTCCAGGAGCAGGATTGAGCACCCCTGGTCTACAGTGTTGGGAAGCTTAAACAAATGTGCACACTTGCACACACATGTTGGCACATCTATCATTATGAGGACTTTCTATAGGTTTAATGGTTTTTATGCTGAGCTACAGTATTTAGGGCTCTATGAAATCCATTTTATTTTTTCCTGAATTCCTGAATTCCTGAATTTTTTTTTTTTTTTCTCCAAATTCCATTTTTTTTTTTTTTTTTTTTTTGCGTTTAAATTTTTCTGGACTCCTTTTTAATGGTTAAATTAAATTGTATTAATCAAAAAGGATTTTTAATTAATTTAAATCATGAAAATTAAAAAAAAATTAACATCAGTTTATTAAAAGTTTATCAAAAATGACATGTTTAGGGCCCTATGAAATGTTTTATTTTTGCCCACCTTATGTTTCATTGTTACCCAATTCTGTGTTTTAGCATGTCTAATTATTCAAATGCATAAAAAATCATTCAAAGTTTCATTTATTCTTACAGTAGTGTTGTGAAATGTTTATTTTTCACAGAAATTCAGTTTTGTGTAATTGTGTATTTGGTTATCAAATAAATGTTATTTTAGATTTTATTAAAGATTTTAATCATTTTATTAGTAGTATGTACATTTATTTCTGTAATGACCTACTTTTGATTAATTCATCCATATTTCCTTGACATTCGGTGTTACCCATCAAATTGTGCAAACTGAAATTGTAAATTGAAAATAAGCCTAATAGAAGCATGTCAAATTTGCAAAAATTCTCACATGTCCCAAAACGTTTTTTACGCTCACATGAGGTAGTTTTTCAGCCAATTCGAAAAAGGAAAATTTTGCAAAACTGCAATGGAAATGTCACCGCAATGTCACCTTGCGGACATAAAATTCAGATTTATAAAATATATCAAAAGTTTTGCCCAAATTTTTAATGGAAATTCACCTACTGTCAATGACTAATAAACAGTAATCATGATTTTATTATGATTATTACATAAATAATCACAAAATTTAATGCTGAAACAGAAATTGCAATACTAATATTAATGTCCTCTTTGCTCACATTAAACTGTTAAGCTTTCATTTTTGTTGATATTCTTGTTGCTATGGATGATGTCAACACGTTTACTAACTACACCCACAGTGATTGGCTGATAGACTGACAAGTCTCTGTCAGTCATTTTATAATAGAAATATTGTAGAATAAGGTATAATGTTGCCATAATCAAACAAAGATTTTAAAATAAAATTGCCATATTCAAATAAAGTTTTTAAAATATAGGCTAAATGTCACTAATTAAACAAGCAAATGTTCAGCTAATTGTCAGCCTCAACATGTCTGCATCTCATGAATAATTGTTAGATTTACATATAAGCAACCTTTTAATTAGCAGGCTAGAATTATCATGGCTGATATGACTGTAAGACTGACTTCGTACTTTTTGCCCAACTTGTGCATGACAAGAAGGACATAATTCAATTTAAGAAAAATTGTGTATATACAGTAGTCAACATTTGAAATTGATCAAAAAAGTTAATCAAAGTTGTCCTAAGACAAAAAACAGGTATTGTTATATATATACTATATATATGTAGTGACATGTTTCTAAAACATTTATGTCCAGAGGTGGATTGCTGGAAACATCCATTTTAGGATTATGATTTGGTTTTAGTGACTTAGGAGTCTCTGGACTACCACTTACTTTCCACAGATTTAGGAGCTGATTTTAACATTAAAATGCTTTGTGAAATACTCTTGGAGCAAAAATCTCAGAGTCCTAGGAGTTAAGAGCTACTTTTAGTCTTAAAATAATTTGTGAATACGGCCCCTGGTGTTTTTACCCTATGTATGTTATGTATTCTTGAAGCACTGCAAAATAAATTCATGCTTATGCCAATATTATCTGATTTATTTTCTACATTTAATCATTGTTTTTTTAACTAAACCTCATTCTTAATATGCTCATCATTACTGAAATCATCAACCTCATTTCTGCATCATTACCGCAACATGTTCTTTTAATGTTTATTTAATAAATGGAAAAATAGTAGTTTACTTTTAAATGTATGTGCAGAGTCTATAGATTATGTTCTTTCAGGTTTTCCACATCATTTTGAAAATGTAAATTTTCAGTAAAATAATGCAAACTATTAGGTTGCAAATTGCAGAACGTGTTGTGGTAATGAAAGAAATCACTGAAAATGAAACAAAAATGTTAATTTAATATATTTTTATTTCAGAGTTTTAAGTAACTGTGCTTGACTGTTAATAATTTTTAAAAAAGTGAAAATGTATTAGCTTTACCTGTGGCATTGATGTTTTCACACTGTTGTGGTAATAACGTTTTTAAGGACTTGTTTTGGAACATATGTTCAGAAAGGTGTTAAATTGTCAGTAAAGCAGTTTAAATTTATGGTCACCAACACTTCAGACCTTGCTCTTATTACTCTGAGGTTTTTTTTTTTTTTTTTTTAAGTCTAGATTTAGTTCTGTACTTTATTTAGCTTGTGCAAATATTTGACATCAGTATTTACATCCATTCATTCTGTCTTTTACAGATAATAGAAGATGCTGTGACTGAGATGTCAAGACCCCGTTTGCCAGAAGCAAGTTCAGAACAGGTATTGTGTCATTTTGGTTGAGTGTGCTTACTTTATATCTGCAAAATAGAAAGTTGACATAGAGACTTGAGGTAGAGTGAGGGCATGGCTAACTTGCATTAAGAGAGTTTATTAAAGAAACGTGGATAAACGTGAATGAGTAGATGAAGAGGACTTACAAAGTAATCAAGAGCAAAAAAAAAAAAAAAGTTAATTTTTTTTCTTTAAG